>WNWU01000025.1:16410407-16427546 GCA_012654045.1 Ptyas mucosa | reverse complement strand
AAAGAAAGAAAGAAAGAAAGAAAGAAAGAAAGAAAGAAAGAAAGAAAGAAAGAAAGATCCTTTAAAGTTTGGATTATGCATACCTTTCTCTTTTGTTCTTTCCCACATCATGCTTGTGGGGTGTGCAACTACCAGTTTGATTTTGAGTTGTTTATGTTATGCCAACTTTTTTTTTCAGAAACAGTTATAAAATAAAAAGTAAATCTTATTTTGAGGAAACCTCAATTTATTCTAAAACAGGTCTTCAATGAGAAGGGAATAATTTGAAAGCAAAATCTCTGCTCAGAAGTTCGAATCTGACAACATTAACAGTTACATTACATTTATTACTTTTTAGAAACCATCAGGGCCAAAACTGTTGAACTTGATATGTGAAAACTTCAAAATGAACTTTCAGCAAGATTTAGGATCCTTCCTTAGAAATATATGTTAACCTCAATTCTTTTAAAAAAAGAAAGGAATAAAGCCTTCTGTAAAAATTTGACATTTCAGGTATGGGTGTTTTTAGTTCCAACTCTACAAAATATTAGGTAATCTGCATCAGAGTGTTAAAAATTCTGAATAGAAAACCCCAGAATTTTCTTTAGGGTTCTTGCATTGAGCAGGGATTGAACTCCATTCCCGAAATGCTACTCTCTAACTCAAAATTTAAAATCTAGCACCATTGAGTTGATGGTTTGGTTTCCTCAAGACCTTCAGGGAGGGCAATACAAGACCCGTGTAGTAGCACTTACCTGGAGAACTTGGGTCTTGGAGATAAGAGCTTAACATTCCAACTCCTCAGAAATGGAGCCCTCAATCAACTCGGGACTTGGGAACTTAAGCAATTGAAAATTGCATCATCAGAGTCAGTGACGAGATGTGATGGCTATGTGGGATAGTTGTCCAAGCGTCCATCACTGGAGATGGCATGACCTTGACTTCTTCCCAAATATTCCGATGGTGGCTAAGGAAAGCAGGAGGGCTGCTGTTTTCTCAGCCCAAATGATGAAGGTGCCTCCGGTTTTCTCTGATGCTTACAAACAACACAACTTTCCTTTACTGGCTCTTTCAAAGCCCACAGCAATTTTTCTGTGGGAGGTCTTGGCCAAGATCCCACACCTGCCCGAAAGCTTCTCTGTCACATCAGGCGGCATGTGGTCATCCCATGACTCATCATCGGCCCACAGCTTTGCTGGGAGCCAGCTGTCCTTCTGGGCAATTAGAAAGGGTTCCTGGAAGAGAGAAAGCAGGAGAGAGATGGAAATAACCAATTGTGCTTCTCCACACTTCCCATTGAGTGACTATGAGGAAAAAACATGGGGAAGGTTACCCAGGAGAAGACACACATTCTTTGTAACCCTTCTAAGGAAACAGATGAAACATAGTTTTCAGTTCATTTTCCTTCCGGCTTCTTCATGTCCACATGATTTCATCAGTAACTGTCTTTACCTTTCAGTAATAACTGACACAACCACCTGCAATAACAAGGGGCCACTGTTCTCTGGTTCTTTGGCCTAGAGCAGTGTTTGTCAACCTTGGTAGCATGAAGATGGGTGGACTTCAACTCCCAGAATCCCCCAGCCAGCTGGCTGGGGGATTCTGGGAGTTGAAGTCCACCCATCTTCAAGCTACCAAGGTTGACAAACACTGGCCTAGAGTAACCTTGCCCAGTCTCAGGCCTTGGATTGCAACTCCCCTGGCCCTTTTGTCATGATGAGACTCTGTCCAACACATTTGACTAGCACCAGATTGTGGAGGATTCTCCTAGATGGAGCAAGGGTGAGGTAGTTCAGGACCTCCCATAGTTGAGCTGAAGGGGGATTTTCCCTTTCCTGCAGCTCTGTGCTTGTTTCCATACCAATATTCAAAGCAAAATGGGGGTCTGTGTTGCTCAGCAGGGTCTATGACAATTCGCTTCGGCCAACTCGCCACTGCCAAGTCGCCACAGGACCAAAGTTACTTAATGTCGAAGAAATGGTGGAATAGAATCATCGAAGAAAGGATGCAAAGTGTGTTGTGTGTTGTCCCATTCTGTGCACAGCATGTAGCCCCCATGTCTCCTTTGAAAATAGCAGGACTGTAGAATTTAAGCTGGCTTGATGAAGAGCAGACAAGGAAAACAACGCTAGTTACAAATGAAGTCAGTCGTTGTTCTGAAACACACCTGAAAAGTACAACCTCGTAGCTAAGGTGGCCCTTTCATTAACACCACCTCAAAAACAAATAGAACCATTATGTTGCGGTTACTCTATTAATACAGCTGGCCTGGTATCCTATGCACATTTTCCTGGAGTGGATTTCCTTAGACCAGGGGTGTCAAACTCAAGGCCTGGGGGCCATATCTGGCCTGCGGGGTACTTAGATCTGGCCTGTGGGGCTGCCCTGAAAACAGCAAAGGATCGGCCCGCAGTGCTTCTGCCAGCAAAAACGGGCTCCCGAGCTCTGTTTTTGGCTGCCACAGCCTCTTGCAACCCTCTGCCAGTGAAAACGGAGCTCAGGAGCCTGTTTTCACTGGCAGAGAGCTCAGACCACCACAGGCGCCCCCAACAGGAGTGACATTGATCTTGCCACACACACCCTAGCCATACCCACCCCGGCCCCATGAGGTTAAACCCAACCCTGATGTAGCCCGCAATGAAATTGAGTTTGACCCCTCTGCCATAGGCCCTCTTAAATGTGTTACTGCTATTTTGTGAGCACTTGATGATGACCCTAAAAAGCCCTCACAGATGCACAGAAAACATAACGACCACCCACTATATAACTGGCCAATTAAGAGCACTGCCTGAACACAGCCATGAGACAGAAATCCATTGATAAGAAATTGGTGATGAAATCTCCCACATCTAGGTCAGGATGTGGCTGACCAAGACAAGAAAAGAGCAGAATTCGATTGGCCTTTGGTATCTGATAATCATGGGTTCGTTTGTTTTGTTTGCTTGGGGTTTGATCACCTTGGGGAACCCATCCCATAAGGAGTGCCTTCTAGCTCCCTGGGCATCCTGGGAATATAGGACCTCCCTCCATGCCCTAACAACCAGGCTGAATCTGGTTGAGGTACCAGGGGCCAAACCACAGAGGGCTTCACAGGGTATACTTTCTCCCTGAAACAAAGTCCATGGCTGACAACGCACCAAGATGCAAGTCCAGAAATGGACTCAGCCTCATGATCAGTCAAGCTCCTGCTTTGTCTTCCTCCACCAGTGCTCCTAGCACTGTTTCTGCCGCTTCATTTCCCAGAGGGTCTCAGTAAACCAAGGCACCAGGACAAGGCCCCTCAGGGTACAGGCCTTGGTAGTTCTGGACTCAGAATGGCAGTTGAGACCCAGAATTTCCATCACTAAGTGATGAGACCCTAAAGCACAACCACATCACTTAGCAACAGCACCCCTGCAGTCCAGGTTGCTGATTCTGACGTTAGGCAAGGTAACTTCCTTCCAGCTTCCTGCAATAAAAATCAGTGGGGAAGTTGCAGGTACCAGGCCCATAGGCAGGGAAGTGGCAGAAGCCAGGTGTGGGAGGGAGCAAGGGGTGGGTAGGAGCCTGGGCATAAGGTGGGGGAAGGTATACAAGAGGTGTGGCATAGGAGCATTCACAAAGTTGGTTGCAGGTGAAATAACACACCTGGTTATTTCAGTTGAAAAGGAAACAAGAAAAGAGAATAACATTTCATCCCTCTTTCCCAATTGCCAAGTTATTGTCAGGCACCAGACTAATTCATTGCTAAAAGCTTATGCACAGGGATTTTTTCAGCACTTTTCAGCACTCTTCAGCACGGTCAACGTTAGATAAGGATCAATGTCACTCAAGGGGGAGTTTGGACTTAGCTTGTTTGGGGCTACGTAATGATTCTAGGCTGGTCCCTCTTTTCACTCCTTCCCCCTAGCTCTGCCAGTCCTTTCCCTGGAGTTTCTAGAGAGTTACCCACTGAAGCAGGAGCCACCTTCTTTCTGTGAACCACTCACAGCCTTTTTCAACCTTGGGACTTGAAGTCCACACCTCTTCAAGTTGGCAAGGCTGAGGAACATTGCAGTCTTCTGCTTCTCCAGTCAGCTCTCGTCTCTGCATTACAGTTAACGACTCAGAAATCAAAACAACCTTTGGGGGATTACAGTGGAAGAAAAACCAGTGGTGGCATGAAAGAGGCCACTTTTTGAGGGCTTAATTTCCAGGCTCTTTCATGGGGATGCTGGAAAGTCAACCTTTCATCGTTGCCCTATGAAAATCAGCCTGTGGAACTCAAGAGCTGCTCTTGGTCTTTGGATGCAATGCTGGGGACGAGGCTAGATAATAAATCAGATTTCATTTTATTGGCCTTTCAGTTTAATTCACATGGAATGTAGCTAGTGTGGCTTCATCTTTTTTTTTTCTTCCATTGCATTCAAATCTAACCAACTTTGAGCAATCTCTTGGAGGCACTCTGAGTCCAGAGACGCAGGGCATATGACTTGGCATCATATAGGCAGGATTTGTATCTTTACCTCCAAAGAACGGGGATTTCGCTAACAGTTACATAAACGGCTATTCTCGGGATTCTCAACTCTAAACTCTGCATTTGGTTCATATCATGCGAGCCCCACAACGTTGTTCTGGCCCTATGGACTTGAAAGGGGAGCAAGCAGCTGTGTCCTCCTCAGAGCCCCTGTGGCTCCTCACGCTGCTCCTGAACTCAGGCAGTTCTCAGCTTGGTTGCAGGGGATTCCACCCAAGGGCCCCACTTGCTGAGGGCATCTGCAGGGTGGAGCCACTCAGTAAATGGAGCCCCTTCCTCCATTCCGTTGCTGCTGCCACCACCGCCGCATCTGTGTTGGGCCCCTGGCTGTTCTGGAAGCCTTGCGGTGGCTTCCTCCGGCACCAGCAGAACCTCCGTGTAAGTACTGATCTGGAGAGGTGCTCCTAGCCAGGCGATGGCAGTGGGACCCCCTCACCCTTCCCCAGCACTTGGGTGATGTGGCCCCTTTTGCTGGGGGCTCCTCCTTGTGCCTTCCCTCGCACTGCTTTTAATTCTTTTGCTTTTTCATCCAACAGAAAGACAAGCACGACACTTCCAACTTCGATAAGGAGTTCACGAGGCAGCCCGTGGAACTCACGCCCACCGACAAACTCTTCATCATGAATTTGGACCAGAACGAGTTTGCAGGCTTCTCCTACACTAATCCTGAGTTTGTCATTCACGTTTAGGCCGCCTGGCAAATATTCCTACTGTTGTATTCGTAGGGCTGAACTCCAGGTTGCCGTGTGTGTGTGTGTGTGTGTGTGTGTGTGTGTGTGAGTGAATGTATGCCTGAACCCACCCCACCCCACGCTCTGACCGTCTTTAGTCTTCCGGGGTTGATGGTGCACACGATCCCAGGTAGGAGCCGAGCTGGTTGATGGTTTTCAGTGTCCCTTCCTCTTTGTATGCCCAAATGGTAGAGATACCCCAATCCACAGAGGGACTCTCACTGGTTCTAGGTAAAGAGCGGCTGGCATTCTCAGAATCTCTAGCCAGTGTATTTCTGTCTGATTTCAAGACTCTGGCCTCAAAGTACCAGACTTACTTCTGTCTTTGTATTTTGCAATTTCTCTGAACTGAAACCCTGATTCTTTTTGTGTCTTGGAATGCTAAGCATGCTTCATAGCCTCCACATGTATGCCTGCAACTGTGACCCCATATTATTGTTTGGTTGTTGTTCCAAGGTGTCCAAGAATCCAAAAAATCAACATGGTGGCCACAACCATGGGATCAAAGCCCCCCCCCCCTTTACATTATGCACCATATTCACACACACACACACCAGACAACCCTGTTGTTCAGGCCAGAAACAAACCTTCTGTTGGTGTAGAGAACTTTGTGTCCTAAAGTTGTTTCTAAAATGACTGTCTCCCTCTTTAGTGGCTGTGAACACACCTTTAGCACCAAATTTCCTTCTCCCCACTAATTAATACAGTTGATGGGTTTACTTGTTGTGTAGCTTAGGGCTCTGCTGCTTTGGGGGCAGGAGAAAGAAGCCCAAAAGGAGAAAATAAATAATAAGAGGGCATTTAAATGTCACTAGGGTAATTTGCAGTCTTTGGTTAAATTTGGCTTTTAAAAACAAGCTTTTGTTTATGTTATTATTTATTTGTTTCAGTTTTGAGGCTGCCCCACTCCACAGTTACTCTGGGCAGTTTATAATGTAAAAATTAAAACAAACAGATGTATATCAAAGAAAAAAAAATGCAGCTGACCAGAAGACACTATCTCAACCCCCCAGGGATCAGCCACCATCCTAGCCCATGAGCTCTTTAACACTTTGCAGCATCCAATTTCAAAGGATGGGAGGGGTCCTGATCTCCTGGGGGGGGGGGGGTGGAGATCCTATTCCACAAGGCTGAAATGGTCTTAATCATTCTGGAAGAATTAGCCAAATCCCACCCACCCAACCCAACTCCTTTGTTGGTGACTTGAGCATATGGTAGAAAGTGTGTTCATTGGAGACGGACAGCACATTTGGGATGATTTTATCTGACATAACCTGAATCTCGGTGCTGACTAATTTCTCCAGGCATCTGAAACTACACAAACTCTTTCCAAGGTCTGCGTTTTCCACAATTGGTCACCCCAAACCATATGTGTTCTCTCCAAGTGCCGTCTTTAGAATCTTGCCAGTATTTGTATTACTTGGTACCAACGTTCTTCACGGCTGAAAAATGCCAACGTGCCCAAAGAGGAAGGCAGGCGTCTCTGGAAAAAAATATATATTTTATTCGTGATGTGTTCAAATGACAAATTGCAGGCTGTTTTTCCTAGAGTGCCTTCTTGTTTTGTTTGTTTGTTTGACTGATGTTGAAGTTCACTTCTGATGCAAAGGCTTAATGTTCTGTGTATGTCAGAAATAGATTTCTTGTAAATATTCTGGGAAGATCGTTCTGCTCTGCCTCCTTCCACTAAAGCTATGGAGAAACAAAGGTTTTTCTTCACCACCTCAGTGAGGGCCAGGGCAAGAGAGAACTTCTGAAGTCGGACAACCTGATCCCAGGGAAGTTAAGGAGGAGGACTTATGGGCCACAAGGAGGATGGCAGGTTGGCCTGGAGGCTGCAGAAAATTGGACTGGGATGGCAGCTTCGGTCTTGGGACTCTCCTTTTGCAACCAGTTGCCCTCGAAGACCACACCATGAGCCCATCTCCCCAGCACCACTACCCTTTGGCAATAATCCATTGAAGAGAGTATGGCATAATTCACTTGAATACCTGTAAGAAGATCTCAGAATTGGGGGGTGCAGGGATGAGTGACAGGTGCACCCCAAAGGGAGGCAATGCCAGTCCTTGGCAGGCAGAGTCCACCGTCCTGCTCTTGACAAAAGAGGTGACGGAGCAGCTCCAGCCTCCTGCCTCCACCAGCCCTTCAGAGATGTTCTTGGGAGAGGAATGAAACCAGCTGCCAAGGGAACCAGGAAACCGGTCAGGGCTGGCCAGCTCTGCGGCCACTTCAGCACCCATGTGATTTTTTTCCCACAAGTTTCACATTTTGCCTGAAGCCACCTTGAATTCTTCTATGTAGATATTCTTGATTTGGGGAGCATGTACCATATTTTCAAATATATTACTGTGGAGTTAAATGCTTTGGTGGATGTGGGTGGCTTTTTGTTTCCATTCTTTCGTATGTTAAAATGTCAGCAGACTGTATTTTGAAACTCCGGCAAGGTGTTCAAATGTGGATGAGTTTGGCAGCACCTATGAACGGTGGGCTCCTTCCTCAGCTGCTGCCTTCCTTCCGAGGAGAAAGCTTTGGGCCAGAGCCTTGGGGCACAAAGGAACAGACTAAAGTTTTGGAAGCTAAAAGCCCAGTGACATGCTCTTTCACTCAGATGGATGTTTGCAGAAATGAGACCCACAGATTCCAGGCAGGCCCCTCTTATCAGATCTCGGCTGCCTTTCCAGGGCTCCCCAAATCTCAAGGAGAGGGTTCAGTTTAATCAGGACAAGAGCCCTAAATCTGCTGGCCAGGGAATTCTGGGAGCTAAAATCTGCACATCTTCAAGTTGCCCTGGTTGAGAAACGCCGAGAATTGCAGAAGCTGCCACATCTCAAAGTCAAGGTAGAATAAGCAGGGTGATGCCCCAGAGAAATGCGGTCCAGCCGTTTCTACACATTTGTCATACACATCTCTCAATGGCTGCAGAGAGGTAATACAGTGTAAGACAGTGTAAGAAACGGAAGTGCCAAGAAAGGTCCTCTTCTCAGGAGGCCTCTAACATTCACATGTCTTAACCATGGACTGGCATAACTACTGCAGCCTCGGACCATGTTGGGTTTGTTCAGGGCTTCATCTAACCCTGCAGGTTTATGGGCTGAATAAGTGATCTTTAGTTCATGTTGGTGCACCATGGTGTCCTCTTTCCATGCCTCATTGCCACTCAACCCTCTCCTCTACTGTGAGACTGGGCCCTTTGGCCCTGAGGACCAGCTCCGGCTGCCGGAAACCACCAGGCAAACTCTCATTTGGGGGACAAACTTCCCCAAAACCAGGAGCTCTGTGGCCTCTTTACATGGACTCCTCAGTGCCAATGTTGTGCTGGACATGCCAGCAGCTGTCTGTCCTCACTCCAGAAGACAAGCACCCTTCAGTGGGTACAGTTGTTGAACTGGCAGCAGACTCAGGCAGCTTTCCTGCTCACGAACACCTCTGTAACTACATCTTTATGCTACTTGAAATAATACAGCTAGATCTCTGTGGCTCTTTCCAAAGGCTAGCCCTTGCGCCAAGGGAGCTGCCTTGCCAGAGGGGAAGGGGGACCAGAGGTAGGCCAGGAAAGCCTATTCCCTTCACCAAAATGTAAATTGAGCTATCTAGAGATGGTGGGTAATGAAGAGAGACAAGGCTGAAATAAGAGAGGTGGTTTCATACACACAAGACAGAGGTGTCAAACTCAAGGTGTAGATCTGCCCCACGGGGCTGCCCTGGAAACAACGAAGGATTGGCCAACAGTGCCTCTGCCAGCAAAAACAGAGGACCCCCGTTTTTGCTGGCAAAGGGCTGCAGGAAGCCGTTGCAGCTGAAAACAGAGCCTGGGCAGGCTGTACATGGCTTCCCCAAGCTCTGTTTTCACTGGCAGAGGGCTGCAGGAGGCCGTTGTGGCCGAAAACTGAGCCCGGGAAGACTGATCACAGCCTCCCTGAGCTCCGTTTTTGCTGGCAGAGGACTGCAGGAGCCTCGACAAATGTTGTCAATCTGGCGATGTCCCCGAGGTCAAACACAACCCTGATGTGGCCCTCAGTTAAATCGAGTTTGACACCCCTGACTTAAGAGGATAAGCAGTGCCAGGCTGGATCGGACCCCTGCCTCTCAACTCCAATGACCTCTTCTCCAGGATTTCAATGTCATTGAGGGATCTCTGGTTGTAGCATTTGGGAAAGGAGACACTGACTTCCCTTGTCCACTGTATCCGCACCAGGCATAATTTTGTATACCGCAATCATTCCTCACCTAACTTGACCCCCCCAAAGCCCCAAGTGATCCTCATTAAGAAGCTGCTGCAGCTCCTTGACCCTCTAACTTGACCTCCTCTGAACCTTCTCCAGCTCCACTACCTCCTTTTGAGGTGTGGGAACCAGCAATGCCCACAATCACCCAGATGCAGTCTCACCCATGATTCATATAAGGGCATTATGATATGAGCATCTATCTCTGTTTTCCATACTGTTTCTTATTATTCTTATCATGCTTTTTTTACGGCAGATGCACACTCTGTCAGCAACTTAATTGAACTGTTTACTGTTAGTCCAAACCTCTTTCTTCACGGTTGCTGTTAGTAACGGTTGCCCCATTATGCATTATTCTCAGCCAAAAAAGGACACAGGAATTTTGGATTAGATGAGGGTGGTGGAATTGATGATTACAGGTGTCCTAGCAAACAAGCGTGAGAGAGGCCTGGGGGTCTTTGATGTGTGGGATGGTACATTACTTCTTGTGGGGCATATTTCAGGGGCCAAAGGCTTCCATTCAATCTCCTCACGTCCTCCATGGACTATGAGTACATACAACAACCTGCCTCTTGGAAATCTTGAAAGACTTATGGGCACGACCTGATTGCAATGCGAATGCTCTGACCCATTTGCCAGTTGCCTCTTCCTCCTAGGAAATAAATGGGGTGTGAAGCAAATTGAATACTGACCTGTGAGTATGACGGGATGGAGAGTTCCAGAACGGCTTCTTTTCTTCCATCCTTCTCTCCGGACAGCAGCATTTTGGGGAAGGTTAATTGGACTTCCTAGAAGGGGCCCCTATACTAAGCAAGAGTGAGCCCACTTTTGGTCTGCCAATTGAGTTATTAACTGAGCTGACCACCTCCATTTTTATGGCCACCAAACCTTCCAGAAACTCAGATGTTATGTGAACCTGTCAATTTTAAAACTCTTTTCTCCTGTTGGGCTAAAAATGTAGGAGATTTAAGGAGGCTGTGATGTAAAAGCAATCATGTAAAAGCCTCCAATGAAGCCGTATTTCCTCAAGAGGAGCTGGTAGTTCAGTCATATCTGAATCAACTCTCCAGTAGTGGCTACTGAGTGCATTTTGTAAACACCTAATTTGGTGTCAACTTTGAATGTAATTTCACAGCATGGGGACCTGTCAAACCTGAATAGAACCCCCCAAAGCCTAGGACAGTGATGGCTAACCTTTTTGCTGTCGTGTGTCAAAAGCGGGGGGAGTGTGAGGGGGTCACGCATGCGTGTGCCCACACCCATAATGCAACGCCCCCCATGTGCCCCCCCGCGTATGCACGTGCAAACCTCCCCTTGCTCCCACGCCCCCCTGCATGCGTGCATGACCTAGCTGGCCTCCCTGAAGTCTCCTGGGACTAAAAATGGGTCGTGAGGGGGGGCGCCACAGAGGGTGTGCACCACTTTCCCCTGTGCTCTCCCTGCCCCACCCATGCATGTGTGACTCCCCCCACGCATGTATGTGCGTCTCCCACATGCGCCCCTCCTCTGCGCCAGAGACCTGAAAATCAGCTGGCCAGCAGGAGGCACGCACACATGTGCAGTGGAACTGAGCTGGGCAACGGCTCATGTGCCTGCAGAGAGGGCTCCATGTGCCACCTGTGGCACACGTGCCATAGGTTCGCCATCATGGGCCTAGGATATCATTCCTGGAATTCTCCGAAGATTGTTACTGAATTATAATTTTCTAATTGAGTCATTAAAGGAGAAAATGATAAAAACATGAGCTAGGAATGTCCGAAGTTTACTGTTCTGTGGACAAAATTTTGGGGAATGTCAGACTATTCAATTTTTCTCCTTGGCCCACAAGCCATCACAGAATGGTTGGGATTTTGTGGTCCAGCAAAGCAGGACGTCCCATTGTTTCTTGGGAGGCACTGTCCATGGAATGGTGAACTTTGCACACATATTAACAATATATGATTATAATTACAATTAAGAATGAATGAAATGTCTTTTTTCCATAATCCAAAACACGGGTATTTGTTAGAGGGCAGCAAGGATTAGCTGTAAAGCTTATCAGTTTAAAGTCCCAAGTTTTGGTCCTTGGGGCTTCCCCACTTTTTACTGCGCCATTTAAATGGACAATTAACTATGAGGAGAATTACTTTGGCATGATGTGATGAAATAAGAATCAGAATCATAGAGTCCTAGGGCTAGAAGGGATCTTGGAGGTCTTCGAGTCCCAACCCCTGTCCAAAGCAGGAATCTTTTACCACCCTGAAAAAATGATTGTCCAGTCCAAAAAAATGACCTATTGGTCCGTGTTTTCAAGAGGCCCTGAACGGACCGCCCAAACAGTTGCATTAGGAGGTCAATTGCAGAGGTCTGCTGAACCCTATCTGTGTCCCTCATGCTGAAGAACATTTGGTGGCTGACCAGAGGCAAGGGAAGCTATGTCAAGGGAGGGCTCCATGCCCCTACATCTGAAAACCATTTTCCCAGAGGCATTTGATGTGCTACCTCTAGAACAGTGTTTCTCAACTTTGGCAACTTGAAGGTGTGTGAACTTCAACTCCCAGAATTCCCCAGCTTGGCTGGCTGGGGAATTCTGGGAGTTGAAGTTCACACATCTTCAAGTTGCCATGGTTGAGGAACACTGCTCTAGAGCATTTTTTTTTTTTGCTTGAATGTTGCAATTATTTTATTTGTCATCTTTATAATTGTTAGCTGTATTTATTGCATTTGTAGAAGAAAACACAGAAGTTTCCAAAAAAAAAAGCCATCATAAAGAAATGCAGTGATACACAAGAACCACATGAAGCATTCCAAGGGAGCCGTTTGCCCCATCTCACAACTTTTTTCTCATCTCTGCCTCGTCTGCACCAAAGGTTTTGCAGTTTAGCTGGGGAGATGGGGGAGTGGAAGATTGGTGGGGTCAATTGCTAAAGAAGTAGAGCAGGACATGGCAATTCAATTTGTAACATTTCTCTCTGGAAGGGGAAATCCCTTGAAAATGGGGGCAACTTTTCCAATGCTTTGGCACACCACATTTTGTGGAATGGAGCGTAAAAATGGAATAACGAGCCTTCCGTTATTACCTTCACTCAAATGCTCCTGGCATTAACATGCTCCAGAATTGAGCCCTGAAGAGCAATGGGAGAAAGCAATGGGATGGACCAGGTCCATCAGCTATTGAAGTGTGGATGGCTTACTTCCCAAAAGCCTTAGGAGAAGGACAGCTGTCGCAATTTTACTCCCAAATGATGTATTTGGCTTTTTGTGACACTGTTTAATCATTGCAATTGAAAATATGTGAGTCAGCTTTTTCAAAGGTAACAACTAATGAAGCCTGAAGCTCTTCCCCAGTGGCTCCCTCAAAGCAGGAGACATCTGTTTGGGTAGGACCAGGCAGGGAGGGGGAGACTGAGACCAGCATAGGATAGAGCAAGAAGGATCTGCTCGCCTTTCTACCCAAGTGGCTGCCATTCCTTCAGCTCATCTGTGGGACAATCAGCTTTCTTCAGAGAACATCCACAGGGATGCTTGGGGTGATGGAAGGAGCCCTCTTAAAACTGAGGTGCTGCTGGCCTGGAACCAAGACTGGCTTCAAGCCCTACCCAGCCATGAAACTGAGTGTCTTACTGTGTGAATGTAGTTTTTCAATCAAAAGTTAGGGATCAATTGAATGGCCAATGGGAGAACCCCAGTGGGAGTTCAGTGATTGAATAAAGCATTATGCTCTGTTGCTCCTATACAGCCCCTCCCATAGCAGGGACTCCAGAAAGTTCATAGAACAACTTTTGCTGGTCTCAGATCCAAAGAAGTAAAAGGTATCCAAAGCAATTTCCTCAGAAAAACAGTTTGAGAAGCAGGTTGGTGGTGGCAGACAGATATTGCAAGTCATTTCCACAAGAGAAAATATCACCCTGGGGTTCTCCAGAAATCTGTACAACAAAGGCTCTATTGGACTTTTCAACACAGGCTTACATGACAAACAACAAAATACAGTATAAACTCTAAAAGTAAATTTGGAATTCTTGACAGTGTCCAAAGCTTCTACATAATTTAGGAGAATTGTTCAGATTGTGTTCTCATTTTGTTCCTTCAAAACATTCTTGTTCTAAAAAGGAGAATGAGATGTGATGGTTTGAAGTTCTCATAATCCCTTCTTAAACTGTTCTGTAGTCACGTAGGCTGGAAAGGTGGACACTGTCATAGACTCATAGAGCTGCAGAGTTGGAAGGGACCATCAAGATCAACCTACCAAAAGGACACACATGAAATCATCCTGGAGAAGTGGCTCTCCAGCCTTTTCCTGAAAACCTCCAGAGATGAAGAACCCACCACCATCACTACCAGAAGGCGGCCATGGAGAGCTGTCATTGTTTATGTTATCACTCTAATCAACATAACTGGATTGTCATCATCATAACTGGAGGGCATGATTGAGATTAATTCAGATAACTGTAACCAATTGAGAATATCTGATGATATGTACAGTAGCTGCCATCCTCTTGAATTTCTAGCTCCAAAATGGATGCACTAGACGGCTAGAAGGCTTTCACACTTCCCTTCCTGTTATAGGTCCATTCATCATCTACTTTTGTTTATCCATTATCTTTGGGGGAAAATTGTTTCTTTAAAAATCCAGTTATGCCAGGAAATCTAGTCTCCTTTGTACAATTTTGTATAGTGCTGAAGAAATATTCTTTGCATACTTGCATAGTCTGTTACTGTAGTTTTCCCAGTTTATAATTTAATATTTCCTTCTCAGGTTCTTTTCTTAATTTATATGCCAACTATTTTCCTGGCACGTTTGAAAATTCAAAATTCCTTTTTTTTTATAAAGTTCGATTTTATTTTTTTTTATCTTATCGTTAACATAGAAAGCTGGCATTATAAAAGTTAAGTTTGCTGTGAGACATTTTTTCCTTCTTAATTCTTCCTGTTTCATCTTTTTCTCCATTAAAATTGTTTGCGTCTTCTCTTCTTTTTGGCATTTCAGTTTATTATTTTGCTGCATAAATTGTCCTCTCATAAAAGACTATACTACTAACCCATACTGTGCTTATCAAAATTATTGTCAAATTTTTCTTTCAATTTATTTTCCCAGTCCTCTATTATTAATTCCATTTGTAGCAAAGATTCATTTTTATGTTCTAATTGCACTTTTTTACCTTAGAGTTACTATGTTATGATCTGAAAAAGTCTTTGGCAATATCTCCACTTTATCAATACAAGTAACAAGCTTTTTAGAAGTCCAAAATATTCTCTATTCTTGAAAAAGATTTGTGTCTTTCAGAAAAACGTGTACAGTACATACTTTGGAATCACAATTTTTATGTCTCCATATATCTACAAGTTCAAAGCTGTATATCACTTCAAAAAATATTTTCAGTTACTTACCTTGGGTTAATTCCTTTCACAGAAGTTCTGTCTTTTTATGGGCAAATCACTCCAATGATTCTACCACTCCCCAAAATTGAAAACACCAATTTTCATGTGACAAGGCTGTTCGTTTTTCCATATGTCCTTTGTAGAATATAGCTTTATTTTCATTTGGAGCATATTATATACCCAAAATCAAAAACTTGGTGTCATTCCAATTAATTTCAGCCCTTACATATCTACTATGTTCATCATCAGTCTATAATATCAATTTTGGTTGTTATTGTGGATTTATATACAAAACAATTCCATTTTCCCTTCGGTGGGGACAACTTAAGAAAAATGGAAAACCACTTTTTTATGAATCCAATTTTATGGAGATTCTCAATCATCCAGGTCATGGTTGTTCCAAAGGTGCTTTTCCAAAACACAACTAGACTTTCTTGGGGGGGGGGTTCCCTTTGAAAATGTTTTGCTCCTCATCCAAGAGGTTTCTTCAGTTCTGAATCAAATAATTTTTGTCATTTTTTTCTTCATGCATTTCTTATAGACTTTTTTTTTCAGATAATGATTTTTTTTTCTTTTGTGGAAAGTATTTGCCCCATTTATATTCCATGTTAGACATTGCTATAAACTTAGAAAAATCTCTGGCTGAAGTCCACCTAATGTTAGGAGCCACTAAGAGTTCAAAGATTCAAATATGTTTCATGCAAGTTAATAAAATATGAAATAGAGGGAGCAGAACTGGTTATGCCTCTCTTTTTGTGGCAAAAGATCAACAAAAACAACTACTCGACCTTCACTGGCCCTGAAGTTCTTTTTCACTAAGGGAATTATGAGAAATCTAGGAGAACCGATCCTAAGATAAGGAGCACAATTGTAAGCTCAGAGATAGCAGGCAGAAAGGATTTGCATTAGATTGGGCTGACTCCAAGTAATAAACTTAACTTGACCTTTCAGGCTAAGTCAGGAGCTGCTGAAAACACAGCAGGAATGCCCTTGTTTGTTTGTTTATCCAGTTCTGAAGCTGCCTAAATCCTGAGCAAAACCGTGGGTGGCTTAAAATAAGAAGGAAAATAATATATATAAGGAAACCAGTGCCCACCAGAAGAACAATGCAGCAAGGCACTCCTTAGGTAATGGAGACTCTAAGACCACACCTAGAGTACTGCATCCAGTTTTGGTCACGACACTATAAAGAAGATGTTGAGACTCTAGAAAGAATGCAGAGAAGAGCAACCAAGATGATGAGGGGACTGAAGGCTAAAACATACAATGAACAGTTGCAGGAACTGGGCATGGCTAATCTAGTGAAGAGAAGGAGCAGGGGAGACAATAATAGCAGTCTTCCAATATTTGAGGGGCTACCACAGAGAGGAGGGGTCAAGCTATTTTCCAAAGCAACTGAAGGCCAGACAAGGAATAATGGATGGAAACTGAACAAGGAGAGATTCATCCTGGAAATAAAGACAAATTTTCTGACAATGAGAATAATCAACCCATGGGACAGAAGTTGCCTTCAGAAGTTGTGGGAGCTTCATCCCTGGAAGCTTTCAAGAAGAGATTGGATTGCCATCTGTCAGAAATGGTGTAAGGTCTCCTGCTTGAGCGGGGGGTTGGACTAGATGACCTACAAGGTCCCTTCCAACTCTGTTAATCTGTAATCCCCTCACAAAGCCTGGGAGAACAACCAAGCTTTTAGGGATTCCCTAAATGTCATTAGGGTGAGAACCTTAAGCCTACAATAGTGGTGAATATCTGTAGCTAGGGTGTAGGATGACAGTGAATGTTCGTTCTCTGAGCTTGTGATTGGTTTCTGAATGTTTCGTTACCAGGCTAGGCAACATTTTTAGCAGAGTTTAAACTCCGCTGAAGATGTTACCTTGCCTGGTAACAAAACATTCGGAAACCAATCCATAAGCTCAGAGAAAGAATCTTTACCCTCAACCATAATCCTCTCAGGAATTGTCACTCCAGAGTGCAGGCCCTGCAACAGAGATGTATTGCTAGAGTCCCCGAGAGGATGCTGTTTAATTGACAAGACCCAGAACTGTCAATTGTATCAAAAGCTGCTAAGAAATTTAAAAGCATTAGGATGGATACATCAACGTAGCCCACCTCCATCAAAAGATATCAACAAGCACAATCAATGCTGATTCCATATAGAACCCCAGCCTGAAACCAGGGCCTGGATCCTACAAATAACCAGAAAGCTCTGGTTAGTAAAAAAAAAATTTTTTTTTCTTTTTAAATTTGAAATTTCTTGCATTTCTGGAATTTCACTATGTCATGCCCCAAAACTTTCCTTCCTTCCTTCCTTCCTTCCTTCCTTCCTTCCTTCCTTCCTTCCTTCCTTCCTTCC
>WNWU01000025.1:16386217-16398579 GCA_012654045.1 Ptyas mucosa | reverse complement strand
CCTTCCTTCCTTCCTTCCTTCCTTCCTTCCTTCCTTCCTTCCTTCCTTCCTTCCTTCCTTCCTTCCTTCCTTCCTTCCCCAGTCCTCCCCATAGGCGTCTCCCATCTGCGGGAAAGCCAGAGGTTCCTTTCTCTGCATGTTACCTACTTGAAATCTCACAGTCCTAACAGCTACATGCAAACACGCACCAACACACACACAGAGCCAACAGGCAGAGTGCGTGAAGAGGTGGAGCAGCAGGTCTGCAGGTCTGAAGCAAGTCCCCTCTGGGCAGGTTGGTGCCTCCCTCCGAAGCCCCTGGCAAAGCAGGTTGCAGTCTTTTGTCTCAGGGTTCCCGGGAAGGAAGGCTGCTGTGAGCCAGACAGCCTCAACTTCCCCAAAGCTGAGCCTTGAAACATGTTTGTCCAGGTGTGTGTAGAATATGTGTGTGCATGCCTGCGTGTGTACATCCCCCTCTGGGAAGCAGTCCTGCCTCTGTCCACTGGTCTTCCAAACCCCCCAGACAGAGGAAGTGGTGCATGGAGACCCACACCTCAGGAACTGCAGCATGAATCAAGGTGGGAGAAGAGGGATGCTCCTTCTCATAGGCTCTTATGGCGGCAGCCCCCTCCCCATGGACCACACCACATGGTTCAGAGACCATGTTTCCAGTGAAACGGAAGCTTCCAGCCATCTTCCGCAAGTGGCTCTTGTTCCAAGAGAGGAATATTTGGGGAGGGGGTGGCACTCAGACCACAGACAGCGGAGGAAGCATGATAGGGGGCTAGCTGGGGAGACACGGAGGGGAAGCTGACAGTCCCTTGTGCCTTGCCAAAACATGAAAGTCCACGGGCAGCTTTAGAGAACCAGCTAAATATCAAAGCTGCTTTAGAGATGCACCAGATCCCTCAGCACATCCGGAGAGTGAATGAAAAGGAGAATGGCTCACCATTGAGTTAGAAGGCAATTCCACTTGTCGCTTTCTTTCTCAACTTAATAGACCTGCCTACTTCACCTGGGCCCTACATTCTGTTCAGCTGCTCCCCCCCACACACCTGCCCCACCTGCTCCCATTTTGGGGGGGGGGTTAGTTTTTGGGTAGTTCAGTCATTCAATTGCTTCAAAGTCTTTGTGACCCAATGAGCATCATTTCCTCAAGACTGTCCATCCATAAGCACTTCTTAGAGTTCCTGAAAGCTCCTGCTCCCACCATCGGTCAGAATATCAACCGCCTGGTCTCCTCATAATTTGGCCTCTTCCATTTTTCCAAGCATCACAGTCTTTAGTGATTCTCGCCTTCACATGATATGCCCAAATATTTCGGCTTTAGCATCATTATTCATTCTTCTGGTGAGCAGCGAGATTTTGCTTCGCCATCTGGTATTGACTTGCCTGTTCCTCTGGCGATCCAACATATTCCTGACTATTTTCTCCAGAACCACAGTTCAAAGGATCCGGTTTTCTTTGTTTGGCTTTTCTCATGATCCAGCTACAGAGCCATATGTTGCAACAGGGGAAACTAGAGCCCTGACAATATATTGACAGTGTGGTGTCTCTGCAGTTCCATATTTGATCTAGAGCTACCGTAGTTTTCCTCACAAATAGCAGATGTCTCTGTATCAGTGCTACAGTCAGCCTCGCGGTAAATTTTTGTGCCTAGAAAGACAAAGTGTGTTATCATTCCTCCTTTTTGAGTTGACATAATAACCCTAACCCTCCCTCCCCCTATTAATGTTGAGCAGGAAAATCTGGCTTTTGCACTCTCTTCATCTGCAAAAAAAAAAGCCTTTTTTCCTCTCCGCTAGTCATCAGCCTATCTGTGACTGTTGTGGTTTCTCACAACAAAAATTAACTTCGATTGCTTCCAGCCCATCATTTCTCATGCTTTATTTTGCTTAGGTGCAACCTAGGCACACCCTTTCCCCCACTTTGGACCTTTGAGTTATTCTGTCTTTCATTCTAACTGTTGCTTCCTGGGTGATGATTCCCTTGCCGTCCCCATGACCCCACACAGCTTCAGCTATGGGGCCTCAGGTGCCCCTGTCCCTTCTGAACAAGGCTCCGACATCTGGCCATTTTCATTTTCAAGTATTGCTGAAGTTGCAAAATCTTGAGCATTATCTTACAGAAGGGGTGGTGGTGTGTAGGTGCATTTCTCAGTTTCTCCCCCCTTTTCATGCTTTGGAATAGAAGTGGATCTTTCCGGGTCCCTTGGGCACAGCTGCGTTTTTCATAGCTGCTTACAAACAACATTTGTTATTGCAACCCTACACCTCACTGCACCGTGGTCATTGTGAGATCACCAGTACATCTCTTTCTACCTAAGCGGCTTTGCGTCGCACCTGCTGCACCAGCTCTGACACAGTCCTGGGTCTCATTTGGCAAGAGGCAGGAGGGAGGCATCTGTGTGGCCTGAATCCAAAGCAAAGGCCTCCATGCTGGGCAGCGGGTGAGACGGGCCAGGCAGTTGGACGGGAACTTTTGTCTGCTTCCAAGGGCCATTTCTTGGGGCCACCAAGCACAGTCTGCCTCTGCCTCGGCTGCCAGGGGCTTCCGGCTGTTTCACTAGTCTCCATGTTGTGCACTTTGCGGTGGGGAATCATCCTGTTCCAGGGAAAGGCTTGTCTGCTTGCAAGGGAGGGGAGAAGGGGCTGAAAAGAGCCAGCCAAATGGAGCCTTGTTTGTGCATGTGGCTTGAATGACTTTATGGACAGCACTGCAGATATGCTCAGAGACCGTGTCATTTGGGAAGCCAGCTGTTGATCAGCAAAGTAGATACTTGCTTATGGCTGGAAACAAATTTCTCCTTGCATTCAGCCTGCTGGAGACAGGGCTGAGTGTGAGAAGTGCAGGAAGAGGTGGCTCTGTGGGGGAAACCGGGGACCTGCCTCGTGAAATGGGTGGAAGCAGATGCTTGGGTGGCATTTGGGGCGCTGGAGAGCCCTCTGCAGCGGGAATTCTGTTTCCAAGCTATGAATGGGGCTATGTGCAATTATGCCTAGGCTGTTTTTGAAGGGCCCAGCCCCAAGAAGGCAACGTGCCAAGAGGGGAGGGAGATTCAGGGGTTAGAGTTACTCGGAGGAGAACAAGGAACAGTGGAAAGGTGGCCTATCAGATTGGAGAGAGGGGCAGAAATCTGAGCCACTAATAAATATCGGGAAGGAGAGACAGAAAAACCCACCTTTGCTGCTGACTAGCGAATACCTGCCATTTTGCAGTCTGATGTGTTTGAGGCCCCCAGGGAAGCACATAGGAGTGTCCAGAGGAAATCAGATCAGTGCCTTAACACAGGGCGGCTTTAGCTCTAATTCATGGATTGATTGTATTTTTTATCCTGCCTTTATTGCTACATAAGTTGCTCAATGTGGTAAACGTACCTAATACTCCTTCTTCCTCTTAGTTTCCCACAACAACAACAACCCTGTGAGGTGGGTTGGCCTGAAAGAGAGTGACCTGAGTCGGCTTTCATGCCTGAGGCAGTACTAGAACTCAACACTTCCTGCATTCGAAGCCAGCAGCTTCACCACGAGACCAAACTGGCTCTCTTAGTGGTCTCCCTTCTTTCTTTGCCCAACAGTTGGGTGGAGACTAAAAGGAATGTTTTGCACATGTTCTTAATTAAAACTAACTATAATGAAAGGGTATTCATCTCTTGTGTTCCCACATTTTCCTCGTCCATTCAGTCCTGACATTTAGGAACCACTTTCAAAGGTTCTCCAGAGCAGCCACCAACGTTTCCATCTCAGGTCTGGCAACTCTCCCTGAATGGAGCCCCAAGTTGGACTCTGCCCCAGCCTCCCCCACTGACCGGCCCGAACACCTGAAGTAAATGGGCAGGGCAGGCAAGCACCATCAATCTCACCACAAGATTTCCCTGCCACATTAGCCTGCCGGGGGTCTCTACCAGGGACCAGGCAGCTGCCTCAAGGGGGGCATTGCCTGGTGTCCCAGCCAGGCTCAGAGCTTGTTCTGCAGATAAGGACATCGGTTCAGCATTGGGCTTGCTGGGTGGTGCTTCTTCTATTGTAGGCTGTAACACGGTTGCCAACTTTTGAGGTAGCCTCTGAAGCTGTGCTCTGAACAATGATTTTTGTCAAGCAGACGGCTGGAAAGGGCAGGTGAGGACAGGGGCTGGAGTGCAAAGGCCAGTTGCCAACAGGGCAGGGGGCTGAAGAAAGGGGCTGTCGCGAGAAGATGTGGTGCCCCCTCCCCTTGTTCTCTGCCTAATACTCCAGCCTGTTTCGTGGCTTGTTCACTGAACCAATCTTTGGAAAGCCATGTTTGCCTCCAGCAAAATGAAGAAAGCAGGGCAGCGGTACTGGCGAGGGGGAGCTGGGAGCTGGCCAGAATTTTGCACGGCTCACCTGAGCTTCCATAAACAAACTGGGCTGGTGCTGGCACCCAGAGCCTCCCCAGCAGCCAGGCAGGTGGAGGCGCAGCCCCCTGCAGCTGACATTTCCCCCTCCTCATTCCTAAAATGGGCAATAGGAAGGGGGCTTTGCCACAGGTTTTTCCCCAATGAGGTTGCATCAACTACAACATACCACTGTTGTTCTGCAGGGGTCTGTGAACAATTGCTGGCTGTGAGAGCCAGGCGTAGCGAGAACAGCATGACCTGGGAATATTATGTCTCGGGTTTCCACTACATGCTGGAGACATGTTTGCTTCTGTCCATGTGGAAGTGGTTATGTGGTATCCCTAAGTCACGTGCCCTGTTGCTGCTGTCTCTATAGAAGCAGGGCTCTCCAAAGGTAGCAACCTTAAGACTTGTGGACTTCAACTTCAACATGCTGGTTGAGGAATTCTGGGAGTTGAAGTCCACAGTCAAAGTCCACAAGTTGCCCAGTCTGGAGACCCCTGCTCTACAGAGAATCAAGGAAGCAAAAGCACTTCTATACCGCTTCACAGTGCTTTATAGCCCTCTCTAAGTGGGCTTTACAGAGTCAGCCTCTTGCCCCCAACAATCTGAGTCCTCATTTTACCGACCTTGGAAGGATGGAAAGCTGAGTCAACCTTAAGCCTGGTGAGATTCGAACTGGCAAATTGCAGTCAGCCAGCAGTCAGCTGAAGTAGCCTGCAGTACTGCATTCTCACCACTGCACCACCACAGTTCCTGCTGGTGAACGCCCAGTCTCTTGCCATGCCTCTTTCGAACCAAGACCCAGATGGAGCTTTCCAGGTTGCCCGAATTTGTGCTGTTCTTTGTTGTTTCCATCCTACCTACGGTTGATGTTTAGCACAAACGTTGGTAATGGCCACTGCTATTTGTACTACAGTTACTATAGTAATATATTTTATTGCATTTTTAAAAAGTTTTATTCATGATTGCAGGTCTGCATGTTTTATTGATGTGCTTTCTGATCCAAAGGTTTTTGATTTGATTTGAGGGCAGATCTGTGGCTCTTACCATGAGAGTTGGAGGACCTGAACTAGTGGTGAAATCCTATTTTTTTTACTACCGGTTTTGTGGGTGTGGCTTGGTGGGCATGGCTTGGTGGGCATGGCAAGGGAAGTATACTGCAAAATCTCCACTCCCTCCCCAGTCCAGGGGGAAGGATCCTGCAAAATCCCCATTCCCTCCCCACTCTGGGGCCAGCCAGAGGTGGTATTGACCTCTGAATTACTCAAAATTTCCACTACCGGTTCTCCAGAACCTGTCAGAACCTGCTGGATTTCACCCCTGACCTGAACTTCATGCCATAAAGCAGAGGTGGGAAACAATGGCCCCTTTTATGGCTTGTGGACTTCAACTTCCAGAATTCCTGAGCCAGCTGGAGTTGAAGTCCGCAAGGAATAAAAGGGCCACCATTCCCCACCCCCGCCATGAAGGTTGGTGTTCCCAAGATGGACTCCAGCCATTCCATGGAGCCGTGTGAAGGCTGTGGCTCCCTGTGGATGGAAAGGCAACCTGTCTATTTATTTATTTCCTTATTATTTTTATAAATATCTCAAGGCGGTTAACATACCTAATACTCCTTCCTCCACTTTTTCCCACAACAGCAACCCTGTGAGGCAGGTTGGGCTGAGAGAGAGTGACTTGCCCGAAGTCACCCAGCCAGCTTTCATGTCTAAGGCGGGACTAGAACTCACTGTCTCCTAGTTTCTAGCCTGGCACCTTCACTCTTAGATCAAGCTGTCTCTAAAGTAATGTTCTGTTCTCGAGACCATTATTTGAGACATAATATTTGATTAACAGATTAACCAAGTTGGAAGGGACCTAGAATGTCATCTAGTCCAAGCAGGAGACCCTACACCATTTCTGACAGATGGCAGTCCAGTCTCTTCTCGAAAGCTTCCAGCGACGAAGTTCCCACAACTTCTGAAGGCAACTTCTGTTCCATTGGTTCATTGTTCTCATTGTTAGAAAATGTCTCCTTATTTCCAGGTTGAATCTCTCCTTGATCAGTTTCCATCCATTATTCCTTTTTAAAATTATTTTTTATTATTCCATTATTTGAGCTGAATTCCTTCTGAATTCCTTCAAATCTGCTCTTGTCAAAGGAACCCCTCTTGCCCAGTCTGGCCCCCACAGAGGAGTGTCCTCTGCAGGTGGATCAGAGGCAGCTGGAGCAGAATAGATGATTGGGGGCTGAGAAGAGGTGGACCTGGAGGCCCAAAGCTTCACCCAGGCTGGTTCAGACCACCTGCTTTGCCAGCTGCATTCACATAGGAGGATGCCACTGTCATTCTTCTCTTTTCTTCTGTTTAAGAGAGGGCAAATCCAGCCAGCTTGTTAGGTTATGAGTTATGATATTCAACTAAAATGATCAAAGGCCTGGAGAGCAAAACATATGAAGAACAGCTGCAGGATTTGGGTTTGGCTTGTCTAAAGAGAAGAATTAGGGGTGACATGATAACAGTATTCCAATATTTGAGGGGCTGCCACAAAGAAGAGGGGGTCAAATTATTCTCCAAAGGACCTGAAGGCAGGCCAAGAAGCAGCGGATGGAAACTAATCAAAGAGAGAAGCAACCTGGAATTCAGGAGAAGCTTCCTCACAGTGAGAACAATTAACCAGTGGAACAGCTGGCCTCCGGAAATCCTGAGCACTCCATCGCTGGATGTTTTCAAGGAGACTGGAAAGTCACTTGTCTGAAATGTTATAGGATCTCCTGCTTGAGCAGGGGGCTGGACTAGAAGACCTCCAAGGTCCCTTCCAGCTCTTTTCTATTCTATCTTGTGCAACCCAGGAAACCAACTGATTCGGTCAACCAATGAAGCATGTTGTATAAACCCAGAGCTGTCAGTAGCCTGAGTAGCACAAGGCAATGAAGTTTCATTGCAAATCGATTGGCTGAGAAAAGAGCCAGAATGATCTTGAGGAGGAAAAGTATGGGACTCAAGTGGGACTTCTTTGGAACAGGCAGACTCAAGATTCTGCCAAAATCAAAGTTCAGAAGACTTCATCTGGCACCTTCTCGGTTCTGTGTCCTTACATGGCATCGTCTTTAGGTCTTTCTGAAATACGTGCACTTTGTCATTTTCAATAGTGTTTGCTGGTTTTACATGTTGGTATGCATGGGTTCTATTATGATTCAATGTATGAATATTATAAAACATTCCAATGAGAGAGTATCAGCATCTCTTTGCAATTGAACACAAACACAAAAGGATATAGAAAATAAAGATAGAAGGCTTGACCATAAAGAGGTAGGCTTTTTTCATAAAGTTTACCAGACAATTGAAAGCAGATTTATGTTTTATAAATTAGCCGGTGCAGAAAAATAGATTCTCAAGCTTCACTTAAACAAGTTATCTATATTCTCTACATAGGGAAATAAAACTACTGCTTACATTTTTGTTTTTTTTTAAATGAACCTCAGCATGTGGTCACAGTGTATTTTGAATTACAGACCATAGAATAAAAGGGTTCAAAGGGACCTTGGAGATCTTCTAGTCCAACCTCCTGCTCAAACAGGAGACCCTGATTGTCCAATCTCTTCTTGAAAACCTCTAGTGATGGAGCACCCACAACTTCTGGAGGCAAGTCTTCCCACGGATTAATTGTTCTCACTGTCAGGAAAGTTTTCCTTAGTTCCAGGTAAGGGTCTATCTTCCACCCATTGCTTCCTGTCCTGCCCCCAGGTGCTATGGAGAATTCTCTTCCCTATGAC
This sequence comes from Ptyas mucosa, assembly GCA_012654045.1. NCBI lineage: Eukaryota > Metazoa > Chordata > Lepidosauria > Squamata > Colubridae > Ptyas > Ptyas mucosa. The sequence continues at coordinate 16,390,486 of WNWU01000025.1, read as the reverse complement.
AGCCCTTCAAGTATTGGAAGACAGTTATCCCTTACCCTTCTCTTCATTAGGCTAAACATACCTAGATCACTTAACTGTTCATGATTGAGCCTTCTGACCCCTTATCATTTTTGTTGTTCTCTGAACTCTTACTAGGGTCTCATCATCTTTTTGAATTGTGCTGACTAGAACTAGATGCAGTATTCCAACTGTGGTCTCACCAGTACAGTATAAAGCAGTAGTATCCCTTCCCATGATCCTGATGCTATTCTTCTGTTGATACAGCCTAGGACTGTATTGGCTTTTTTGGCACCTGCATCAGACTGCTGGCTCATACCCCTGACTAGGACTCCTAGATCCCTCTCACAGTTATTACTCTTGAGCCAGGTACCTCCTATTCTAGACTTTTGCATTTGGTTTTTCCTGCCTAAGTGCAAATATTGAGCTCAGTGGTTAGAGTGCAGTACTGCAGGCTACTTCTCCTGCCTGCCAGCTGCCTGCAATTTGGCCGTTCAAATCTCACCAGGCTCAAGGTTGACTCAGCCTTCCATCCTTCTGAGGTGGGTAAAATGAGGACCCAGATTGCTGGGGGCAAGAGGCTGACTCTGTAAACTGCTTAGAGAGGGCTGTGAAGCACTGTGAAGCAGTATATAAGTCTAAGTGCTATTGCTATTGCATTTTGTTGGATAGGCCCAGTGTTCAAATCTGTCAAGATCCTTCTGAATCTTGAGTCTATCTTCCAAAGCCTTGGCAATTTCCCTTTGCTTGGTGTTGTCTGCAACTTTGATGAGCACTCCTTCGATCCCCTCATCTAGGTCATTTATAAAGCTGTTGAAGAGCACCGGCCCCAAGTTCCGAGGTACCCCATTGCCTGCTCCCTCTATGTAGATGTAGCTCCATTGAGGATTACACACTAACTGTGGTTGGTCGGGCAACTGCAAATTGATCTGATGGTGATGTTATCTATTCCACATTGTTCTATCTTACCAAGAAATAGGCTGTGATCTACTTTGTCAAATGCCTTAGTGAAGTCCAGGTATACTATATCCACTGCATTTTGCTGCTCCATTAATTTAGTCACTTTGTCAAAGAATGAATGTAAGGTTTGTCTGGCACGATCTGTTTTTAACAAGCATTTGCTGCTTCTATTACTTGTCTTATTTGTTCCTGGATGCTTGATTATCACAAATGTTTGATTATCTTTTCTGGGATCTATCCAGGTATTGATGAGCCTGACATCAATTGGTCTGTAGTTTCTTGGATCCATTCCCGCCCCCCCCCCCTTTTTTTTTTTTTTTTTGGTAAATTGGAATCACATCAGCTCATTTCTAGTCCTCTGGTAGCTCCCTGGTGCTTTAGGATCTTTGAAAGATTTTGTTCAGTGGTTCTATGATCATGTTTGCCGGCTCCTTCAGAACCCCGGGCTGCAATTCCTCTCGTCCTGGTGATTTGAACTCATCCTGAAAGGATAGGTGTTCTCTTACCAGTTTGTTGACTATTTTGACTTGTATTTCTATTTTTTCTTCTGCAGTATTGCTTTTGATAGGTTGGACTATTTTTTTTTCCTTTTGCATAAAGACAGATGCAAAGAATGAATTAAGCAGCTCCACTCTCTCCCTGCTACCTATCACCTCCATTGTCTCCCAATTGATGTCAGGATAGTGAAAGTCCCCCATTACTACTGTAGCACGCTTCCTGCACACTTTAATTAACTGATTAGCAAACAGTTCATCTATTTCCTCTGTTTGTTTGGTTGGTTGGGTGGCCTGTAGTATGGCAATATCATTCCTTTTTCCTTTTATATAAACCCATGTGCACTCAAGAAGATTTTCATCCTTAGTTTTATGTATTTCTATAGAAACTGCTATTTCTTACATGTAATGTAACTCCACTTCCTCTTTTATTAGGTCTGTTTCTTTTGAACAATTTAAATCCTTCTAGCACAGGGGTGTCAAACTCGATTTCATTGAGGGCCACATCAGGATTGTGTTTGACCTCGGTGTGTGTGTGTGTGTGGCCAGGGTAGGTGTGGTCAGCTCAACGTCACTTGGCCCACCCAGGCTCTATTTTCATCCACAACAGCCTCCTGCAGCCCTCTGCCAGTGAAAATGGAGCTGGTGGGGGGCTGCACACGACCCTCCTGAGCTCTGTTTTCACTGGCAGAGGCCCTGTGGGCTGGTCCTTCACTGTTCCAGGGTGGCCCTGCAGGCCAGATCTAAGCACCCTGCTGGTCACATCCAGCCTTGAGTTTGACCTTGAGTTTGGGCCTTGAGTTTGACACCCTTGTTCTAGCAGTATGTTCCAGTCAAGAGTTTCATCCCATCAAGTTTCAGTAATGGCAACAATGGCATACCTGCCCCCCTATACTGGGACCTCAAGTTTGCCCTGTTTGTTGCTCTTACTTTGAGCATTAGTGAATTGGCATCTGAGTCCTTTTGATTGATCCTGTGTTTGCTTCCCACATCCCTCTTTTGTATCTGAGTTCCCCTTCCTTCTCACCACTTGATTGGATGTGGTCTTGAGGTTTATGCTTGGGATTAGGTCCTAAAGATCATCTCCCCCCACCTTCCAATTTTAGTTTGAAGCCCTTCATGTATGCCAAGTCAGTTGTTTTCTCCAAACACATTCTTTCCAGTTCTTGTGAGGGGTAGCCCATCCGCTGCCAGAAGTCCTTCTTTTTTCTTATAAAATAATTTTTATTGAGTATTTTACATTTTAAAACCAAACACACAATAGCAAAAGAAATCAAGAGACAAAAACAAAAAAAACAAAAACACACGTACACCAGACATTAAAATACAATACTAACAACAGATATATACAATTTTACAACTTTCTGCATCGACTTTTGTCTTTACTCTTAGCTTTTATCCTCCCACTCCTTCTCTTTGTTTTTAAATATTCATAATTAATTGTTTTGTTAGCATGATCATTATTTACATTTATATCCAGTATGTTAATATCTAATTTCACTTTATATTCTTATTTCTTAATTTGATTTCTGTTTTCCAACCATGTATAAAACCTATTCCACACTTTATAATAATCCGAGTCTTCTCTTTCATTGATCTCCATCGTTAATTTATCCATTTTGGCGCATTCGAGGATTTCTTTATTATTGTTTCTTCCAATGGTGTATTGGTCAACTTCCACATTTGCGCTACAGTAATTCTGGCCACCGTTAAAATATGCAATATAATATAATAGAGACTTTTTTCCATTTTTCTATCAATCATTCCTAGGAAGAACATCTCTGATTTAAAATCTATCTTTTGGAGTGTAATCTCTTCCAACCACCCTTTAATTTTATACCAAAATTTCCTCACCTTAGGGCACATCCACCACATGTGGTAGTATGCCCGTAGTTTGTGACCACATCTCCAACATTGGGTTGATAAATTGGGATACATTTTTGCCAGTCTCGCTGGTGCTAAATGCTACCTATAAAATATTTTATAGCTGTTTTCTTTGTATGATACTGCTTGGTCAATTTGTAATTTTTCTCCCACAATTTTTCCTATTTATCCAATTCTATGTTATGTCCAAAATTCCTAGCCCAACTTATCATCGTTTCCTTTACTGTTTTTTCTTCCAATTTGTATTCTAATAAGTAATTATAGATATTTGTAATCATTTTTCTTCCCGATCCTAATATTAATTTATCTAATTCCGATTGTTTCCTGTTTATGCCAAATTGTTCCTTATCTTTTTTTTAAATCTAGTTTTGATTTGTAAATATGGCCACCATTCCAAATTTATTCCTTGTTTTTTCAAATCTTGTATTGATTTTAATTCTCCTTTTGTGTCTAATAAATCTGCGTATCTTACCATTTTATCTAGGTCTGTGGTATTTGGATGTATCATTGCTTCCATTGTAGACAACCAAACTGGGATTTTCATATAATGATTCTTTTTAATATTTTCCCATACTTTCAGTAGTGCATCCCTTACCTTATGACATTGAAAATAAGTGTGTGATTTATTTTTCCCATCCCATAAAAAGCCATGCCAACCGAGTTGATGGTCATGGCCTTCTATCGTTAATATCCACTTATTTTTAAGTTGTATCCTATCTTTGAGCCATGTTAGGGATGCCGATAGATATATATATATAGAGAGAGAGAGAGGTAGGTAGGTAGATAGATTGATAGATAGATGGATGGATAGATAGATAGATAGATAGATAGATAGATAGATAGATAGATAGACAGACAGAAACATGTATGTATGTATATAGCATGGGTCCATTCCATTCCATTCCATTCCATTCCATTCCATTCCATTCCATTC
>WNWU01000025.1:16341715-16376586 GCA_012654045.1 Ptyas mucosa | reverse complement strand
CTCTCCTCTCCTCTCCTCTCCTCTCCTCTCCTCTCCTCTCCTCTCCTCTCCTCTCCTCTCCTCTCCAAACATGCCTAATGTCTTCACAATGCTCTTCTCTGATCATCCTGACTTCTCATCTGCCTCAAGTTGGAAGTTTTCTTAAGTGTATGAACAGAATTCAAGAATATCCAGTTCAGTATGACCAACGCAAAATAAAGTGGAACTCTATTTGCAACCGACAATGGCATTTGGCTTTTCTGCAACCACAAGAGATGGTTGGCTCATGTTCAGTTTGCAATCAGCCACTATTCCAAGTTCTTTTTTCAAGAATTCTTGCTAACAAAAGAATCTCTCATTTACCTATACATTCAGTTTATGAATAAACTTGGCATTTGTCTCTGCTTAGTTTGATTCCATATTTTTTAACCTTTTACCTAATCTGCCAAGATCATTTTGAAAGTGATTTCTGTTTTCTAGGGCAGTGGCTACCCAGTAAGAGGAGGATTTCTAGGGGGAAACAGTCATGACAATCACAACTGAGGCAGGGGGAGGGAGCGCAGAGAACTAACAGTATTAACAGAATAACAAGAGTTGGGAAGGACCTTGAAGGTCTTCTAGTCCAACCCCTTGCTCAAGCAGGAAATTCTATACCATTTTAGACAGATGGTAGTCCAATCTCTTCTTCAAAGCCTCCAGTGATGAAGCACCCACAACTTCTGAAGACAGCCATTCCACTGGTTAATTGTTCTCATTGTCAGGAAATCTCTTCTTAGTTCTAGGTTGGTTCTCTCTTTGGTTAGTTTCCATCCATTGGTTTCCTCCACCATGATCCCAAGGAAGGTTAAGTCTCCCCCTGCCTGGACTTGGAGTTTGGTGCAGTGGTGAAATCCAATTTTTTTTACTACCGTTTTTGTGGGCGTGTCTTGGTGGGCATAGTGTTGCTTGGTGAGTGTTGCTTGGTGGGTGTGGCAGGGGAAGGATATTGCAAAATCCCTATTCCCTCCCTTTCTGGGGGAAGGATACTGCAAAATCTCCATTCCCACCCCACTCTGGGGCCAGCCAGAGGTGGCATTTGCCGGTTCTCCGAACTGCTCAAAATTTCCGCTGCCAGTTCTCCAGAACCTGTCAGAACCTGCTGGATTTCACCCCTGGCTTGGTGGTGGAAGGAGAGCTACTGCTGTCTCCAAGACCAGCTTTAGGACATCTGTGGGTTTTTAAGGGGGCCAGCCCGGTACTCTCTTCACAGATATGGAGTCCTCCTGATTTTGCTTCCCTGCCATTCTTTCTACCTCAAATGTGCTTATGTACCTAGATGGAATTTAGACCTCAGGTTCACCTGATGCCAAGGTTAATCTCTCCCGTCATCATTTGATTTGCTCAGGACAAGCAGACTTTCACTGCATTACCTCTTGCCTTGTCTTAGCATGTCTAATCACCAATTCATTTTGAAATGAATAGTTTGTGAGCCTTCCTCTTTCATACAATTTCTGTATCAATCTGCAATTTTTTTAGAGAAGAAAGGCATACCAAAACGATTATTATTTTCAAAATATTTTGGGCAGGAAAGCCTGGAGGAACGTTGTCCATGGGGTCGCGATGGGTCGGACACGACTTCGCAACTAACAACAACAAAAATATTTTTCCATGCATTCTGCCTTGGAGCTCAAATAAGTATTGTTATCTTTGGGGTTTAAAAGCTGCATCAAAAGATGAAAAAAACAGCTCCAATAGTGCCATCCCCTCTGGGAGATCTCTATCACTTGCGGAATACAGAAGAGTTGGAAGGGACCTTGGAGGTCTTCTAGTCCAACCCCCTGCTCAAGCAGGAGAACCTATAATCTTCCAGACAAGTGGCTGCCCAGTCTCTTCTTAAAAGCCTCCAGTGATGTGGCACCCATAACTTCTAATGGGGCAATTAGTTCCATTAGTACTTGATTGTTCTTACAATAAGGAAATGTCTCCTTAGTTCTAGGTAGCTATCTCCTTTTTCAGTTTCCATCCGTTACTTCTTGATTTGCTTGCAAGGAACCGCATGCCTGCTTGCTTCCTTCTGCTTTGTGGTGGGCAAAGGCTCTGCAGAGCAACCAGGGGCATGCAGCCCAGCTCATGTCTTGGGGCCCACTTCCTCTTTTCTCTCAGAGACCCTCAGTCCCGGGGCAGCTCTGCCTTGCTCTCCACTGAGACCTGCCCAATCTGGAAGAAGGATTTCTCTTCCCAGGCAAACTCTGCCCCCTTATGAAATGGGAAGGAGCCTTCCATGCTGCTGGGAGAAGGAGACGAGGCTGTTCAATTTTTGATGTTCAGATCTTTCCTAGGAGCCCCTCAGGGGAAGGGGAACAAGGGATCTGGGCAGCACTGTTTTTGCCGTGGAGGCTTCTTGGTCCCTGTGGATTCTGAGGCGGGCCTCCAGAAAGGCTCCACAAAGGTCCTTCTGCTTCCCTCAAACCCTCCCCCCTCCCATTTCGCTTGAGGGGCCGCCTCCCCTTTTCCCCCTGAAGCAGCCTCCACCTTGTGATACTTTCACTGGGAGCATTTCCTCTCTCCCTCCAGTGGTGCAGGGATGGGGGGGAGGGGGAGGGGGGAGGAAGAGTTAACAGCTGGTAGCTGCATCCTCTGTGAAGCTGAGCCAGGTGGGCACTTCTGCTCTCCCCACAAGAGAGCCAGAAGCTTCTCCACCTCTTGATAGCAAATTCTCCAGTGTATTGAATGCGATCATAAGCTGCTAGTAAACATAGATGTAGCAAAAGGTGGGGGGGAGACAGCTGCAGAGAGCTGCAGGTAGCGTTTTTCATTAAACAGAACACCAACATCCTTCACTGATTTCGCAAGATCATACCTAGTTGTAGCAACCATGAAGGAAAGTTTGATGCTTATTTCTGATATCGTCAGATTGTTCTTCGGTACAGACAGTCCTTGTCTTACAACCATTCACTGAGCGATCTTTCAAAGTTACAATGGAACTGATGCTGTTCTTATTGTCATTAGAACATAGAACCGTGATGGCAAACCTATGGCATGCGAGCTACAGGTGGCACACGGAGCCATATCTTTGGGCACACAAGCGTTGCCCTAGCTCAGCTCCAGTGCATATGCGCGTGGCGGCCATCTGATTTTCGGGCCTTCCGGGCCCATGGGAAGTCAGGAAATGGGATGTTGAGGGCCTCCAGAGGGCCTCTGGAGGGGTGGGGAAGGCTGTTTTCGTCCTCCCCAGGCTCCTAGAAAGGCTCTGGAGGCTGGAGAGGGCAAAAAATGAGCCTTCCGGTCTCACCGTGCCATCGCGTGCCAATAGTGGGGGGAGTCACACTCACATGCATGGGGGAGGTGGGGTGCATTGAAGTATGGGTGTGGGCATGCGTGCGCACAACCCCCCTGCACTCTCCCCGCTTTTGGCATGCGATGGCAAAAAGGTTAGCCATCACTGACATAGAAGGATAGGGCTGGAGTTGGACCTCAGAAGTCTTGTAGTCCAACCCCATCGTGCCCAAAGCAAGAAACCTTATAGAACTCACAACTCACAACTGGGAGGCCAGCTATTCCAGAGATTAATTGTCCTCACTGTCAGGAATGGCTCTCTCTTTAACACCTTCCTCTCATTACTTCTTAGTCCTGCTCCCAGGTGCTTTGAACCCCATCTTCTCTGTGACAGCCCCTCAAGCACTGGCAGGCAGCTATCATGTCCCCTCTAAACCTTCTCTTCTATAGGCTAAACATACCTGCCCCCCTCAACCATTCATCACGCTATTTAGCCTCCAATCTCCTGATCTTCTTTGTTGCTCTTCTCTGCACACTTTCTCTGGTTGTAGCGTGGCAACCAGAACTGGATGCAGTAGCAGATTAACAGAATTGGAAGGGACCTTGTAGGTCTTGTAGTCCAACCCCCCTGCCCAAGCAGGAGACCCTACACCAGTGATGGCTAACCTTTTTGCCGTCACGTGCCAAAAGCAGGGGTCGGGGGGGGTCGCGGGTGTGGGTGCCCACATCCATAATTCAATGCACCATAATTCAATGTTTCCTGACTTCTGGTGGGACCGGAAGACCTAAAAATCAGTTGGCCAGTGTGCGCATGCGCTCTGGAGCTGAGTTAGGGCAACACTCGCGTGCCCACCAATATGGCTCCGCGTGCCACCTGTGGCACCCGTGCCATAGGTTCGCCATCATGGCCCTACACCATTTCTGACAGATGGCAATCCAGTCTCTTCTTGAAAGCTTCCAGTGATGAAACTCCCACAAATTCCAAAAGCAACTTCTGTTCCATGAGTTGATTGTTCTCACTGACAGAAAATTTGTCTTTATTTCCTTAATCTCACAGTTACTGCTATTAAACCTGGTTTTACCCAGTCTATATGTGTACTTTTGGGTTTTCTAAGTGTAAGACTTTACTTTTCTCTACATTGAATTTCATTTTGTTAGATAGGGCCCAGTGTTCAAGTCTGCCAAGATCTATCTGGATCTTGAGCTTAACTTCTAGGATGTTGACTATTCCTGCCAGTTTAGTATCATCCACATATTTGATAAATTCCCCTTCTGTTCCCTCATCTAAGTCGTTTATGAAGATATTGAAGAGTCCTGGCCCTAAGATGGAACCTTGTGGTACCCCACTGCTTCCTTCCCTCCATGAGTCCAAGTGTGGCCTCACTAGTGCAGTATAAAGCGATATTATCATTGATCATGATCTTGATGCTATCCTTTTGTTGATGCAACCCAGTTTTTGGCAGCTGCAGCACACTCCTGGCTTCTACAGGTAGTCCTCAACTTTCAACAGTTCATTTAGTGACCGTTCGAAGTTACAACGGCACAGGGAAAAAAAGACTTATAAACATTTTTCACGGATCGTTGCAGCATTTCCAGGGTCATATGATTGAGACATTTGGCAACTGGCTCATATTTATGACAGTGTCCCGGGGTCACTTGATCCCCTTTTATGATCTTCTAACAAGCAAAATCAAGAGGGAAGCCAGATTCACTTAAATAACCATGTAATTAACCCTGCAGTGATTCACTTAACAACGGAGGCAAGAAAGGTCGTAAAATGGGGCAAAATTAACAGCTGTCTCACTTAGCAACAGAAATTTTTAGCTCCGTTGTGGATATATGTTGAGGACACCTAGATTCCTCTTGCAGTTACTCGCAGTTACTGCTGTTGAGCCAGGTACCTCCCATTAGTTAAGTGGGTTTTTTATATCTATGGAGATTCTCCTTCATCCAGGTCACGGTTGTCCCAAAGGTGCTTTTTTTTTTCAAGAGACAACTGGACTTTCTGGTTTTTCTTTGAAGATGTTTTGCTTCTCATCCAAGAAGTCTCTTCAGCTCTGACTGGCAGTCAGAGCTAAAGAAGCTTCTTGGATGAGAAGCGAAACGTCTTCAAAGAAAAACCAGTCTTTTTTTATTATTTAATATTCATGCTCCTTGATTTTCATCACTAGAGTTTGTTGGCATTTTCAGCTATCAGGGTACTGCAGCATTATTTATATTAGTGACATTTCTGCCTCAAGATTTAAAACATGGTCATAATCTGAGCTTCCCTCCATATACATTCTGCATTTAGGTCATAAAAGGAACATGTACAGACTTGTTTCATTGCTTTGCCAACTTGGAGTCAAATCTATTTTGCCAGGTTCCACCTAGATTGGGACTTCCTGATCTGTTTATAGGTTTCACAAGAGGATAAAAAGATTCCCATGTGCCACAGCGCATCGGTGAGCAACGCATCCAAGGCATTTCTGTAACCAATGAAGCCCATGCAGATGTCATGCTTATCTCAATAATCCAGCCTGCATCAGCAACAATATTCCTTGTTCCTTGGCCTTTTCTAAACCCAGGTTGAAGACCTGGTGTCTCCCTTTCTGAGTAGGGCTCTAATCTTCATTGGATGCTCCAATATATTATTTTGCTACCTTGTGAAATTAAGGATATTATGCCATTGTTTGCCTCAGGGGTGAAATCCAGGAGGTTCTGACAGGTTCTGGAGAACCAGTAGCGGAAATTTTTAGCAGTTTCGAGAACCGGCAAATACCACCTCTGGTTGGCCTCAGAGTGGGGTGGGAATGGAGATTTTTCAATATCCTTCCCCCAGGAGTGGGAGGGAATGGGGATTTTGTAGTATCCTTCTCCTGGAGTGGGGTGGGAATGGAGATTTTGCAGTATCCTTCCCCTGCCATGCCCACCAAGCCACACCCACTAAGCCGCACTATGCCCACCAAGCCATGCCCACAGAACCAGTAGTAAAAAAATTGGATTTCACCACTGGTTTGCCTTCTCTGTTAAACCTCCTTTCTCTGATACAGACTTACTTTTCTCAACCTGATGGCCAATGTATCATTCTCCAGAACCCTTATTCATTCTTATCCTGTGAATCATATTTCTGTAGATGTTTTGTCAATTTCTACGGCCTTCCAATTTGGTAATGGCTGGAAGGCTGATATAACTTTGCTTTTAGAATTAGAGAGAACTTCTAGTACTAATTCTTGTAAATAAGGAGTTTCTTATAAGCTTCTTGGATGAGAAGCGAAATGTCTTCAAAGAAAAACCAGGAAGTCCAGTTGCCTCTTGAAAAAGCATCTTTGGGACAAAGCATCCAGGACCTGGATGACTGAGAATCTCCTTCTATCTTTTGATCTTTTTGAATCAGTTATGATCTATCCATTACCATCCTCTAGCATGCCAATTTCAGATTGGAACAGTGGTGGGTTTCCTGGTTCAGTCCGGTTCTTGCAAACCGGTAGTAATGGCGGCAGGAGGCTCCGCCCACCTGCCTGGACATCATCATGGATGACCTGCGCATGTGCAGAAGCTTTTGCGCATGTGCAGAAGTATGTGCATGCTCCCATTGCAAACCAGTAGTAAAGGTAAGTGGAACCCACCCTTGGATTGGAACCTCCTGAGTATGGAGATCTTTTTGAAGATTTATTGTTGCATATCTGTTTCCATCATTGATGCCTTTACAAATGCTGTTGTAATACCACTTTTCTGAAATTCTCTTGCATTACAACTCTAAAAGTCTTTTTTAAGTTCCTTCCTGAGTTCTTTGTCATTCTGGGCTTTGGCTTCTCCTCCTGGCAATTTTCTTCCTCTGGTGTGCCATCCAGTTTTCTTTCTTCTGTTTCTTGGTCTTTGGCAGTTTCACAGTTTCATCCTTAACCACCTTTTTGATTGTGTCCACAGTTTGTCTGGTTCTCTATAGTCCAGCCCAGGTTAAAAACCTCCGGCTGAAGGAGAAGCCCGAGATACAAATGCACTGCCAATGACTAAAAATGGCAGATAGTTTTCTCTTTCCTTGAGCTGACGAAGCACTGAAGCTACGGAAGGATTTCAGGAACAGGGAAGCCGCACTTTTTAAATATGCAGCCTGTTTTCAGCAGTTTGTCAGCCCGAGGAAAGACAAGGCCATCCACCTTTTTTAGTAATAGGCAGTCCCTAAGTAAGAAGGAGTCCTGGCTTAAATAGAAATCTGGGTTAAAGAGTTAGGGAATGGGGGATGCCCTGTATCTATGAGGTTCAGGACGCGAAAGCGATTCCCGTTGATCTAAAAATGGAGGGTTCAAGATCCTATCGTGGAAATGGGGGAGGGAGCCTTTGTTCTTCTGCTTTGGCTGACTTGGAACCTGGACATGAGCAACCTTCCCCAGCGAGTTCCCCTCCCCCCATCTCTTTGCTGTTACAACTGAGCTTTTCAATGCCATTTCTGGGTGCTCAGCCTGGCGATCTCCAGATCTGAAGGCAGCCTTTGGGTTGTTAGAAATGCAGAAATTCTTGGCTTGGCAGAAACTGTTGGGTCCTTTCTCCACTTCCTACCTGTTTCTTGGGCCACACGGTCCAGCTACATTGTCCTCTTTACCCCGTTGTCATTTCGGTCTGCAGCCAAAAGCAGCACATCTGGGCTAGAGAATTGGGTTTGTCTGGTCCAGTGCAAAGAAGGACCAGGGGTGACGTGATAGCAGTGTTCCAATATTTGAGGGCCCAGTTGTCTGCAATGGTATAGGATCTCTTGCTTGAGCAGGGGTTGGACTAGATGACCTCCAGGGTCCCTTCCAACTCTGGTATTCTGTTATCTTGCTTGCATCTTATTTCAGCTTGAACTTGACCGTCAAAATCATCAACCACCTCCTCTTCCGCCTGAGTGGTTGGAGCATAAACGCGGATGATCGTCATGTTGACGGGTTGTCCACAAAGTCTAATTGATGTCATTCGATCCCCGACTGCCCTTCCTTTGCTCTCTCCTTCCTATGAAAGCAGCCCTACCCCTCCTTTCCTTGCGGTGTCCCGAGTGGCAACCAGAACCCTCTTCTGACGCCCAGTGTCGAATTCTACTCCGTTTCCATTCACTGGTGCCTGTCAATGTGTGGCTGTTTGATTTCATCTTTCACGGTGTTGAGCTTTTCCCCTGTTCCTGCTTCTCCTCTTCTGTGTTCCCAGGTAGTTCTGCCTTTGCAGCTTTGGCTTTTCTTTTTCTGCCTTGCAACATCTGCACCTGGACCTCCCAAAGGCTTTAATCTGGCCACATTGTAGCCACCATAAACACCGATGGGGCTCCAAAAGGTCCCCAGCTCTTGCTCAGTAGCATGTTGAATGTCACCTGGGTTGATGGGACCATCCTCCAGCATTACATGGTCAGAACAGAACAGAATAACAGAGTTGGAAGGGACCTTGGAGGTCTTCTAGTCCAACCCCCTGTTCAAGCAAGAGACCCTATATCATTCCAGACAAGTGGGCCCTCAAATATTGGAACACTGCTAGCACTTCTTAAAAGCTTTCAGTGATGGAGCACCACAACTTCTGAAAGGAAGCCACTGCTTGATTGTACTCACTGTCTGGAAGTTTCTCCTTAATTCCAGGTTGCTTCTCTCCTTGATTAGTTTCCATCCCTTTTTTTCTGCCTTGCCTTCCGGTGCTTTGGAGAATAGCTTCTCTCCCTCTTCTTTGTGGCAGCCCCTCAAATATTGGAATGCTAATATTATGTCCTTCTTTTCTCTAGACTAGCCATACCGAATTCTGCAACCAATTTTTAGTATGTTTTAGCCTTCAGGTCCCTACATCTTAGTTGCTCTTCTCTGCACTTTTTCCAGTCATTCCCTTTGTCTCTTCTATCCATAGTGTTCTTAGTTCATAAAAATACAGTAGTAGTTTATAATTGCCTTCACCTGAAATGACGCCCTTGCGATTGCTGGTAAAATGACCCTGTGGTCCAGCATCTTCCCCTATTTCTGCTACCCCCTGCAGGTGTTGCTCACTTTAACTGGGCACCTGGGATCATCTCCATGTCTTGGGTGACCCTGATACAGTGGTGGGTTTCAAATTTTTTTACTACTGGTTCTGTGGGCGTGGCTTGGTGGGTGTGGCAGGGGAAGGATACTGTAAAACAGGGGTCTCCAAACTTGGGAATTTTAAGGCTTGTGGACTTCAACTCCCAGAATTCCCCAGCCAGCATGGCTGGCTGGGGAATTCTGGGAGCTGAAATCCACAAGCCTTAAAGTTCCCAAGTTTAGCGACCCCTGCTGTAAAATCTCCATTCCCTCCCCACTCCAGGGGAAGGTTACTGCAAAATCCCCATTTCCTCCCGATCAGCTGGAACTTGGGAGACAGAGAATAGATAGGGGCAGGGCTAGTCAGAATTTTTACTACCAGTTCTCTGAACTACTCAAAGTTTCCACTACTGGTTCTCCAGAACTGGTCAGAACCTGCTGAAACCCACCTCTGCCCTGATAGGACACATGATTTCACTCCTCCTTGTGTTCTTTGCCCCTCCCTTGAGGAAGAGCTCCCTGCCACCATGATCCAACACAGCTGGACCCAAAGGGAAGAATATTGTATACAGCAAATTTAGTTAAAAATAAATATGATGTGATCTTGATAGCTTCAAGGAGGTATTTTGTACCCTTGGTGTGAAAGATGGAAATACAGGAAATTCTTGACTTATGACTGGTCGCTTTGCAACCATTCAAAGGCTAGGCTAGGCTAGGCTAGGCTAGGCTAGGCTAGGCTAGGTTAGGCTAGGCTAGGATAGGATAGGATAGGATAGGATAGGATAGGATAGGATAAACCTTGGAGGTCTTCTAGTCCAACCCTGTGCTCAGGCAGGAGATCCTATACCATTTCAGATAAGTGGCTGTCTAGTTTCTTCTTAAAAACCTGCAGTGATGAAGCACCCACAACTTCTGGTGGCAAGCTGTTCCACTAGTTAATTGTCCTCACTGTTAGGAAGTTTCTCCTTAATTCCAGGTTGCTTCTCTCTTTGATTAGTTTCCATCCAGTGTGTCTTGTCCTGGCCTCTGGTGCTTTGGAGAATAATTTGATCCCCTCTTCTTTGTGGCAGCCTCTGAGATATTGGGACACTGCTATTATGATGGATTCCCCCCTAAAACTGGTCCGCACTTATAGCCATTTGAGGTGCCCCATGGTCATGTGACCACAATGTACTTCCAGTTTTTGGCAAAACCAGGTTCATAGTGAAGGATGGATTCACTTTCTGACTGCCATACTTGCTTTATGACCACTGTGTTCACTTTATGACTACTGCAAAATAGGGTCATAAAATCCGGTTGATCATGTGATGATCTGCTTTACAACCATCACATCTTACAACTGTAATTGCCAGGCGCAATAAAGGTCATAAGTCGAAAATTTGGTTCTATGTAGGAAACAAATTATGGGCAAACCATAGAGGTTCATGCTGTCCTAATTGAAATGCCTGATCAGAAAATGTTGCTTCCTAGTGTAAAAGAATATTGTGGCTTTGATCCTGGTGAGGCTTTTATGATTACTTTCAAGATTTGGGAAGTTGTTCGTCTAATCAAAGTTATTGATATAATGGCTAGAAGTAGAGATGTGAGAAAAAACTCCATGAAGTTCTCAAATTTGGGATATAATTCAGTCTTTGTTATTGATTTGAACGGCATCAAAGGAAAAACCCTCCATTTCTTCTTCGCATATAATAACCTTAGATATTTTGGTGTGTTTTCAAGGGAAACTTTAGGATGACTACCAAGAAAAGGCAAAACTATTAAATTCATATTTGCTATGCTTTCCCCCCCAAAGATCTCTATAATCGTTCTGTATGGTCAAAGCAGGAAAGTCTTGCACAATGGAGGACAGTACTGTAGATGCAGGTATCTTGGAGCAGGGGTCTCCAACCTTGGCAACTTTAAGACTTGTGGACTTCAACTCCCAGAATTCCCTACACCATTTCTGACAGATGGCAGTCCAGTCTCTTCTTGAAAGCCTCCAGTGATGAGGCTCCCACAACTTCCGAATGGCAACTTCTGTTCCATGGGTTCATTGTTCTCACTGTCAGAAAATTTCTCCTTATTTCCAGGTTGAATCTCTCCTTGGTCAGTTTCCATCCATTATTCCTTGTCTGGCCTTCAGGTGCTTTAGAAAATAGCTTGACCCCTTCCTCTCTGTGGCAGCCCCTCAAATATTGGAAGACTGCTCTCATGTCTATGGCCTATGATGTCCATATCACGTACCATGGAATAAGAGATAATAAGTTATAGGTGACATCACTGCAAAGTGATGCTCAGTCCTCTTGCAGAAGATCCATCGTTAGGTCATCTATCTGGCCCTAAAACTGCCTTGAATCCTGAAGGAGCCAGCTGCTCTGGTAGACTGAGTGAAGCTGCTTCAAGGTTCTTCCCAGGTTATTCTTCTCTGTCTGTGTGTTTGCATGCTCATATATAAAGGTAAAGGTTCCCCTCACACATATGTGCTAGTTGGTTCCCGACTCTAGGGGGTGGTGCTCATCTCTGTTTCTAAGCCGAAGAGCCAGCGCTGTCTGAAGACGTCTCCATGGTCATGTGGCCATCATGACTGAACTCCAAAGGCACACAGAATGCTGTGACCTTCCCACTGAAGGTGGTCCCTATTTTTCTACTTGCATTTTTTACCTGCTTTCAAACTGCTAGGTTGGCAGAAGCTGGGACAAGTAACGGGAGCTCACCCCATTTCATGGCACTAGGGATTTGAACCGCTGAACTGCCGACCTTTCAATCAACAAGCTCAGCGTCTCAGCCACTGAGCCACCACGTCCTTATGCTCATATATGCACGTGCCCAAATACTTCCACTGGGATTTTTCATCCAGAGGAATAGATGTATCTGAAGACAGAGAAGGCTGGAGAACGTTCTCAGGGTGATAGCAA
This sequence comes from Ptyas mucosa, assembly GCA_012654045.1. Classification (NCBI taxonomy): domain Eukaryota; kingdom Metazoa; phylum Chordata; class Lepidosauria; order Squamata; family Colubridae; genus Ptyas; species Ptyas mucosa. Next base: position 16,364,471 of record WNWU01000025.1, on the reverse strand, counting down.
GGAGGCCTTCCAGAGGACGCAGCTGCCTTCATGCTTCAAGGAAGGGTTCTTTGGTGGCACCTTCTGCAAAATGTCCCTTCAAACAACATCTGCAGCTTCATTGTTAATAGAGCATATTTGCATACCGTTTTCCCCAAAATAAGACTTCCCCTGATAATAAGCCCAATCAGGCTTTTGAGCACATGGCAATAAGACCAAGCACTTATTTCAGGGTTCAAAAAAAATATAAGACAGGGTTTTATTTTCGGGGAAACACAGTATGTATTTATTTATAACATTTATTGCGCCCAACCCCCACCCCATTTTACCATTAGGTAAGTCTGGGCAGTTTACAGACATTAAAAAAAATACAGTGATATTAAAACCTAAATAAATTAAAACCAGAAATTAAAATCAAGGGCACATGGGGAAGGGGAAGGTAGAATGGGGAGGGAGGTGGGATCTATTACTCCACTGTGCTACAAATGATACTTTTGCTGATGAAATCTAAAAATTGAGAAATCCTATTTGGCAGTCAGATCACATAATTGACACTCACTGTGTAATAAACTATTTCAATACTTTTTTCACAAGGCCTATTATCATGCCAATAGTTCATTTTACACCTGGATAAATTTTATTCCATTACTCTTAGTCAACGTCTTGAATCTTCTGTAATTGTATTGTTTTCAATTAAATTTCTGGTTTTAAGGGATTCGCAATAGCACTCAGATTTATATACTGCTTCATAGTACTTTACAGCACTCTCTGAATGGTTTACAGAGTCAGCATGTTGCCCCCCAACGATCTAGGGTCTCATTTTACCAACCTCGGAAGAATGGAAGGCTGAGTCAACCTTGAGCTGGTAAGGATCGAACTCCAGGCAGTGGGCAGAGTTAGCCTGCAATACTGCATTCTAACCACTGCTCCACCAGGGTTCATTAGCTATCTCAGCTAATTTTGTGCAATTGGCAATGCTGAGAACCATTCCTTCCAAATCTTTCATAGAAATGTTGTAAAGTGATCTTTCTGGCAATCCTCTTGGTAAGTGATTCCCATCGGATGAGAAATCTTGAATGAGCACTATCGGACTTTGATTTCCCGGCCACTGATGAATCCACTTCATTGTCATGCCCTGATAATTAGCTTACTAAGCAGAGTGCCCTAGGCTACCTTTTCAAAGGTTTTGCTATAATTACATTATATGACATCTACAGCATTACCATACTATAAGAACATCAAAAATGGTTAAAAATTAGGTATCATTCAGGAAGTGGTCAATGTAGTTTGGACTTCCCAGAAGGCAATAGAATTATTAGAAAAAGCAAATGACATTAACGAGAAGAAAATATTACCTTAATATTACCTTAGTTTAATTTTGCTGCTTGTTTATTTATTCCATTTTGAAGGCACCCAACTCTGTAGCAATTCTGGGCAGCTTGCAGGTAAAATAATTAAAAGCAAGCAACATATATTAAAAAAAATAGACAATTGACAGGAGATAAAACAATAGGAATTTCCTATAGGCGAGTATTGTTCCACAGGGCAGGAACTCTGCCTGTGAAGGATGCCTCTTGAGTCTTGCAGGATGATCCTGCATCCCTGATGGGAGCTGAAATGGGCACACGCTAGCTGAGCTCACCAGACAGGGGGTTCCTTAAGTAACTAGGCTGTTGTGGCCCGTCAGCAGCCTGTGCAGCTAGTAGCTGATTCAGACAGCGAGGAGGCTGGTGTGGTGCTGCGCCAGAAGCCTGGGCAGCTGGCACTCGAGTCAAACAATGAGGACACTGGAGAAGATGTGGTGCCAGAGGCGGGGATTCAGCCAGGGCCTTCAGAACCTCCAGAAGCTCCCTTAAGTGAAGAGGATGAAGAGGAGGAGCCTCTTCTCGATGCACGGGCGCGCAGAGCTGCCAAAAGGCAGGAGTGGCTCCTCAGGAGGAAGTCTCATCGAGAGTAAGGCTTGGGGCTAATTGGCCACTCCCTTAGCCTATTTAAGGAGGAATGCCAACTGAAGCAATTTGCAGGGAACAACTTCGTTCACATACCTTCGTGTCTTGTCTTGCTTATCTTATCAGCTTCCTGAAATTTGCTTCTGGGCATTCTGCCAACCACAGTAAGCTTTCAGTATTATTCTTTGAATTCTTGGCAGCTTTTAATGCAGTTAATTAACAGCTGTTGTTGTAAAGAACTGGTTTATTTGGTAAACTAAGGTTTGAACGGACTTTGTGTCTGCTGCGTTCTTTGGGGTCCGTAGCTGGGGCAGAGCACAGGCCCTCTTTAGAGGTGGAAAAAAAAGTCCTCAACTTATGACCACATTGGAGCCCAAAATTTCTGTTCCTAAGTGAGACATTTGTTAAGTGACTTTTGCTCCATTGTATAACTTTTCCTTCCATCATTGTTAAGTGAATCAGTGCAGCTGTTAAGTTAGTAAAACAATTGTTAAATGAATCTGGCTTTCCCGTTGACTTTGCTTCTCAGAAGATTGCAAAAGGGGATTACGTGACCCGAGGACACTGCGACTGTCATAAATATGAGTCACTTGCCAAGTGTCTGAATTTTGATCATGTGACTGTGGGGATGCTGAAATAGTTGTTAAGTTTGAAAAATGGCCATAAGTCACTTTTTTCAGTATCGTTGTAAATTCGAACAGGCATTAAATGAACGTAAGTTGGAGCTACCTGTACCTTGAATCAGAGGTGCTATTCATTCATTCATTCATTCATTCATTCATTCATTCATTCATTTAACAAGTACAAGGAAACAAGTAACTGTATAGCCATATACTATACTATACATGAAAAAAATTGACACAAATAAAAGGATATAAATAGGCAAAACATAGCCATAAACACATAGAATGATTACATATAAATGGGGACAGAGGGACAGAGATGGAAGGCACACTAGTGTGCTTATGCACGCCCCCATAGGGACCTCTTAAGAAATGTGAAAGGTCCACGGTAGACAGTTTAAGGTCAAAGGTATGGGGGTTAGCGAGACTAACAACAGGATCAGATAGAATGTTCCAGACATTTACTACTCTATTGCAGAAGTCATAGTCATCAGGTTCTGACAGGTTCTGGAGAACCAGTAGCAGAAATTTTGAGTAGTTCGGAGAACCGGCAAATACCATCTCTGGCTGGCCCCAGGAGTGGGGTGGGAATGGGGATTTTGCAGTATCCTTCCCCTGCCACGTCCACCAAGCCATGCCCACCAAGCCACACCCACAGAACCAGTAGTAAAAAAATTTGAATTCCACCACTGCCTTGAATCCTATGCAAAAGAGAAGTCAGAAAACTCCAAGGGATGCAGTGGGCTTAGGCCAGGAGTCTCCAAACCTGGCAACTTTAAGTCTTGTGGACTTCTGCCAGCCAGCATGGTTCGTGAAGCACTGGGGACATGAACACTGACACGACCTGCATGCTGCATTCTGGACCTGCTGTAGCCTCCAAGGGTCCCTCAAGGACAGAGATAGCTGTTGTAGTTGCGGTGATAGTATTAGTATTATTAACAGGACATGGGAATGCAACATACATAATTTATTTCTGCAAGGATGAGAAATTTCTTTGAACTGGATTTGCGCTTGTTTTGAAATTCCATGCAAGACCTAGATTTGCATAAATGCTAAGCTAGGCTACAACTGAGTTCGATATTTGTGCTTTGGTGTCTTACTGGAACCCAGTTATTGATTTAGATTTGTTAATCAGGCCATTGGATTAATCAGGGACTGGTTTCTGTATCTGGGCACAGCATCTCACAGAAACGCAGCAATCGGTTGTTATCCATCTTTAGGGTTTAGCATTTTAGATTGGCCCAGACAAAGTGATTCTTAATGGACCCCTCACCAGAAGGAGGTTTCAGGTGGGATGTTGAAGGGCCTAGAACCCCTCCTTCCTGCCACCCACCTCTGGGAGAAGGAAAGGGAAACTCCTGGCCAGCACACTGGACCAGACCTCTGGGTATCTCCAACCAACCCTCCAGCTTCTCTTTGGAAACCTAATTTTATTTATATATTTAAAACATCTTCAGATGTTTTAAAGCTCTGGGTGGCTTTGAAACCAATGAATCCATAAATACAAAACAAAAACAATAAAATCAACTCTTCCCCCCCCCCCTTGAGGAAAGTGCCGCAACCACACTTCCCAGAGGCAGCTGACATTCTCATTTCACTCCGACCTCACCTATCCTTGTGCTTGTGGGAAGAGCCAGGTCTTAAGTCCTCCCCAAAAGGATCAATCAATGGGAGCTGTTGGATCTGGAGTGGGGAGAGGGTCTTCCATTGGACAAGGGCTCGTTTTCAGATAACAGCACCTCCATCTGTGTCCTCACCCAAACCTTCCCTCTGGAAACATGCAGAAGAGAGGTCAAAGGTAAACAGGGAATGCAGTGGACTAAAATAGGGGCTATAGCCATCAAGCCTTTGTCATGGTCAGATCATTCTCTCCTTCGACTAGACTTTCAAGCTGCTACCCTCCGCCGCAGGGAGATGGAACTGACCAGGTGGTTCCGTCCCAGGTGCCTGATGGATCCGGACAGGTTCCTGACGGAGCTTGGGCCATTCCCTGAAGCTCTGGCTCATGACTCGACTGAAGAATTGGTGGCCGCCTGGGATAGGGTGGCCGCTGGAGCTTTGGACCATGCCGTGCCTTTGCGGCCTCTGACCCGGTGCCGATCTCAATTGGCTCCTGGTTTTCCGAGGAGCTGAGGGAGATGAAGAGCCGGAAAAGATGCCTGTAGAGCGATTGGAGGGCCAGCTGCTTCGAATCTGACTGAACACTGGTGAGGTCTCATATTAAGATCTACCTAGTGGCGATAAGAGCGGCAAAATCTAATTATTTTTCTGCTCTTATTGCATCTGCAGAGAACCGCCCGCAGCCCTATTTAGGGTGACCCGCTCCCTTCTTCATTTGAGAGTGAGGGAAGACCCCTTGCAGGATAGGGCTCAGGATTTTGTGCAATTCCTGCATGACAAGATCACTCAGATTCGGGAAGGCCAGGACTCTGACTAAGTAGGTTCAGATGGGGTGACGGAGGTGGGTTTGAGAGTGTTATCTGGGAGGGGTTTGATCTTGTGACTCCCAAGGACGTGGACAGGATTCTGGGTAGGCTTAGCGCTGCCACATGTTTATTGGACCCATGTCCCTCCTGGTTGGTGCTGGCCTTCCGGGCGGTCACACGAGGCTGGCTCCAGGTGATTATTAATGCTTCTTTGAGTGAGGGTTTCTTCCCTCCCTCCCTGAAAGAGGCGGTGGTGAGGCCCCTCCTCAAGCCTTCCCTGGATCTGGCTGTATTAGCGAACTATCGTCCAGTCTCCAACCTTCGCTTCTTGATGAAGGTTGTTGAGAGTGTGGTGGCGCAACAACTTCCCCAGTACCTCGATGAAGCTGTCTATCTAGATCCGTACCAGTTGGGCTTCAGGCCGGGGTACAGCACAGAAATGGCATTGGTTGATGATCTTTGGAGGGCTCGGGACAGGGGTTGTTCCTCTGTCCTGGTCCTATTAGACCTCTCATAGACCTACCATTGACCATGGTATCATGCTGTGCCGGTTAGAGGGATTGGGAGTGGGGGGCACCGTGTTGTGGTGGTTCTCCTCCTTCCTCTCTGACCGCATGCAGTTTGTGTTGGCAGGGGGACAGAGGTCGACCTCGAGGAGCCTTGTTTGTGGGATGCCGCAAGGGTCGGTCCTCTTGCCCCTCCTGTTCAACATTTATGTGAAGCCGCTGGGTGAGACTATCCGTGGTTTTGGGGTGAAGTTCCATCAGTATGCTGATGATACTCAGTGTACATCTCCACCCCGGATCACCCCAATTATGCCCTTGACGTGATGTCCCGGTGCCTGGAGGCCGTATGGATCTGGATGGGGAGAAACAAGCTCAGACTCAAACCCTCCAAGATCGAGTGGCTGTGGTTTCTGGCATCCCAGTATAGCCAGCTGGCTCCATCGCTGACTATTGGGGGCGAGATCTTGGCCCCCTCAGAGCGGGCTCGCAACTTGGGTGTCCTCCTGGATGCACAGCTGTCTTTAAAAGATCATATGACGGCTGTGGCCAGGGGAGCTTTTTATCAGGTTTGCCAGATTCACCAGTTGCATCCCTTGCGCATGGTCGCTCATGCCCTTGTCACGTCCCATCTGGACTACTGTAATGCTCTCTACATGGGGCTCCCCTTGAAGAGCACTCAGAGGCTCCAACTGGTCCAGAATGCGGCTACACGGGTGATTATGGGAGAGACATCGCACACCCATGTAACACCTCTCCTGCGTGAGCTGCACTGGCTCCTGGTGGTCTTCCGGGTGCGATTCAAGGTATTGGTCACCACCTTTAAAGCACTCCATGGCTTAGGACCTGGGTATGTACGAGATCGCCTTCTGCCACCGAGAGCCTCCCACCGGCCAATATGCTCCCACAGAGAGGGACTCCTCAGGGTGCCGTCGGTCAAACAATGTCGACTGGCGACACCCAGGGGGAGAGCCTTCTCTGTGGGGGCACCTGCCCTCTGGAATGAATTGCCCCCGGAGATTCGCATGATCCCCAACCTACATACCTTTAGCCGTGCCCTTAAGACTTAATGTTTCAACAGGCTGGGCTGGCTTAGAAAATGAATTTTAATTGGGTGTTTGTAGTTTTTAATATAAGGGCCAAATTATTTAATATATTTTAAACTGTTTTTTAAATTTTATGGGTATATGTTGTTTTAGTATGGCTGTACATCGCCCTGAGTCCTTCGGGAGAAGGGCGGTATAAAAATTTAAATAAAATAATAAAGACCAGAGGTCCTCAAACGTGACAACATTAAGACTTGTGGACTTCAACTCCCAGAATTCCCCAGCCAGCTGGCTGGGGAATTCTGGGGGTTGAAGCAGGGGTGAAATGCTTCCAGTTCGGACCAGATCACCCAATCCAGTAGCGATGGCGGCGGGTGGTTCAGAGAACTGGTAGCAAAAATCCCTGCCCACCCACCCCCCTGCCCATATGCCCAGCTGAGCCATGCAATCATCAGAGGCTCTTTTTTTTTTTTTACTTTTAAAAGCATTTTTTCTACAACCTCTTCGGCCAAAAAAATGCTTTTAAAAGTTAAAAAAAAAAAGCCTCTGATGAGCTGGGATCATCAAAGGCTTCTAAAAGCATTTTTTCTACAACCTCTTTGGCCAAAGAGGTTGTAGGGGGGAAAAATGCCATTAAAAGCCTCTGATGATCCCAGCTGAGTTGCCTGATCGTCAGAGGCTTTTAAAAGCATTTTTTTACACCCTCTTCAACTGAAGAAGGTGTAGAAAAAATGGTTTTAAAAGTAAAAAAAAAAAATGGCCATGCCCACCCAGTCACATTACACCTCTCACCAAGTCACATCCACAGAACCGGTAGTAACAAATTTTACATTTCACCACTGGGTTGAAGCCCACAAGTCTTGAAGTTGCCAAGATTGGAGTCCCCTAGCTTAGACCAACTCTCCCTCTGCTTGGTTCGGCTATCCTTCTTCCAGCTGACCCATAAGAAGAGAGGTGAAGGGGGATTCCCCTCAGTCTACGCACTACCTCATGAAGGTCAGATTTCAGGTTTCTGCAGGACCTATTTTTATTTTCTGGAGCCTCCTAAAGACTTATAAGATTTGCTTTGACCAAATGAACACCAGTTGGGAGTCCAAAATCCTCGGGTGATGTTACCAAAAGATTTATTAATCGTTGTGACCCAACAACCCCCTTCTCCAGGAAGGCTTCTCCATCCTTTGACTCAGATAAATGTTCAGAAGTTGGGGAAGAGGCTGAAATGAAGAAAGCAGCAAAACCTGCGAGATTTTACCTTCAGGCAAAGGGTACAAAAATAGGGAATGAAAATGGAAGATTAAGAATTCAAACAAAGCTGGAAGCTGAAAGCCAGGAGGTTTTTCCACGGCAAATCAGTTCTGCCAAGGAAGCAGGCAGGCAGGAAGGGGGCCAAAGGACATCCCGTTGCAGCCCGTCTTGGGGAGGGAAGGAAAGAGCAGCTTCCCCGACCCTGAGGCTGGAGCCCGATTGCTCCTGAATGGAAAGTGCCGATCTTGCAAATGCAGGAAATTGCCCGTCCTTTTCCGCCTCTTGTTTGGTGCCTTCTTATTCTAGATTGTTTTCAGCTTTCTAAACGACCCTGAGTAGGTTGTAATTATCCCACAGAATCCAGGTTGGGAACATGATTCATTGCTGCAGCGCAGACTCCTACATGCGGGTGGGAAGAGGGCCTCCTCTTGCCCCCCCCCCAATTCCCCCCAGAGCTCCTGCTTCTCTTTATAACTCTGCTCCCTCCAGAGCAGCCCCTGCCCACTTGCCTTCCACCACCGCCACCCCCCACCCCTGATTCCTCTCTCTTTCTAGAGAAGCTAGAGAAGCTAGAGAAGCTCCTTCTCTTGCCTGCTCCTTTCCTCATAGCAGCAACCAGTCTCCAGCCTGACAAATAGAGGAGGGGTCCCCTTCACAGCCAACCTGGTGCCCCTCTTAACAGAATTGCAGAGTTGGAAGGGACCTTGCTCAAGCACGAGACCCTATACCATTCCAGATAAATGGTTGTCCAGTCTCTTCTTGAACGCCTCCAATGATGAGGCTCCCACAACTTCTGAAGGCAATTTCTGTTCCATGGGTTGATTGTTCTGTCAGGAAATTTCTCCTTAGTTCTAGTTTGCTTCTCTCCTTGATTAGTTTCCATCTGTTGTTTCACAGAACAGAACAGAACAGAACAGAACAGGACCTTGGAGGTCTTCTAGCTCAGCCCACTTTTGCTTAAGCACAAGAACCTATACTCTTGATTTATTTATTTATTTGTTTGTTTGTTTGTTTATTTGTTTATTTATTTATTGGTTCGATTTATATGCCACCCTTCTCCGGAGACTCAGGGCAGCTTACAATACGTTAAGCAATAGCCTTCATACTTTTGTATATACCTGCTTAGTAGGGCTTTTGGCCCCCCTAAGCAATGTTCTTTCTTTTTTTTTTTATACAAAGTCAGCTTATTGCCCTCACAATCCAGGTCCTCATTTTACCTACCTCGGAAGGATGGAAGGCTGAGTCAACCTTGAGCCTGGTGAGATTTGAACTCACAGTAATTGCAGGCAGCTGGCAGCAAAGTGCTAATTAACAGCACTATAGTCTGCTGCGCCACCAAGCCTCTTATTTCAGAGAAGTGGCTGTCTAGTCTCTTCTTAAAAACCTCCAGTGATGGAGCGCCAAGGATTTCTGGTGGCAAGCTGTTCCATTAGTTAATTGTCCTCACTGTTAGGATGTTTCTCCTTAATTCTAGGTTGCTTCTCTCTTTGATCAGTTTCCAACCATTATTTCTTGTCCTGCCCTCTGGTACTTTGGAGAATAATTTGTATTTCTTTGTGGCAGTTCCTCAAATATTGGAATACTACTATCATTTCGCCCCTAATTCTTCTTTTCTCTAGATTAGTCAAACCAAATCCTGCTGCCGTTTTTCATATGATTTAGTCTCCATGCCTTTAATCATCTTAGTTGCTCTTCTCTGAATTTTTTCCAAAATTTCAACATCTTTCTTCTAGTGTGGTGACCAAAATTGGTTGCAGTATTCCAGGTGTGGTCTTATTAGGGCTTTATAAAGCAGTACTAACACTTGTCTTGGTTTTTGTTGGCTTTGGAAAATAGTTTGCCCCCCTCTTCTTTGTGGAAGCCCCTCAGATATTGGAATACAGCTATCATGTCACCCCTAGTCCTTTTCACTAGACTAGAAAAACCCAATTCTTGCAACCAAATCTTCTGCTCCAAATCATCCAAATGTGATTGAAACAAGCAGCCCTGCAGTGCATGCCTTCCCCTAGTCACTTCAAGTGGTCAAGATGGAAAGACAGGTTCCCCCTTTTCAGTGGCTTGCTTAATGAGCATCCTTATTGACACTTGACCGGCCATGGGGGAGGGGCTTCTGTCTCACAAAAGCCCTGCGGAATTACCTGGTTGATTATGTCTATTGGAACAAAAAAAAAAATCCATAAAAATTGATTACTGGAGAAGTATGCAGAGCCATGTGTATATTCAAAATACATATTTGCAGTCTGGGAAAATAGCACTAGCAATAGCACTTAGACTTATATACTGCTTCACAGTGCTTTACAGCCCTCTCTAAGCAGTTTACACAGTCAGCCTTTAGCCCCCAACCACCTGGGTCCTCATTTTACCCACCTCGGAAGGATGGAAAGCTGAATCAACCTTGAGCTGGTGAGGATCGAACTGCCGAACTGCTGGCAGACGGCAGTCAGCAGAAGTAGCCTGCAGTACTGCACTCTAACCACTGCGCCACTGCCACAAAGCCCACCACAAAAAAGGTGGGCTTTGAGCTATGCCTTCAATTGGGATCGGAATTTCTGTTGCTAAGGCAGTTGTTAAGTATGTCGCACCCGATTTTATAGCTTTTTTGCCACAGTTAAAGGAATCATAGCAGCTGTGTTAAGCGAATCAGGCAATTGTTAAGTGAATCCGGTCCCCCTCATTGACTTTGCTTGCCAGAAGCCAGCTGGGAAGATTGCAGATGGCAGCTGTATGAGCCCAGGATGCTGCAGTCATTGTAAATACTCACCAGTTGCTAAGCACCCCAAATTTTGATTGGGGGACTGTAGGGATGCTGCGATTGTTTCATGTTTCATAACACCTGTAATAGTGATGGCCATAAGTGCGAGGACCAGTCACTTTTTTCAGCCCCATTACAACCACAAAAAGTTATTAAAGTAAGGGTTGAAACAAGTCAAGGACTACCTATAGAGATGTCAGAGCAAAGGTTTTAGGTAGAATATGGAAACTGATACCAAGCTGCAGTTGAAGTGAATTGGGGATCAGCAAAACTAGAAGGGCAGTATAGGTAATCCTCGATTTACAACATTCATTTAGTGACCATTCAAAGTTACAACAGCATTGTGACAATTTACAACCTTTGCAGCATTGCCACTGTGATCAAAATTCAGATGTTTGCCATGTCCTGGAGTGATGTGATCCCCTTTTGCGACTGTCTGACAAGCAAAGTCAATGGGGAAGCCAGATTCACTTCACAGCCATGTTACTGACTTCACAACTGCAATGATTTACTTAACAGTTGTGGCAAGAAAGGTTGTAAAATGAGGCAAAAGTTGCCTAACAACTGTCTCTCATAGCAATAGCAATTTTGGGTTCAGTCGTGGTCGTAAGTTGAGGACTACCTGTAGAAATGGACAAATAGCCCAGCCTTAGCCCTGGGTTCCTGTGTAGTGGGAGACCCAATCCATCCATCAATCAAACCAAGGAATCTTACCGAATTATTTCAGAGACCGTGTGAATCTCTCTTCTCTGCCTGAAGAACTTCACAGCTTGAAGGTCTTCCAAGTTGCCACTCTCCTTGTATTCTCTGCTTGGCACAGCTCTCCTCTTCTCCAGATGGTTCCTTTCAGTGGCCAGAAGGACCCATCTTGCCTCTGTTGGCAAATGGCAGTGATGCCCATTCTCCTTATGCTCTGCAGGACCTGCAGTCACCACTTTGCCAGCCTCTATGGTTGGCAGGGATCCACCACGCAAATCCTGTGCAGTTAACTTCCCAACAAAGGCTCTTGACTCCATTCACTGCTGTTGCAGAACATGGCCACAAAACCACACAAACATAGACAGATGCAACAAATCTTTTTTTTTCCCTCCTCTGTCAAGCCTGTCCATTTCACTAGCGCTGAGAAACAGATGGGGAATTCATAGCTTTCAGTCTCCGTACCTGGGAGAGAGGCGACCTCTGCTCCCTCTCTTTGGGGCAGGGGGTCTCTGCCCCAGGGGAGCCAGGCATGTGGCATCCCAGCAAACAGACCAGGGCTCACACCTGCTACGTGAAATTTTCAAGATGTTTTTCTTCAGATGTTCTTGTTTCGACTCTCCTGCTGTTGGTGGAATTTACAGGGTATCAACATTGCTGAAAACCCGTCAGACTTTGATGAGGATATTCAAGATGACAGAGATGGATGATTGATTAAAAGAGAGAGAGAGAGAGAGATGGGCAAGAGATGATGGATAGAAAGGAAATATTTTTCTTTCTTTTTTTTTAATATAATGATGGCCTGATTAAAAACCAGAATAGAGGTAGAAATAAGAATGCATACTCTTATATAAAGTAATAGCTAGATGGAAAGATTAGAGGTTGAAAGATGATATTATTAAGTATGCTTAAATAATATGGTGATTAGCACTAGAATGGCGCATTGAAATGTTGAATAATTAAATAATAAAGGACTATATCTTAATATAAACATGTGTATTAACACGAGGATTAGCAATGGTGGCCTGACTAGAAGCCAGACTAGAGGTAGAAATAAGAAATAGGGGGAATATTAGCAGACATATTTTTTATACAATAGAATAAAAGCAATAACCAGAGGGAAAGATTAGAGGATGAAAGATGGCATTACTATGTAAGCTCAAATAATATTGTGATTGGCATTAAAATGGAACATTGAAATATTGAATAACTACTTTAAAACAAACATGTATATTAACACTGGGATTTCATAAGTTTGATTAATGTAACAAATATTATTAATATTATTATTGCCACTTGTCCCAAAATGAATGATACCCAGATGCCACACTGTTCATGTATTGATGCTGATGTATACTCTAAAAATAACAAGCCAAAAAAACGGGGGGGGGGGGGGAGGAACAGAGAGAGAGGAAGAAAGAGAGAGGAAGGGAGAGAAAGAGATGAGGTAGATGAGAGATGAGAAAGAAAAGGAAGGAGGGAGGGAGGGAGGGAGGAAGGAAGGAAGGAAGGAAGGACCCTCCCACATTCCTGATGCAGGAAAGCCCTTAAAGAGAAGAGAAGAACAACTGTAACATCCCATCTGCACTAGCAAGAGCAGCTTCAGAAGCACCTGAGGGGAAGACAGAGAAGGCTGGGGGGGGGGGGGCGGAAAGGGGGGCTGCTGCCTTACACACAAAGATTCTGGGTCTGAGGATCTTTGGCAATACTTGCAGTCAGAAAAGCAACCCTGTAGTACAGTGGTTTAAAGCACCCTGTTATTAACATCTATTAACATCTGCTGCTTGCAATTACTGCAAGTTCGAATCCCACCAGGCTCAAGGTTGACTCAGCCTTCCATCCTTTCTAAGGTGGGTAAAATGAGGACCCAGATTGTGGGGGCAATAAGCTGACTTTGTATAAATATACAAAAAGTATGAAGGCTATTGCTTAACGCACTGTAAGCCGCCCTGAGTCTCCGGAGAAGGGCGGCATATAAATAATAAAAAAAAAACAACCCAGCCACCAACGTGTCCACAGAAATATCATGCAGTGCTTATGAGCTCCTTGGTCTGCCTGACTTTGCAGAAATATATTTAACCATCACATAATATGAGGATCCATGAAAGGTTAAAGGAACCAGCCATTAAGTTGCTTCTCTGTAGTCCTGATGCAGCTCTAGATGCATCCCTTGGTGCCACCATAACTACAGCCCCAGCTGACATGTTATTTTTTTAAAGAGACTTTAAATCACTCAAGAAGCAGGCAGACAGCCAGCCTTGACAATCATCTTTAATTCTAACTTTCCACTGGGATTCATAACCATCCTTAAAAAATAGAAATGGTGGATGATTTCAGGTTCGCTTTGGTCAGAAAATATTCCCATTTGCCCCCCCAAAGCTGGAGAAAGCAACGAACATTCAAAGGGGATGGGCACAGGGGCCTAATGCAGGTAACAGGGGACAAGCTATCAAATTGCCTTCCAGAACCATAAATAGTTATATTTACTTACTTATTATATTTCTACACTGCCCATCTCACTTAAGACACCCTCTCCATATTGTCAAACTTTCCAAGATGGCTACCAGCCCACCCACCCACCCCACCCACCACATATCCAAGTAGATGAATCTATGGTCCTCTCAGAACCCCTTGTGACCAGGCACCCAAAGTTCAGGGTGCTGATCCAGACGCCAGGACCCATGCCACGTGGACTCTGGAAGGCCAAGTAGGGGGTATCCTATTCCCCCACACCTCCCCATTCTAAGGCTGTCTGCTCCTGGGAGTCCTTTGCCAGTCTGGTGTAGAAACCAAGGAGTCTGGCTTTGAAGGAAGAGACCCATTGGACACTCAGCTTCAGCAGTGATTTGGTGCCAGGCCCTCCCTTGCATCCAAGACGTGGCACCAATTCTGGGATATTCCAGGCATCTGAGAGAGATCATTGGGGGGGGGGGGGTTACACATGAATAAAATATGGAGGATGGTTTTTAACAGCATAAGTCAAAGTGCTTGGCTGTCAATTGCTGTGAGATGTTTTCTAGAAAGGATAAATATTTTAGGGTACTCTTGTATTTCCATTAATCTCCATGTTGACAATCTAGAATGTGTAGAAATTCTTTGAATAACAGAGGTCTTCTAATCTAATGCCCTGCTCAAGCAGGAAATCCTATGCCAAAATCAGATGCAATATTCCAAGTGTGGTCTTACCAAGGCATTAATACCATTTTATAATGATGATGGAGAGCCAGAATAAAGGAGAATCAAAGGAGATACCAGGACTTTAATAAAGCTTTAAAAAGGTTTATTAAGAAATTGCCCCACTTACAATGTCAGGAGGATACGATCACAATTAGCTGGGTGAGCCCTAATGGCAAGAAAAGTTTGTGTTCTGGAATTCGACTCACAAGGAAGTTGGGGATAAGGGGATAATCTTATAGCCCTTTTTTTCCCACCCTTTGGAATCCTTGCATCAGTTCAGGGATAATAACCAAAGGGAAATCAATGTTTGTATTTCCATTCATTGACGAGAAAGGGATTCAAAGAGAATAAGCAAGCACGCATGGGAAATACACATTGAAAGGAATAGCTTGGCACTGGCAAGCTTAACATGCTCCTGGTCTGGCTGCTTAGGATAAAAAGGAAACCTTTGGGCTGAAATCGACTAAGATCATGCCAGTTTCATATAGCAGTTCAAGCTGGGGCCGGGTGCTAATTAACTCATCGAGGTTGCAGAGCTGAGTTGACCAGAGCAGTTAGCACCCTTCAGGGAAGAGCAGCCTGCCCAGAAAAGAAAAGCAGTTTAGGAAGAAACAACTTTTCCAAGCAATCTCCCTCCTCTGCAAGGGAGAAAATTCTGGAAGGGGGAGAAAGGGAGAAGAAAATTCAAAAATCACAAATTAGGTCAGTTCTGGCTGGGGAATTCTAGGAGTTGAAGTCCACCCATCTTCAAATAGCCAAGGTTGAGAAACACTGAGTTAGGCAATCAGGCACAGGACATCTTATTATCAATGTATTGTTTTAATTTGTAAATTAAGTAATCAGATCTCTCCGGGCAACTCAAGGTTCATTTATTTCTTTTCAGTTATTCTTTACTTTTCCAGCGAGTACGTCTTCAAAGGGTTGAAAACCCTTTTCCCCAGAAAATGTACCTCTTTGACAAAAGAGTTAGGGTTTTCGCATGCTTTGATGTTCCACAAAGATAAATGAATCAAACGTTCAGCCTTTGTCTTTGAGGTTTATTAACTGTTATGGCAGAAGCTCACAGGACTTTGTCATCTTAGCGTTTGGAAAGGAATTAAAGCATCTGAAGGAACGAAATCCAGCTTTGGAAGCAGTTTTGAATTTCAGAACCTGTTTTGAAACTGTCTTCAGTTGTTTAGTTAGGAGGATCCGTGTTTGTTATTTACAATACCCTAGTGTAGTCATTCATTTTTTGAATATATCTCTCCTAAAGGTATCTCTGTTAAGGATGTCTGTAGGGTTTGATCAAAACAGCCATGGGCAATGAGATAGACTAGAACCGTGATGGCGAACCTATGGCATGTGTGCCCAAAGTGGCATGCGCGGCCTTGCCTGTTTGTCTTCTGAGTTTCTGGCACGCATGCCAGTGGTAGGCTGCTCCTGGTTCTGTCCAGTTCTATAGAACTGATAGTAAAACAGAAGGGAGGCTCCGCCCACCTGCCACGATGTCATTGTGGGTCATCTGTGCGCGCTCCCGCTGCAAACCGGTAGTAAAGGTAAGTAGAACCCACCTCTGGTGCATGTGTATGCGACGATCAGCTGTCCTTCATGCACGCGGCAGTGCCGAAAACCAGTGTGCGCATGTGTGCCGGCCAGCTGATTGTCGGGTGCGCATGCACGGCAGAACACAGAAGTTCAACTTTTCCAGAGCGCAATTCCATTGTATGTGTGGCAGTGCCAAAAACCGGCCTGTGCATGCACGCCGGCCAGCTGATCATCAGGCACACATGCACGCTAGAACCCCGAAGTTTGGCTTTTCCAAAGTGTGGCCCCGATCAGTGTGCGTGCATGCACGCAACATTTCTACACAATCTTTTTGGCACTCGGTGCCAAAAAAGTTCGCCATCTCTGGACAAGAAGATCTCCAAGGTTCCTTCCAACCTCATTATTCTATGCTCTTATTTTGTAAGATGGTGGCCAAGACAACATAATCGAACTTCTACTTGTCACAACAGACATTAAAACCAAGCAGAGCCTCAACCATCCAGTCCCGGTCGGCAACTTGGCTTTTGTCACCACACTCGGTGGAACATCTCTGTTGAATTGACAGTGGGAGAAACCACCACTTCTAATAAACTGTGGGATGTGTCCACAACAGGTTGAGTTTTACTTAGTTTCTCCACTTTGGGGCTGCTCGTGTTCTTTCTTAGGGCTTTGAGCCAGGTGGCATCTTCTAAGAAGATTGTACATCACCCTCTTCCAGCCTGTCCCTGAGCTCTTGGTGGTTATTCCCTGGGGACAGTATAGTATAGCCTTTATTGTCATTGTACATCATTTATACAACGAAATTGGTTACAGGCACAAGTTTAAGACTCTCCGTTCAAGGGTCTGGATTTGAAGCAGGTGGTTCTCTGCTTTGATTGTCCAGAAGGGAAGACCCCTGGTGCCTACAAAACTAACGTCTGATGACAGACCTCCAAAAGTCTCTTGTCCTCCAACAGCCACTTCAGAAAGCCAGCAGGTATACACCCACCTTGGCAGCTCAACAACATTAGGAGGCACCAGTTGTGCCTGTATTGAAAACTCTACTGTTTTCTTTATTAAGATGAGAGAGGCAGAATGTTAGAGGACCATTAAATGCATGGCATTTGCAGAGGAAGGGGGCATTTATTTATCTTTACAAGTACAAAGAGAGAAATATATGAGAAAAAAAGCAGCCAACTTAACAAAAAAAAAGTAAAAACCAATAAAAAGGAGGAAACTAAATATAAACATATCCATCAAATGTTAAAACTGTTTCTAATTCTACATTAAAAAGATGGCTAACATTAGAACGTTATCACTTCATCCATTCATACACCCATATAATTCATCCACCCAATTCTATAGTTCTCCCTTTTTTATGCACACAAAGGGACATACCCAACCCACCAGGTTTCATACCCTTCTGCTTTTTCTCACGCACACACACACAAGCCAATCCACATGCTCTCCTCACTTGCCCCGTGACCCCATTGGTTACTGTGAATGTCAAGGAAGAAGCAGCCACAGCCCTACCTCTGAGTCTCAGTGCCAAAGGTTCTGGACTGATAACTTGGCCATTTGCCACCCCAGACCTTTTTTGTTCTCCTGTAATTGCAGAGACCCAACCGTATGCGCTATTTGTATAGGCTTTATTGTATAAGAGCAGTGATGGCTAACCTTTTTGTCGTCATGGGCCAAAAGTGCCAGCACCCATAATGCAATGTGCGTGCCCCCTGTGCATGCGCCCCACCCCCACGCATGCACCCCCCATGCCCCCTTTTGGGCCTGGAAAGCCTGCACAAACCTGGAACCCAAAACACGGCGGGCAGCTACTTTCAGCCAGTCGCTCCCCTGCGCCCGCCAGCCTGCCTCTCTTGCCGCCACTGTCAGGAAAGGCCCCGAAGCTGCACTGCCCGGGATCCACATTGGAGGTCGTTCATGCCGGCAAAGTGGTACTCCTCCTGCCAGCCTCGCTGTCAAACCTTGGGGTTTGCTTTACTGGGGGAAAGGTCCTGGTGGGGGGAGGGAACGTCCGTGGTGCCAGCGACTGCAGCCACACTCTGGAGAAGCCCCTTTGGAGCACCAATCAGCTGTGTGCATGGCAGCAGCCAGCACAAGAGAAGCGGGACACCCAACGCTCAGCTGTGCATCTAAGACGCCATGACGATCAGATGTGCAGCCCTGTGGAGCCAGTCGGGTGATTGGCTGGCATGGCTGGCTGGCTGGACGCTGCCTGGAGCATGAGGCTTGCAGGAGGAAGAGGAGCCACCGCTGCCTCTGCAAAGCGGCAGCCTCCCAGCACGGTTATGTAGGCAAGCCACTTGCCCCACCAGCGCAGGCAATGCTGAAAATCGCCCAACCAGCTCTACGAGGCTGCACAGCTGATTGTCAGGCATCGCGGGTGCACAGCTGAGCATCGGGCATCCCACTTCTCTTGTGCTGGTTGCTGCCATGCACACAACTGATCAGCGCTCCAATGGAGCTTCTCCAGAGCGTGGCTGCAGTCGCTGACACCATGGACATTCCCACCACCACCCGGACCTTTCTCCCCCCCTTCCCCCCCCCTCCCCCGGTAAGGCTGGCAGGAGGAGGAGGAGGAGCCATATTGCTAACGTGAACAGCCTCCAATGTGGATCTTGGGCAGCGCAGTTTCGGGGCTTTTCCTGATGGCTGCGGTGAGGCAGGCAGACAGGCGGGCTCAGGGAAGCGACTGGCGGCAGCACTCCTGGCTGGCAAAGGGGTGGATGCTCTGGGGATGCATGTGGGTGTCAACGGCATGGCCGGTGTGCACGTGCGCTAAGAGGAGCTGCCCAGTGGGCATGCGCATACCGGGAAATGAACTTCTGGTTTCCGGCGCATGCATGCACACCGGCCAGCTAGTCTTCTGGTTACTGGCACGTATGCATGCACAATGATCAGCTGACGAGAAGAGGGATGGGTGATGCCATGCGTGCCAGATGACATGGCTCTGCGTGCACCTCCGGCACATGTGCCATAGGTTCGCCATCGCAGGTATAGAGAATTATGTAGAAGGATATTTAGAAACCCACAAAGGATATCATCAAGTTTTGCTTTGACCCAAGAACATCATAATTGTTACATAGCACCTGGAAATGAGTCTGCAAATATAGAAATGTGTAAAGCCATTTGCAAGTCATTCAGTTCCCAAACAAAACACTTAGATCAGGTTTTCAGTAAATCTAAATGTGTAGAAAGTGATTCTCATTCCATTTCTCATTCTGAGCAATGGTCACTTTGCTGCTTTTGAATCTCAGAGTCCAGCCACCCAGCCAGTCTGGCCATGGTTGCCTCCTTGCCCTGGTCCAAACCAGGCCAGGCTATATCATCCCCTGTCCCATTTTAGGGCCTCGGATAGCCTGGTGGCCTCACCTTTTTTCTTGCCTTTCTCCCTTCTGAAGTTTTTTTCTCTTCCTAACGGCTGTCGTGGTACAGCAATCAAGAACCATCTGCCTGAGCAGAAGCCAACTGGTACAAAGGTGAGAAAGTGCTGGAAAGAAGTGGAGGGCAGTGGACAGTCATTGGAGGTTACCCATTTTTTTGAGAAAGAGCAGACAGACTGGCAAAATGGTGGCCTAGAACTACAGTCCTGGGCTGGGACCAATGGAATAAGGTTCTGGGCACAAGTGTAGCCAAACCAGCAGAAGGGGGTGGGGTGTTGCTGTCTTTGTTTTGGCAAAAGGGGAAGATTGGTTGGTTAATTAGATTTATATGCCGCCCATAACAAACGACACTGAATTAAAACATTTAAAACCTAACAAATATCTTTAAAAGGACAAAAATAGAAATCCCAATCAAGATATGGTTAAAAGATGAGGTGGGAGGGAGGACCAGGATGCATGGGAGTGGGGGAAGAGATGGGGTTACAGTGGCTGCAAGTTGCATCAAACTGGTTTACAGTTGTGATCAAAATTATTCAACCCCCACTGAAATTGAGTGTTTTGGCCAGTTTGACATTGATTTTGATCATTCAGTCATCTTGCTTACATTTACATCAAAGAGGCACTTGTAGGTCAGACAAATATAACATTTATAATGAAAAAACCACAAATGTCGTTTCTGTGCTCACATCATTATCAGTTTTATTCAACCCCCAAGTGACATTCAATCTTAGTACTTAGTACAACATCCTTTTACAGTTATAACAGCTTTTAAACGTGAAGCATAGCTTGACACAAGTGTCTTGCAGCAATCTACGGGTATCTTCGCCCATTCTTCATGGGCAAAAGCCTCCAGTTCAGTCACATTCTTAGGCTTGCGCACTGCAACTGCTTTCTTTAAGTCCCACCAGAGGTTCTCAATCGGATTTAAGTCTGGTGACTGCGATGGCCACTCCAGAATGTTCCAGCCTTTCCTCTGCAACCATGCTCTAGTGGACTTGGAGGTATGCTTGGGATCATTGTCCTGTTGAAAGGTCCAACGTCTCCCAAGCCTCAGGTTTGTGACGGACTGCATCACATTTTCATCCAATATCTCCTGGTACTGAAGAGAATTCATGGTACCTTGCACACGCTGAAGTTTCCCTGTACCTGCAGAAGCAAAACAGCCCCAAAGCATGATTGACCCTCCGCCATGCTTCACAGTAGGCAAGGTGTTCTTTTCTTCATAGGCCTTGTTCTTCCTCCTCCAAACATAGCGTTGATCCATGGGCCCAAACAGTTCTAATTTTGTTTCATCGGTCTACAGAACACTATCCCACAACTTTTGTGGTTTGTCCACATGACTTTTGGCATACTGCAGTCGACTCTTCTTATTCTTTGGAGACAGCAAGGGGGTGCGCCTGGGAGTTCTGGCATGGAGGCCTTCATTACGCAGTGTGTGCCTTATTGTCTGAGCTGAAACTTCAGTACCCACATCTGACAAATCTTTTCTCAGTTCCTCAGCAGTCACACGGGGACTTTTCTCCACTCTACGCTTCAGGTAGCGCACAGCAGTCGAAGTCAGCATCTTCTTTCTGCCACGACCAGGTAGCGTTTCAACAGTGCCCTTTGCTTTGAATTTGCGAATGATGCTTCCTATGGTGTCTCTTGGTATGTTTAACATCTTTGCAATCTTCTTATAGCCATTGCCCTTCCTGTGAAGAGAAATCACCTCTTCTCTTGTCTTCCTGGACCATTCTCTTGCCTTCACCATGTTTGTAACCACACCAGTAAATGTCTAGAAGGAGCTGAGTATCACAGTCATTTTAAAGCTGCCTAATTGGTGCTTATTATGCTTGATTGCTGCTCGGTGACATCCACAGGTGTTTTCAATACCTGATCGAAAACACCTGAATGAACCTCTGTTCTTCAGAGTGGTAGTCTTTAAGGGGTTGAATAATTGTGTCAATGAAGAAACCACAAAAGAAACATTTACTACTGTATTACAAAAACAATTGATGTCATTTTAGTTGCATTTGGTTCTGTAAAACGTCCTTGTAGGATTTCATTCTGAATACAATTACAAATGTACACTATAGTCCCTAAACCCCTTTACAGCATTGGGGGTTGAATAATTTTGATCACAACTGTAGGTCTCTGGAGATTCTCAGTCATCCAAGTCATGGTTGTCCCAAAGGTGCTTTTTCAAACGGCAACTGGACTTTCTTTGTTTTTCCTTGAAGACATTTCGCTTCTCATCCAGTTTTTCAGTTCTGACTGAATGGTGGAGGATAGAAGGATTCATATTTCTTGCAGTCATCTGGTTGTTAGCACTCTTTCTGAGAGTCATTGAGGCCACTTGGAGGCCACCTCAGAGTCACCTGAGGTGTGGAACCTTCTTGGAACTGCTGAAAGGACTGGGCACAGATAAACCTCCAAGTGGCCTCAACAACTCTCAGAGAGAGTGCTAAACACCAGATGACTGCAAGGAATATAAATCCTTCCATCCTCCACCATTCAGTTAGAACTGAAGAAGCTTCTTGGATGAGAAGTGAAATATCTTCTGGGGGGGGGGAAAACAAGTCCAGTTGCCTTTTGAAGAAGCATCTTTGGTTCAAACCGGTTTGCACCGAATTGGGACTGAAGTGGTGTGACATAAAATTTCCCAAAAAAGAAACAAAGGGAAGGAGGCGGCAGATTGAGAATGCTACCTACGGCTGGCTATTTGCAATAAATTAAAAACCAGTTTCTGAGAGAATCTCGGTTGCTACCAACAACACATAAATATCCTTAAAGAATGTCATGCAAATATATCATTAATTCTGCAGCTTTGTTGAAGTGCTCCAATGACTGGAGCTGCTCCCTTTCTGACCTCCGGTTTCACTAAATCTTGGGCGATAGTGTTCTAAATTATCCTCTGTGGCCGCATCCTTCTCACCCCCATGGCCTCAGGAGGCGCAGCATGAGGGGAAATTGCTGCTTTAAAAAAGCCAAGTAGAAATGGGCAGAGAAAACCGGGAAGCCTTAACCTAGATGTAAAGGAAGGGGACATCAACTCAACGAGCCGAAAGGCAGAACTGCAGGAGATGTAAACGCTTCCTC
This sequence comes from Ptyas mucosa, assembly GCA_012654045.1. Lineage (NCBI taxonomy): Eukaryota > Metazoa > Chordata > Lepidosauria > Squamata > Colubridae > Ptyas > Ptyas mucosa. The sequence goes on along the minus strand of WNWU01000025.1, from coordinate 16,342,090 downwards.
GGGAGGAGAGTGATAAGAGAGATTATTGATCTGTGGTTGAGGAAGAAGGATGTGGGGAGGGAGATGCGCAATGCCCAGAGAGAAAGAAAGAGGGGATGCAAGGGCGGGGGTATTGCAGGATGGAGTTCTGTAAATGGAGAACAGTTTTGCATTATTTTATTCCAGTGTTTCCCAACCTTGGCAACTTGAAGATATCTGGACTTCAAGTCCCAGAATTCCCCAGCCAGCATATCCGGACTTCAACTCCCAAAATTCCCCAGCAAGCATATCCGGACTTCAAGTCCCAAAATTCCCCAGCCAGCATATCCGGACTTCAACTCCCAGAATTCCCCAGCCAGCATATCCGGACTTCAACTCCCAGAATGCCCCAGCCAG
>WNWU01000025.1:16323186-16341705 GCA_012654045.1 Ptyas mucosa | reverse complement strand
CCCCAGCCAGCATATCCGGACTTCAACTCCCAGAATGCCCCAGCCAGCATATCTGGACTTCAACTCCCAGAATGCCCCAGCCAGCAAATGCTGGCTGGGGCATTCTGGGAGTTGAAGTCCAGACACTTTCAAGTTGTCAAGGTTGGGAAAAACTGATTTATTCAATTGATCATAAAAGGAATTTATGAAAACAGACAAGGAGTAAAACTAATACTCAGCAATCCCTAGCAAAAACCAGATGATACCACAAGAAGCCCGTGTTTCTACCAACTTCAGATTCCGAGACAGGCTATCTGAGGCGGCTTTCCCTGCTGTGACCTTGCTCAGCCATGGGGTCAACAGGTGAAGCCCTGTAATGAGTGCCTGGGCCTTGGTGGCTCACACATGAGGGCTCTGAACAAGCCCTGCTCCCACGGAGCCCTTCCTGCAATTCTTGGGGAGAGCGCCAGCGGCCACTTTATTCCAGAGAAATCCCTGGTTTACTCGGGAGGAGACAGGGGACAATCCCTTACTCCAGTAGCTTAATCAGAGATGGGGAAATGGAGGGTAGAGGCTTTCCCCAGAAGGAACATCACTGATCCCCAGAGGATTTAAATCTTCATGATGTATATCGAAGTTCAAGAATAGAAGTGAATCAGAAAGGCACTGAAGGAGAAAGGAAATAATTGTGTCAAAGGAGGGTGATCTCAATTCTTTTCTCAGCTGCAGATCTCTCTCTCTTTCTCCCTCTCCCCCCCCCTTTCTTTCTCTCACACACACAAACCGTGTTACAACACCCCATAGGATTGTCCTTAAAATCAAGAGAAAAGTTGTCAACCTCACATCTAGCTTCAGTGATGCTCCCCTCCTCCCAAGAAGATATGGGACAAAAGCCAAAAACTGGAGATTTCCCTCCTGTCAGCCTTGATTTTCCTGGCTTCCCTCCACCACCACCCTGGATTGGCAGAATGGGGGTTTGTCCCTAATTCTTTCTCTGTTTGAACCAGTGGTGGGTTGCCCCCGGTTTAGACTGGTTTACAAGAACCGGTAGTAAAACCAGTGGGAGGCCCCGCCCACTGCCCTGGATGTCATCATCAGCAATCTGCGTATGCACAGAAGCAAGGCACGCTTGCAAGGAAAGCTAGCACGCACCCGCAATCCCATTGCAAACCGGTAGTAAAGTTAAGTAGAACCCACCCCTCATTTGAACCCCTTGGAATCAGGTGCCCCCCCCCCCCCCACTTTCCTTCTAGTCTGCTAAAGAGGCCCTGAGCCATGGCTTCTGTCTGGGAGATCTAACCATGTCTGACCCCCCAGTAGTGGAAAAAATGGTCAAACCCCCTCTGTTTCCCCAAATCTTTCCCTTTCAATTTCCCCTTTTAATTTATTATTTAAATTTTACATTCAAGCATCCTGTTTTTAATTTAAATGCTATGTAGTTGTTTAATCATCAATTAATTTACCATTTTGAGCACTCCTGAAGGCAAAGATTAGTGATTGATAAAGATAATCCCCACTTCAGAAATAGTTAAAGGCACCTTTTTAAAACCTCAGTGTGCACAACCAGCTTGCCTCCCGATGGCTCCCCTGTCCAAGTTCTTCTAGAAGTCAGGTTGTCAAGCACCATGGAGCAAACTAGTAGGGAAATTCAATTTTTTTTACTACCAGTTCTGTGGGCGTGGCTTGGTGGGTGTGGCATGGCTTGGTGGGCATGGCAGGGGAAGGATACTGCAAAATCTCCATTCCTACCCCACTCTGGGGCCAGCCAGAAGTGATATTTGCTGGTTCTCCAAACTACTCAAAATTTCCACTACCGGTTCTCCAGAACCTGCCAGAACCTGCTGGATTTCACCTCTGGAGCAAACTGGTGTTTTGAGAAGGTCTCTAGTCATCTCCAGGTGTTCTGTCCTCAAATCTGTTCTCTAGACCTAAGTTTTGAATGAACATGCTTTGGCTGGTTTATTGGAGAGCCTTCACCAAGCAGACCTGCAGGGAGACAATCGGAGTGGAAACAATAACCCTAGCACTCAAAATGGAGGCTGCCCCCACAGCCATACACTCTTCTCTTTTGGACCTGACCAGGTTCAAAACCAATTCATCTCTTTGCCTAATCACATCAGGCCCAAATTGACCCTCCCTGACATACACAAAGCCCCTGCCAGCCCATCTCTACCTCTCCACCAGCTCACAGCCCAGCCCAAGAGTAGCCCTTGCAAGGAAACTGCAATCTAGAGAAACCCCAGCCTTCCACCTTCTCAACTGAGGACCACAATATTCCCTCTCTATCACCACAAACATCTCCAGCTCTGCTGCCTTCCCGAAAGGGCTATTTTGCCTAACAACAAAAATAATCCCAGATTTAGGGACAAGGACCTGTCCACGTCCCTCAAACTGGCCAGACAATCAGACCCCTAGGATTTTCTGCCTTGTAGCCCTCAACTTCTAGAGAAATCTTTGCTTTCCCATTGTTCAGGGTCCCTCTTTCTTGTAAAGAAGGCACCCGAGTATTGCTATCCTTATGTTCTTTGCTTCAAAAATTCCTCGACAATATTAGGCAGAGGCCAGGCTCAAATTTGTTACCTCTCTCCTGCTTCCAAAAATATTTCCCCAAAATACAATGTAAATTGGGTAGAATCAGACAGAGGGAGATTCGCATCAGTGGATCAACAATACCCATGTCTCAAGTTGAGAGCTGTTTCCATTTTCTCACTTATCTATTGGTTGGGAGCTTAATCCTCCTTCAAACTCAATCCTACATCTGCCTGTGTGTAAAGGCACCTAAACTGAGCTGTCGCCAAAATGATGAAGGCCCAAGAAGGAGCCTCCATGCTGTAATGACAGGCCATTACCTTTCTGAGTGCTTCCAATGCCATGTGGGAGGACAAAGAAGAACCTGGGACTCCAGGCAGACAAGTCTGCCTTCTTTACATGTTGCGGGGGGGGGGGGGGGGAGAAATGGTAAAGAGAGATCCTGAGTGAGGTTCTGCAGCACTGTTTGGGTTCAGCCCCAACCCAAGTCTCCCGTTCTCCCTCCTTGCTCTTTTTAACAGATCTTAACAATCAGTGAGGGATGTGGTGGCTCAGTGGCTAAGACGCTGAACTCGAAAGATCGGCAGTTCAGCGGTTCAAATCCCTAGTGCCACATAACCAGGTGAGCTCCCATTACTTGTCCCAGCTTCTGTCAACCTAGCAGTTCAAAAGCACATTAAAAAAAATGCACGTAGAAAAATAGGGACCACCTTTGGTGGGAAGGTAACAGCGTTCCGTGCGCCTTTGGCGTTGAGTCATGCCAGCCACATGACCATGGAGATGTCTTCGGACAGTGCTGGCTCTTTGGCTTTGAAACGGAGATGAGCCCCACCCCCTAGAGTCGGGAACAATTAGCACATATGTACAAGGGGAACTTTTACCTTACACATCAGAAACAGGAGATTCTCCCCCTCCCTCCAGACCTTCCCCCTTCCAAGAGATCCAGAGTAAAGTAGGGAGGCCCAGCCTGCAGACACTAGTGGCCTCCTCCAATTGGGGCTCCATTCATTCCTTGAAGCCATCTCAGCTGTTAGAAGAGCAGCCTTGAACTCACCCCTAACACTTCAAAAGAAGAACTGCATGAAGCCTTCATCCTAAAATGCATCCTTCTTTCCTCTGAACGTATTTTCTAGCTGTTCTTACACCAGATCAAATATTGCTTTCTGCCTAAATACACATGCGCACCTTAAATTTTAATTATATATATATATTTAAGGCTGCAAACGATTATTCTGAAACTGTGGGAAAAGAGTTAAGGTTAGGTAACCCTACTGTTAGGTTAGCTCAACTTTCTTGTGGTACCCGAGAAAAGATCTGATGAATTGAGGAAGATTGTGCTGGTTCCTTTAGATACTAGGATGGGTTACAGTGTACACATCTGAATGCACAACTGTGGTGTCGCAGGCGAGCAAGAGGCAGCAATGGACAGGCCTAAATCCGGCAGCTGTTGTGGGTCTCTGTGGCTCAGCTCTGCAGTCCAACCTGAAGAGCCTCCTTGCCCAGTTGGGAAGCAATCTTCTCTTTGCTTAACTATCATCCTACATTGTTTCCTACAAAGTCTGAGAATATTTCTGGATGCTACATGACTAAGCCGTTACTATGGAAACCATTGTAGGGTTTTAATGAATAGGGTGGAGTGGCGCTTCCTTAAGAGTCCAAGATAAATGTCATGGATAAATTGGATGGGTGCCGTCATGAAACCAGGTGATGGGCAGCAAGGGAACCCCCTGAGGGCTGTCTCCTGTGGTCTCAGCTTGCTGGCCACAGTCCCGCCTTTCCAGGAGAAACTTCCTCACAGTGAGAACAATTAACCGGTGGAACGGCTTGCCTTCAGAAGTTGTGGGTGCTCCATCACTGGAGGCTTTCAAGAAGAGACTGGACAGCCATTTCTCTGAAATGATATAGGATCTCCTATTTGGGCAGGAGTTGGACTGGAGGACCTCCAGGGTCCCTTCCAACTCTATTATTCTGTTATTCTTTCTATCGTTATATATATTCCATCCCATCAAGCTCAAAGAAAGTCCAGAATGGTGTTGGATGTCCTGCCACGGGCAGGGAGCTGGACTGGAAGACCTCCAAGGTCCCTTCCAACCCTATTATTTTATATTCTAATCCCCAGCAAGGTGTGGAGGGGCTTCCTTGGCCTGCCCTTCCTTGTGGAGGGCCATTTGTATAGCAAAGTAAAAAGTTATAGCCTCAGGTGGTTGGAGGGACCCCGGATATCAGTGGTGGGTTGCCTCCAGTTCGCACCGGTTCTATAGAACTGGTACTAAAACTAGTGGGAGGCTCTGCCCCCAGACCCTGACGTCATCAAAATGTTTCTGCGCTTGCACAGAAGAGCGCACGCAAACGTGAGCGAAGTGTGTGGCCCCGTTGCAAACCGGTAGTAAAGGTAAGTAGAACCCACCCCTGCCGGATAAGTTCTGTTCTCAGACCAGTGCAGGCAAATGGCGTCCAGCCTTTGCTTGAACTCTCTTGTGATGGAACCCCCAGGACTCCTGGAGGCAGGCTAATGTTTCACTACTTCTCTTTTTTATATATAATAAATGTATAATAAACATTACAGTTGAAAATATGCAAACTAATACAAACTAATAAAAAGAAAATAATAAAAAGAAAACCTAGAAAGTGACGAAAAGAAAAAATAGAAAAGAAAGAAAATGAATATAGTAAAGGAAAAGAAATATATAAAAATTTACTTCCCCCTTCACCGTAAGTATAACTTATCACCTTAGCTTAAACTACAACAAAAGATCTCTTTTCCCATAATCCATCTCTTATCTATCAACCAATCTTTAAAGCCTCACCGTTCAGTTCTGATCAGCAAAAGTGCATTGAAGGTTGCCAGAGATAACAACATAACTATTTTAATATTGATCAAACAAATCAATTTTATATTTCTTCCTTTTATTTTTAACAATCTTAATCTTTAATCCTTTCAAGTATTGTTTTAGAATTTGATTTTTTTCATCTTTCTTTTGTTTCTTCTCACAAAATTCTTCAAAGCTTTAACAAGTCTCTTTTGTAAATCCAATCTAGAAAAATTATAGATCCCTTTTGGAGGATTGTTATTTGTATATCCTTTTTATACATGTTTTAATTTGTCAGATAGTTTCTTTTGTCTCTTCAGCATAGCATCTTTTTCAATATCATTCTTGTAGCCTATAATGTTTAAATCCACTTTCAAATCAGTCAATTTTGTCATGTAAAACTTTGTTCTCTTCCATAGCATCTTTTAAACACAATCTATCTATAGAGTGAAACACTCTTAAAATTAACGTCTAATCTATTGTTCACAAATAATCTTTAATACACCCAATCCTGAATATCTTGCTTCACTCTGTATTAGCAAATCAAATTGAAGTGTTTCTCTCCTTTAAATGTATTTTTAGTTCCTTCTTGTTCTTTCTAGGATCCAGCCTTCAAAATTCTGTCCTATTATATAATTTTTTAAGAGTTCAAAACTTCACTTTCCCATGGGAAGCATTCTTATAACTAATTTGATATCTTATTTCAAATCCTTAGTCCATTTGTAACTTTCCAAAATCATTGTTCTAATCACTCTTTTGCTGTTAGTTCCAAAACATTTTTCCCCTTGGTCCTTAAACTTATATTTAAAACTTCTTTAATTAATGATTGAAGCAAACTCACCCAATCCAAAGGTTCATAATAGCTACAAAATATTAACAAGCAATTTCCACAAGTGAAGGAAAAAGGAAGTATGCAAATCCAGCTTCCTTCAAAGGGCTGTGGTTGGAGCAGAGATGGTGTCCCCTGCTCTCCCAAAATTTTAAATCTGCCATAGACCACTGTCTTGCAGTCTCCTCCTAAGGAGCAACTGTCCAAAGCACATGTGGGCAATCCCAAATGCTCCCCTTGTCCAGAAAGGAATTACAAAAAGCTGCTCCAGTCAATGGTTCTTGCCTGCATCCTGCCACAGTCATTAGCTCCGGTCTCAACAGAGCCATCTTCAATTCATCCAGAACTGTTTCATGGCTTTCAGAGTCAGAAAATTCCTCCTTATTTTTAGTTTGCCTCTCCCTCTAAACTCAGAATGAGGAAGAATTGACAAAAGAGTAACCATGAGAGTGATTAGCCCATTGCCTAAGAACAAGATTGGTGCCTTTGCATGGATCCTGGTTGAAAAGGCTCCCACAACCATTAGGTGACCAAGGGAATTTTTGGTAGTACTTTACTGCCATCTAAGCTTTTTGCTCTCCTTTGGATTTTTCTTTCCCTCCGTAGGGCAAATTTCCCTAATTTGGCAACCCTCCAGTTGCATCAGGTTTCTATTCCCCAAAACCATCCTGGGTGGGGATAATGGGAATTGAAGTCTTCCCTTGTATCCTCTGCACCATAACCGGATGCCAACAGAGAGGGAGAGGCAACCTAAGGACACAGATAGACTGGCAGAAGTTTTTTAAAGGTCATCAAGGTGTTTCCCAGCATGAAACCAGATTCTTGGAAAACAAACCAGAGACGCCAAGCTGGAAACCAGGACCTTCCATGTGCAAAGTTGCTCTTCTAAGTAGTGTTGCCCTTGTCATATGTCCATCTGGAAGAAAGAGGCCTGGAGCCTTGATGTGAGTTGATTCTGAGATGGACCCAGGGCTGCCCCAAGAGCAGAAGAAGCCAAGCCAACATGGGAAGAGCATGCAAAGTTTGTGTCAGACCTGGGATGACACAATCAAGGTTGTGATTGTGGCGAACTGTAAGAAACTAAACCCGTTACTTTCCAGCTCAGCTGCAATTCAGCAGGAAGCCAAACTGCATTTTGGTTTTCCAGTAAGTTCCCTGGAGCTCTGCTGAGTTGTGGGGAAAATAATTTTTCCCTATCTTGCCTCATCCTGATCCCAGCACCTAATTCTCTGTTGTGCAAAGGTTCAAAATATATATATGTACTTTCTCTATCACTTCACAAAAAACCCAGGGGAATGATGCTCCTGGGCTTAATGCTACCCCAGTTGCAAATAGTGTGTGTTTTGCAAAGCCAAACAGGCTGGATGCCATTTTTGATGCCCTCCTGTTGGTTAGGTAGAGGGAGAATTGAATGTTTCATGTTGCCCTCATTGTGCTTTACGGGGTCCCCAACCCCCCAGGCCACAGCCCGTCTGGAACAGGACGGCATGAGTGGTGGGGGAGCACGCATGCTTGCACAGCTCCATTCACGCAACTGGAGGGGGAATGAACACATGCAAAGCTTAACTCATTAACAAAGTTGGAAGGGACCTTGTAGGTCATCTAGTCCAACCCCCCACCCAAGCAGGAGACCCTACACCATTTCTGACAGATGACAGTCCAGTCTTTTCTTGAAAGCTAACAATGATGAAGCTCCCACAACTTCCAAAGGCAACTTCTGTTCCATTGGTTGATTGTTCTCACTGTCAGAAAATTTCTCCTTATTTCCAGGTTGACTCTGTCCTTGATCAGTTTCCATCCATTATTCCTTGTCTGGCCTTCAGGTGTTTTGGAAAATAGCTTAACCCCCTCCTCTCTGTGGCAGCCCCACAAATATTGGAAGACTGCTCTCCTGTCTCCCCTGGTCCTTCTCTTCACTAGACTAGCCATGCCCAGTTCCTGCAACTGTTCTTTGTATGTTTTAGCCTCCAGTCCCCTCATCATCCTGATTGCTCTTCTCTGCACTCTTTCTAGAGTCTCAACATCTTTTTTATAGTGTGGTGACCAAAACTGGATGCAGTATTCTAGGTGTGGTCTTACTAGGGCTTTATAGAGTGGCATTAGTACCTCCTTTGATCTTGACTGTATCCCTCTGTGCAGCTTAGAATCACATTGGCTTTTTTGGCTGCCATGTGACATGAGTAGCAGGCACTTTCACTCACAGCTCCACTCACATGAGTGGCGGGTGCTTGCGCATGAATTTGCACACAAATGGAGCTGTGCGCCTGTGTGCACATGCCTACCACTCACCAGAGCAGTCCCCTCTAACCCCCTGCCACTAAGCTGAAAGGTTGGGGACCACTGCTTTAAGGTCACTGACAGTGATGGTAGCCAAACTTAGCTTGGGATGATTTTGGAGGACATGGGGAGCAAAACAAAAGAGTGCCAGAGGTCCCTGAAGAAGACATAAGTGTTGGTGAGCTGTCTGGCAAGCTTCAGATGATAGTTTCCCCACTTCCTGCCTCTTTCCCCTGCTGTCCCCCCAACATTTTTCTGATTCCCTTCAAACACCCCCTGTGATCTGCAGGGAGTCAGCGAGCTGTAGGTGCATCGCTGCTTTTTCTTCCCTCCCAACTGCTCTGGCAAAGTTATTAAGAAGATGGTAGACAATAGAGGAAATGTGTGGGAAGGGTCGATAGATGTATAAAGGTAGCTTCCTACCTCCCCCATCTACCCAATTCCCTTAGCAACCAAAATTTTGGGCTCAATTGTCGTAAGTCGAGGACTATTTCTGCCTTCCTCTGCATGGCAGCCTTGCCTAGTAAACTCCTTCCATTTCTGGAAATTTCTCCTCTATGTTAGAGGCACATCTAATCATATTAAGATGATATAAGGCTGGAGCAGGGTTTTGGACTGGATGACCTCGGAGGTCCCTTCCAATTTTGGATTGCTGTGCTATTTCAAAGCATCCACTGAAGCTGCGTCTAGTGCCAGGGTTTGTGGTCCTTCCTTCCTCTTCTTTTCCTCTCCCTCCCTTCCAACCCTCCCTCTTTCTTTCTTTCTTTCTTTCTTTCTTTCTTTCTTTCTTTCTTTTTCTTTCTTTTCTTTCTTCTGTCTCTCTCTCCCTCCCTCCCCCTTCCCTTCTCCCTTCCCTTTCTCTTTCTAAGGCCAGGATACCCACCTGAAACAAAAACTCCTTTAGATGAAGCCAGCTTCTGGCTGCCAGCATTGGTAACTAGCCGACTGGCTGGCAGCTAACTGTCCCAGAAGGCGAAAAGCCCGGGACTAACAGTGTGGTGTCGAATGGGCCATGCCGAAGCATGTGGGACGGAGGGACCATGGCTGACTAGCCATGGCAAATGGACGGGGACACGTCAGCTGAGGAGAAAAGTTAGAGGAGAATCCCCCAAGGTCGAAGCCTGATGGAGAAGCAGGCACGGCAAGGGTAGGAGGCGAAAAGTCCTAAACCCACTCAGATGGACCAGTGTTCTGGAGAAGCTAGTTCAGGAGTTGAACTGTAGACCTTCCCCAGTAAATCTGAATTGTGCAGAGTTTAGTTGAGGTGCCAGGTAGTGTTTTAATGGTAAGGAGCAGACTTTAGAAAGCCAGACTGAAACGGCAGTTGAAAAGGTTCTGTTAAAAATTATGCATGAGTTTCGTTCTGCAGCATGTCCTTTCTCTGGCACTTTCTCACCGGGTTTCTAAGCAACACTATGGAGGGAAGGCTTCTTCAGGAGCTCCTCTGTGGGTGGGTGGGTGTGACTTGATGGATCCCACTCACTTCTCTTCTCGGTGTAGGCGGCCAACGTGTTTGAGGAAGGCACAGTCAGGCTCCCAAACTCTCACATTCTTCATGCCATCCCATTGGCACAGCCGCTCGTAAGGTTGATGAATGGAAGACACCACAGGGGATTATACCTAGGAGCTGCAGAAGGAGACAGGGAAGCCCATCGTTCCAAGGAAGGGACCTGAGGTGTTTTCTCAAGAAAATTGCAGTTTAGAAGACCCCCCTTTGGCTCCAAATTAAATATATAAAACCTGCCATGTGCCCAGAGATGCTTTGGTTTAGGATTTCCCTCCATGCCCAGCACCTCCCATAATCCCATACTGGGCCTAACTGGTCCTGTTCTTCAGCTGATGAGGCTGATTTCAGGAATGAGCTTATTTCCCCTTGCTATAACTGGGGACAGAGCTGACTGAGGAAGACCTAACTCTCCTTCTCCCCTCTCGGTCTTCTTCACATGACCTTTCAATGCCCTTATTAAAGCACAGAATCCAGAGATCCTTCTATGAAGATTCTCAGTCATCCAGGTCATGATTGTCCCAAAAGGCAAGTAGACTTGGCTTTTCCTTGAAGACATTTTTTTTTAAAATTTGATTTATATGCCGCCCTTCTCCGGAGACTCAGGGTGGCTTACAATGCGTTAAGCAATAGCCTTCATAGTTTTGTATATTTATACAAAGTCAGCTTATTGCCCCCACAATCCGGGTCCTCATTTTACCTACCTTAGAAAGGATGGAAGGCTGAGTCAACCTTGAGCCTGGTGAGATTTGAACTTGCAGTAATTGCAGGCAGTTGATGTTAATAACAGTGCTTTAGTCTGCTGCGCCACCAGGGCTATCTTTCACTTCTCATCCAAGAAGCTTCTTCAGTTCTGACTCAAAGAGGCCATCTAAGTTAAGATTGAACAGCCCTCTCTCAACAGAAGGGGAGGAATAAGACACTACCTATCTCCTGTTTATAATGCAGTTCTTTCAGCTGTTCCAAGAAGGTTCCACATCCATTTGCATTTTTCAGGTGACCCTGAGCGTACAGATAAACTTCCAGTGGCCTCAACAATTCTCAGAAAGAGTGCTAATGAACGGATGACTGGAGGTAATATAAATATCTTTCCCCATTCAGTCAGAACCGAAGAAGCTTCTTGGGTGTGAGGCAAAATGTCTTCAAGGAAAAACAAAGTCCAGTTGCCTTTTGAAAAAACCAGCTTTGGGAAAAAGCTGGTGGTGTTATTGTGACAGGTCAAACTCTGGGAGACTCTCTACAGTTCCTGGTAATTATGCCAAACCCGTAATGGGTGTCCTTGGAGGAGATGTTCTCTGGCTCTGGGCATTGAGGTCCTCTGAGTCTCCAAGCACTTCAGTAGCCCAAAAGGTCACTGTAGAGCTTACTTAAGATTGCTTAAAATGTTTAAAGGCAAATTAGCTAAATGTTGGAAATGTCACCAGTTACCAGGATCTTATTACCATATGTGGTGGACATGTCCAGAAGCTAAAAACTAGTGGAATAAAATCAAGACGTGGTTGGAAGAAATGACACAACAACGTATTGATTTAAAACCAGAGCTATTCCTACTGGGTATCCTTCCAGAGAAAATTTGTAAAGAAAATATTTATTTGATTATACATGTAATAACAGCTGCAAGGATTGTTTTTGCGCAAAATTGGAAAGCAGAGAAAATAGCTTTGGAAGGAGAAGTAATTAAAAAAAAATTAGACTGTGCAGAAATGAATAGATTAGCTTTGATGATTAAAGAAAGAGAGGATTCAGAATATTTTAAGATATGGGATCAATTTTATCATTGGTTAGAAAAGAGAAATAGACAAGTAAATCAACAGTCATGTAAAAAAAAGGTATAATTAGAATATTGTACCTTCGGAGACATGTTGTAATAGATTGGGTGATAATGATGACAGAAGAAGCTACAAAAAGATGAAATCACAGAGAAAACACCGAGATGTCGCATGGAAGGAATGACTGATGTATTAAATGTTTGTTTGTGTATAAAATAAAAAAACTTTTTTTAAAAAAAAAGATTGCTTAAATATTACGGCTGATTTGTAGCATGCAAGGCATGAATGCATCATCCATCAAACTGGTTATTAGGAAAGGAGTTGTGCAGCTTAGCTCTCTTGTGGGAGTCTTTACAGTGGAACAAGCTAGAAAACAAAGGAAACGGTTTAAATAAGAAGGAATAAGATGGGTATCTGTGACTGTAAACCACAAAGCCTCCCTCCTTTAAGGACTTTTTCCTTCTTTTCTAATGTCTTATTCCTTTATGTTCTCTTCTTCTGTCCCAATTGGGAATTTGTGTGGATCCTCTTTCTGCTGCCTTCAGCCCATACCTCTCCTGGAATGACCTTGGATTTCGACCCTGAAGTCCATCCTGAGCTTATTCCCTAAGCAGCATGAGATTCTCAAATCAGGAAAGCAGAACACAAGCAGGATACTTTGATTCCCACAATGGATGACTGGCTGCAAAAGTTGATGGAGTTAGCAGAGGTAGCTAAATTGACAATTTTGATTACAGAAAATAACACAGTTAATTTTGTTTCTGCTTGGAAACCATTTCTGGACTTTGTGTTTGAGGTGGGGGGAAAATGAATCTTTGGTTTGGGGTTTTGCTCATTAGATACCTTTGTTGTTATAGAAGAGGCTAGTATATACGATCATATAAAAGTTAAAAAGTTGAGGTTTTATGTTACTCCTTTATTCTACTGCACCAAAAGATTCACCCTGGGACTAAGGGAAAGTTTTCTGACAGTGAGAGCAATCAACCAATGGAACAGAAGTTGCCTTCAGAAATTATGGGAGCTTCATCCCTGGAGGCTTTCAAGAAGAGACTGGACTGCCATCTGTCAGAAACGGTGTAGGGTCTCCTGCTTGGGTGGGGGGTTGGACTAGATCAGCGGTTGCCAACTGGTGGTCCGTGGACCACTGGCGATCCATGAGAAAATTTTGGTGGGCCACAGAAAAATTATTTGCATTTTTTATATTGCACTAAATTTGGGGTCCTCGAACTACGGCCCCTGGGCCGGATGCACACAATGAACGTTTGTGTTGCTGCAGAGAGTCTCCCCCTTCGGATTTTTTTGTGCAGGTCAGAGGGGGCAGAAATCCCAACTTGGGGTCTGCTTCAGCCTCCTGGTATGGTGCCTTGGGCGAAGGCTGGAGGAAGTGCCGCTGATGGCAAAGAGCCGGAGGGCCTTGTTCCACTGGGACTGCATCATGGTCTGGAACTGGCTGATCATCTCAGCCCACTGAGCCTCCTGAGCCCGCTGAGCCTCCAGGCGCTGGTACCTGGCCTTGCACTCCTGCAGGTCTTCCCTCTGCTTGGAAAGCCCATGCTCATAGTCCCCAGTGAGGTGCTTCTGCTGAGCCTCCTTCTCGGTCAGATCCAATTTGAACTGAGCTGTTTTGCCAACTCTTTCTCATGGTGACTGCTTAGCTCCAACAACTGTTTCCTGTTGGGGCTCTTAGGAGCCCGGGCGGCCAGGCGAGGAGGGGCTGGGAGGGGAGGGGTGAGTAGAGGCTAGCAAGGCACCCCTCAATGTGAGTGACATCAAGTTAGCCACGCCCACCCAGTCACATGACCACCTAGCCACGCCCAACCACTGGGTCATTAGGCAGATTATATTAGTGGTCCGCGGGATTTAAAATTATGAATATAGTGGTCCCTGAGGTCCAAAAGATTGGCAATCCCTGGACTAGATGACCTACAAGGTCCCTTCAAACTCTGCTAATCTGTTAAAAGTAGTCAGAGGTCAATACTTTCCTTTTTCTTTTCCCCTTTCCCCAGCACTTTTCTCTCTTCCCCCTTTCCTCCCTTATTTTCATTTTTAATTGTCCATCTGTATTTTGCATTTTGATAAACTAATAAAATATTAACCATCTAAGAATGCAAAGCGTGAGCGTGAAAAATAGAAAGCAGAGCCTTCTTTCCCAATGGAGGCAGGGAGTGAGGGTCCTGCTCAAACCAGAAGCTCTGCATTTGCCCCCACCTTCCCTCCTTGTGGTGTCTTCCATTCCTGGATACAATAAAACTTCCATTTCTGCCTGCCCCAAAGGTGCTTTTTTCAGAAGGCAACTAGACTTCTTTGTTTTTGCTTGAAGACGTTTCGCTTCTCATCCAAGAAGCTTCCTCAGTTCTTTAATAACGTTTGCCTTTTGAAAAAGTACCTTTGGGACAAGACCTGGATGACTGAGAATCCCCATAGATGTTCCTGGCTGCCTTGCTCATGCCTCTGGGAAGCTTCTCCCCAAGTTCAGGCTTTGGGGATCCCTGGCAGGAGCTGCTCTATTGCTCTAAAGTGGGTGAGGTGAGGTTTCTGGGCTGTTTTTCTGAATTGCTGGAGGTCCACCTCAGTAGTAGGTTCCACTTACCGTCACTACCAAACCCTCTGTGCATGCACAGAGTGTCCGTGATGAGCCTCCCACTGCTGTCACTACCAGTTTGCCCGAACCGGGGTGAACCGGTAGAAACCCACCACTGGTCTACCTGAGAGAAGCCCAGGTTTGGGTATTGGCAAGCTTTGATGCCAGCAAGGCAACCCCCTCCATATTTGCATCCATAGCAGTGGCCTAGTGGGGCCCTTAACATGCTCAGCAGGCGTGGTTGATGTAGTCTGCTTGCACTCACAGGGATGGAGGCTGCTTTTGAGCCAAGTCTTTTCCTGCTTGTTGCTTTGGTCACCACAGCCGCCCTGGGACATTGTCTTGCCTCCCTCTCTTGCTTCTGGGGACGCTCTTGGGAGCCATCTCCAAAGTTAGACAAGCAATTGCTTTGTGATTGTAATAAGCAACTCACTTTGATTCTCCCAATGCTTCCACCATGCTATTGCCTTCTGAAAGGGGCAACTGGTCTGCCCTCTGAAATGCCAGAGGTTTGGAGCCTCCAAAAAGACTTTCTATGAACCCAACAGTCTGAGGATAGCTCAGGAAATATCCTCATGGTCTGTTTGACATTGTCATGCTTCCCTTGCCAAGCTGTCTTATGAGTAAGGAGGAACTGTCTGGTGTAGGATAATGTCCACAGAGTTTGGCTCTCTTCTGGGAGGTTGGTTCAGAATTAGTCATGCCACAGACTTGGGGAGGGACAGTTTGATTCTTTGCAAGCCCGGTGGAAATGTCACTTGGGGCATCAGAGAAGCAATAGCACTTACATACCACCCCCATAGTCCTTTACAGCAGTCTCTGCATCCTTATTTTTCTGACCTCGGAAGGATGGGAGGCTGAGTCAACCTTGAGCCAGTCAGGATCGAATTCCAGACTGTGGGCAGAGTCAGCCTGCAATGTTGAATTCCAACCACTGAGCCACTAGGGCTGCTAAGAATTAGTCCCTGGTGGTCCAATTCTTGGAAGGTGCTTGGATACTCCAGAATTATATTTTGATTTACAGTCCCACTAAGTTTGAACACAGCCATAGAACAGGGCCCAATGGCTACTTATCTGTGTCATGGGGTGACTCTGGGGCCCTTCTGTTCCTGGAAATAGCCACACCCTCACTGACACAGCCCAGAATGTCAGACCTGCCCTAGTCTGATCTCAGGAAAGAAAAGCCCTCGACTCCATTTGATTGAAGTGAAAGATACTTTTACTAAAAGATGCTGGTTGCAGTAAAGTCAGGTGGAATCTGAGATTCCCGCACATCAATACAAAACTATTTTCTTCATTCCCTGTCCATTCCCCCATGACCAGTCCAAATCCAGCCAATGTGATGCTGCCAAGATGCTTTGGGAACACTGAGGTGTTTGGGCTCGTAAATTTCCATACTCAGCGTAAACAACCTTGAAAATGCCTGGCACTAACTGGTTGCATGTTGATCTGCTCTTCCTCAGCTGTCACACACACACCCCGCCAATTCCCACAATAGATACATACAGGTTTATTGCCCATATTTCCCCTCCGCCCCAGTCCTTTGATGGCAGGATGCCAGTGAAGCGCTAAGATGAAGATGGTGGACCTGACATGCCACCCCACTTAACAGGGATGTTAGTCCTGCAGAGGAGAAAAGAGGGAAAGGGGAAACATAACAAACATACAATTACATAAACAAATTACTTTGGTTTGTCAGGATATTGGTTGTGGAAACATTTTATCAGATTAGACATTTTAATGTGCTTCACGTTCATCCATTCAGCCTCAGAGGGAGGAAAGTCTTTCCATGCAACTAAATACATCTTTAACTTCAAAATGCTGTTCACCTTCAATCACGAGAGGTTCAGGTAGTGGTGACAGCCATAGTGGAAAGAGGATTTCAGTTTTAAAGCAGCTGCAATGAAAAATTAGGATTTTAAGGGATTTTGGCAGCTCAGATTCAACAGTCACTGGGTTAATAATTCTCTTAATAGGGAAAGAACCAACATACTTAGGTCCCAGTTTTTTGGAAGGTTGTCTGGATTGCTCCTATCTAGTGTACAGGTAAACATGATCTCCTATTTTAAAGTCTCTAGGTTCCTTTTTATCCCTTGATTCCCTTGTTTTCTCTAGCATTTTTCTCATCATTGGCCAGGTGTTTGGTAATTGCATAATCCATTGCTTCAAAGATGCAATGGGAAGGGGTGACTAGGGGCATGTCAAGCATGGATGTAAAGTCCTATCCCGTAGCTACTTTGAATGGGGTAAAACCAGTGTTGCTATGCATGGAGTTGTTGTAAGCCACTTCAGCAAACGGGAGGAGGTCCATCCAGTTGTCCTGCTAGTAATTAACATAATACCTGAATTGTTCTAAGACCCCATTCATACATTCACAATCTTTATTTGTTTCTGGATGACAAGAACTAAGCCCCTGGGTTGTTCCCAAATGTTTTAAAAACTCCTGCCAGGATTTTGAAGTGAATTGCACTCTGCGGTCAGAGATTATTCACTATGGAACACCATGCAGCCTATAGATATACTGCACAAACAGCTTAGCCAGTGTGCATGCAGAAGGGATTTTTTGACAACACACAAAGTGTTTAGAAAACAGATCAGTTATCACCCAAATGACTGTGTTTCCCGAACTTTTGGGGAATTCCTCTATGAAGTCCATGGAAATTTCCTTCCATGGGGCATTGGACTCTGGCCACTGGTTGGAGGAGTCCTGGTGTTTCCCCCTATCATTGTTTTGCCAAAGCACACTCTGGACAACTGGCTAGCTTTCAATGTCTTTTTTAAGTGATGGTCACCAAAATTGCCATTTGATCAAGTGTAGGGTTTTTACAAAACCAAAATGTCCTGCAGTTTCATGACTTTTCTTTAGCACAAGTAATTGTTGACTTTCAGGAACGTATACCTTGGCTCCCACCTAGTGCCATGCCCCTGTCGGAGTCTGACTCTGAGATGGAAGAGGAACAGCTGACAGAGAGCAAGAGAGTGGCTCCGTTGGCTGTGGAGGAAACTGGGGAAGGGCAAAGTCAGGCTGGGCAGAGCAGGGGCGAGTTAGAACAAGGGAGGGGGGTTCTGATGAAGACCAAAGCCTACCCTCTCCTCATCCTAGGGCATGCAGAGAAGAACGGAGAAGGGAGCAATGTGGGTTGCATGGCTTACAAGGGAGGAAAGGGCCCTGATCTCCTTCACAAGATACACCTGGAGCTGGAGTTTAAAAGGAGAGGCAAATGGGAGGGGCGCTTGTCGGGGACAAACACTGAGTTCATGTGCGTGTTGACTGCTTTATCTGAGTTCCTGGCATCCTCCCATCTGGCTTAATTTATGGCTGTGCTACTTCAATTCTGGAATTCCTTATCTTGCTTGCCCTGCTGGATTAATTACGTTATCTTGCCCTGCTGGATTTATGGTTGGAAGTTTTGTCTGCTTACAGATTTGTGGAAGGGTTTTTCTCCAGACCGGAGAGTAAAGGGATGCTGGGGGCAAAGTTTGGACCTAATAAAGGGACTTGTACTTATTTTCTGGCTGTGTTGCCTTTGTGCCACGCCCTGGGTCATCACCATTCTGCATTGTGCATTTGTCTTTGTGGTCTTGGAGCCACTTGTCATTATCTAGTGCTGCCCTTAGAATCTTCTCTATATCCTTGTCTATCGGGGGCTTCCTTTTTGCTTGCACCCGGATTGTTACTGGTGCTGCAAGATGGAATGACTGTTCTGATCATTTCTGTCTTAGAGCTGTTACATTGCAGCTCTCTGGATAAAGCATCTGCTAGGAAATTTTTCCCTCCTGGGAGGTACCGTAAGGTGAAATTGAAAGTGTTAAAATATTGATCCCAGCTGATCTGCTTGGGTGACAGCCTCCAGGGGGCTTTAGGGCTTCCAAGTTCTTATGATCAGTCCACACCTCAAAAGGTGTTTTATCCCCTTCCAGGAAATGCCTCCAAGTTAGGAGGGCTCAGCACACCACATAAGCCTCCTTTTCACAGACCGCCCACCGCTCTTCAGTCTTGCTTAATTTTTTGGAAGTATAGGGACACGGTTGTAGTGCACCCTATTCATTTCATTGCAAGAGCACTGCCCCCACAGCCACATCGCTAGCATTTGCCTGAATAATAAATGGGCCGTGAGGGTCTCGGTGTTATAATATTGGCTAAGCTGCAAACAGGCATTTAAACTTCTTCAACGTTATTTAGCATTCCATTGTGAATAGAATAGAATAGAATAGAATAGAATAGAATAGAATAGAATAGA
>WNWU01000025.1:16283560-16323176 GCA_012654045.1 Ptyas mucosa | reverse complement strand
GAATAGAATAGAATAGAATAGAATAGAATAGAATAGAATAGAATAGAATAGAATAGAATAGAATAGAATAGAATAGAATTTAGAAGGGACCTTTGAGTCCAGCCCCCTGATTTATTTATTTATTTATTTATTATTAACATTTATATGCCGCCCTTCTCCCGTTGGATGCGGGGCGGCTCACACAATAAAAACCACAACAATAAAATACTAAAAACCAAACCAAATTTAAAATCCCCAAAGTTAAAAGCCTCATAGTCAGTCAGGGAATTTGCTGAAAAAGCCATGTCTTCAGGCCAGCGCGGAAAGTGCGGAGATCGGGAGCTGTCTGGAGCTCGGTGGGTAACCCATTCCAGAGGGTTGGTGCGGCCACAGAGAATGCCCTCATCCTGGGGGTCGCAGCCGACATTGTCTGGCCGATGGCACCTGGAGGAGGGCAGCTCTATGAGAACGCACTGGGCGGTGGGAGGCCGGTAGGAGGTGGTCCTGCAAGTATCTCAGGCCCATGCCATGAAGGGCTTTATAGGTGGAAGGCCACCGGCAGCCAGTGCAGCTCGCGCAGGAGAGGTGTTGCACGGGAGTAATGGGAAGTTCCTGTAACAACCCGTGCGGCTGCATTCTAGACCAGCTGGAGCCTCCGGGTTGCACCCCAAGGGCAGCCTCATGTAGAGGGCGTTGCAGTAATCCAACCAAGAGATAATGACAGCTTGATTGATTGTGCGAAGGGCATCCCTGTCTAGGAAAGGCCGCAACTGGCGCACTAGGCGAACCTGTGCAAAAGCCCCCCTTGTCACGGCCGTTAGATGATCCACCAAGGACAGCCGTGAATCAAGGAGGACACCAAGATTGTGAGCCCTTTCAGAGGGAGTAAGCAACTCACCTCCCATCAAAAGTGATGGGGTGACTAGATTAGGAGATGCTGGGATCCACAGCCACTTGGTCTTGGAGGGTTTGAGTCTGAGCCTGTTTCTACCCATCTAGACCCGTACCACCTCCAGGCACTTAGACATCATGGAAAGGGCATCCCTGGGTTGATCTGGGGTGGAGATGTACAATTGGGTATCATCAGCGTAAGATACCTCACCCCAAAACTATGAATGATCTCACCCAGCGGCTTCATGTAGATGTTAAAGAGCAGGGGGAGAGAACCGACCCCTGTGGTACCCCACAAGTAAGGGGTCTCGAAGAGGATCTCTGACCCCCTGCCGAAACAAACTGCGTACGGCCTGAGAGGTAGGAGGAGAACCACTGTAAAACAGTGCCCCCCCCCACTCCCAACCCCCGGAACCATCGCAGTAGGATACCATGGTCGATGGTATCAAAAGCCATTGAGAGATCAAATAGCACCAGAATGGAGGAACAACCCACATCCCGGGCCCACCAGAGATAATTCATCAGGGCGACCAATGCTGTTTCCATGCTGTGGCCGCACCTGAAACCCGATTGGTACAGGTCTAGGTAATCAGTTTCCTCCAGGAATTGTGGAAGTTGGTAAGCCACCACGGCCTCAACAACCTTCGCTACAAAGCGAAGGTTGGAGACGGGACGAAAATTGTTTAAGGAGGCCGGATCCAGCATTGGCTTCTTGAGGAGGGGATGCACCACCGCCTCCTTAAGTATGGCGGGGAAGACCCCATCCCTCAAAGAAGCGTTAGTAATCCCCCGGATCCAGTCTCCAGTCCCCTCTCTGGTTGCCACAACAAGCCAGAAGGGACATGGGTCCAACAGACATGTGGAGGTTCCCAATCTACCCACAATCCTGTCCACTTCATCTATGGAAACAGGGTCAAACTCAACCCAGATGTCACCTTCAAGACTTGCTCCCATTTCCTTGTCGGATTCTGCCCAGTCAGAGTCTAACCCCGTCCAGATCTGAGTGACTTTATCTTGCAGTAATTGTACAAAATCCTCAGCACTGCCTTGTAAAGGGTCCTCCCTCGCTCTCTGATTGAGAAGAGAGCGGGTCACTCGAAAGAAGGCTGCTGGGTGATTTTCTGCAGACGCAATGAGAGCAGCGAAATAGTCCCGTTTCACCGCTTCCATCGCCACAAGGTAAGACCTAATATGGGTTCTTAGCTGTGTTCGATCAGATTCGGAATGGGAAGATCTCCAAGATCTCTCCTAATCAAGCAGGAGAACCTATACCATTTCAGACAAGTGATTGATGAGTCTCTTCTTAAAAACCTCCAGTGATGGAGCGCCCACGATTTCTGGAGGCAAGCTGTTCCTCTGATTAATTGTCCTCACAATTAGGAAGTTTCTCCTTAATTCAAGGTTGCTTCTCTCTTTGATCAGTTTCCAACCATTATTTCTTGTCCTGCCCTCTGGTGCTTTGGGAAATAATTTGACCCCCTATTCTTTGTGGCAGCCCCTCAACTATTGGAATACTACTATCATGTCGCTCCTAATTCTTCTTTTCTTTAGACTAGCCAATTAACTGAAATTAGCCAGTTCAGTGGCTGGCTGGGCTTTTGCAACGAAACGAACAGGGTGCCCTACAACCATGTGCCTATACCGCTGTCGCAGAGGATACTTTTGGCACGATGCACTGCACTGCCTTGGAATATTTCTGCCACAACTGATAACAGCCCTACCCTTTAAGTCAACTGCTTAAAGAAGACGCTGCTCCACAATGAGGACCCTCAAAAAATGAAGCTATCGAAGATGTGAAACTTAACCCAAAGCTCAATGCTGGCATTCTAAAATGTCAATGGATGCAGAGACTGTGGTGTAGGCAGGAGGGGGGCAGGATGGTTATTTCTGTGATGATAAAAAAAGAAATACTGAGAAAATACCGATGCAGAGCCCAGCAGCACTAAATGCAGAGAACTGAAGACGAGCTGTCGCAGGGCCATGACCCAGTCAAAACTTGTTTAAGAAGGCAGCAGGCTGTGAGTTTTGCCTTTAAGAAGCAAACCCCACACCCATTCCCAATGGAGGTTGGAAGAGAACGGGAGCCATCTTGGTGTGCCTAAACATCAGAATTGAATTTGGAGGCTGCTTTGTGGTCAGACTTTTTTCCTAGGTAGCTTGAACTCTAACCACGGCCAATCCACTGCCATTGCAGTTACCTTGGTTAACAACAGTAATTGGGACTGGAATTTCTGTCGCTAAATGATGCAGTCATAAAGCCCAACAGAACATGATTGCATCACTCAGCAACAGGAATCCCAGCCCTGGGTGGCTGTTGTTTAACAAGGATTGTGGGTCATTAAGTGAGTCCAGGGGGTTGGCAAGCAGGCAGGTAAATGGCTGCTACAGGTGAGGGAGAGTGTGAGCATCTTACCAGAGTGACTCACACCTTCCCTGCTAGTTTTGCTTGAGGGAAGCTGGAAGGAAGGTCGCAAAAGACGATCCTAGGATCGTCGTAAATTGAGCCTACTGTCAAGTGCCTAAATCATGATCATGGTGATGCAGCATGTAAGTGAAGACTCCCCTGCTTAAAAACCACCATGGCTAGATCATAGTCTCATTAAGAAGTCATAACAGGCATTGCCACACAATTAACTGGGGGCGGGGGGGGGGAGAGAGAGATTGAACTGTTTACAAGGCAATATTATTCATATTGCAATTAGCTCTCGTTGTGCAGAAGGCCACTGGGAAGCGGGGGGGATGCAAACTGATAGGTGAATTCAAGCAAAGGAAGATCACTTTATTTGTTTGTGTGTGTTTTTTCCCCTTTATTAAATTATAGAGCAAGGCGGCCTCTAAGTCCTGCCAAAGCAGCCCCAGGCTGACTGCCACGATCTCTGGAACAAACATGGCCGTTCCCTGGCCTGATTTGTGCAGGGGCACGTTTGTTGTGCAACTTTGTCCATTGTTATCACCATCATGGGACGCAGGCTTGAGCAAGATTGTCTCCTGGCCGAAGGGCAAGTTAAATTAGATGGCCAAAAAGGATGATCAGAAGCAGGACCTCAACGGAAGCGAGTGCGAGGCAGCCAGGGCCAAGAGGCCCAATTAGTATGCGCAGAAGACCTTCGCGCTCCATCCAGAAACGGGGTCAGGCAACTGCTCAAGATGTGGAGAATTGATCCCACCACAGGGCAGCCTTCACCTCCAGCCCCAGAGAGTCCCTTGTCTTGATGTAGGAAGCTTGTTTGCTGCACATGAACTGGGCCTGGCTGGTCTAGTGAAGAGAAGGACCAGGGGAGACATGAGAGCAGTCTTCCAATATTTGAGGGGTGGCCACAGAGAAAAAGGGGGGGTCAAGCTATTTTCCAAGGCACCTGAAGGCCAGACAAGGAATAATGGATAGACACTGATCAAGGAGAAATTCAACCTAGAAATAAGGAGAAATTTTCTGACAGTGAGAGCAATCAACCCATGGAACAGAAGTTGCCTTCGGAAGTTGTGGGAGCTTCATCCCTGGAGGCTTTCAAGAAGAGACTGGACTGCTATCTGTCAGAGATGGTGTAGGGTTTCCCGTTGGGTGGGGGATTGGACTAGATGACTTACAAGGTCCCTTCCAACTCTGTTAATCTGTTAAAACATAGCCGAGGGGAATAGTCTATGCAGATGGGAGCTGCCACAACTTGAGGGCAGAATCATTCCAGGTGCTCTTACAGGTTACCACAGGTTCACTTCAGAGTTAGGAAATTGGGAACATCCATGATTTGGTTTGCCATTATTTTTGTTTTTGTGGATTATGACTCCAAGTAGACAGATGTTACCTGCACAGCAAAAGCTGATCCCATCTGTGGTGAGGATGGAGACAGAAGGAGAGAAGTTACAACCAGGGGAAGCAGCTCAAGCTTGCAAGCAATTTAGAGATTTGTGTTATTAAAAATAAAACTGCACTTGCTTACTGGAAGGTTTCTGGCCAGGTACTCAAACCAACCACGGTGGCCTTTGCTAGGCCTGGGGCTGGTCCAGCTGCACTCAAGTGCCTCAGGGGTGAGGGAGGAGGTATGGGGGGCCGAGGTAAGCCTGGCTTTGCTTTCAGCCTCCTTAACCGAATTTCGATCGAATTTTACAGAGATTGCCAAACTTTGCTGTCTCCTCAAGGGATTAATCCTGTTACAACAACAATATCAATTTAAATAAAGGAATCAATATTAAGCAGACGAACAGCTCTGCTGGAAAACTAGGAGTATGTGATGGGGGTGATAATCCAGAAGGAGCCTGGCCAGCAGGGGATGGACTGATGTGATGTTCACAAGGAGTGCATGCGTGTGTATGTAGACATGCATGCATGTATGTATGTATGTATGTACATACGTATGTACGTATGTATGTTTACAGTATGTTAAATTCAGCCCACCTCAGGCAACCCAATGTAAAATATAAAACCCAAGATGCACAGCCCACACAACCATTGGCTAAGAATTGCATGAGTTGTACCAGGTGTAATTGGGAATTATCGGCAATGTGGTCCCAGCAACCGCAAGACCTTTGCAGCTGGGAGTCTCTGTCTGTATGTCAGAGCTTTCTGTCTAATTTTATTGGACTCTTTTAAAATAATTATGATGGATTTTCCAGGAGAAGAGTTTAAATTTTTGAATGGGGAATCAACAGCTAAATGAATTCTGGACACAGGTTTGGGATGCTTGCCCACCTTCAGTGGTGGCTGCAGGTCCGTTTTCTCTGTCTGTCCTTGCTGGTGGGGCACAGGATGACTCTGCACAACCCCCGGGGGGCTGCCAAAGGGGAGAGAGGCAGGTGGTAACATCAAGGAGACCCTCCTTGTACAGAGAGCTCACCTTGAACGGCTGGGCTGGTTTGGAGCTCAACCACCTTGGTTAAAAAGCAGGCATTGCAGCACTTTAACCTTGTTCAGGGTGGTAGAATGGCCTGGGAGGATGGATGGTGGCTCCGCATCCTCTTTTTCCACTTCTGGAGCCAGGCCGAGGGACTGCATTGTCCTGAGATGCAGAGGCCTTCACAGCCCTGGCAGGTCTGATCCAGCATCCTGGTGCTTCTGAGAGTCTTACATCCCCACCCCCTCTTTTCCCCTCAGGGACCTTCCGAGGAATCTGCAAGCAGATCAATCATTTCCCAGAAGATGCTGATTATGAACAGGATGCGGCTGAGTATCTCTTGCGTAAGTTCAGGGATCCTGATGGGGCAAGAGGTGGGTGACTCAGTCAGGAAAGGCTGTCTCACCCACATGTGGGGCAACCACACCATGGGGGGGAGACAAATTTGGGAGTGTGCCCAAATCCTGTTTTGAAACACGGACCCTAAACTCTTTTCTAAGCACTGCATTCATTCTAAAGCAGTAAAATACTATAACTACTGAAGATTACCTTTGTTCCTAATTTTTGTTAGAGCAGTTTTCCAATATTTGAGAGGCTGCCATGAAGAATAGGATGTCAACCATTAGAAGGCAGGAAAAGAAGCAACGGATAGAAACTAATGAAGGAGAGAAGCAACCTAGAACTAAGGAGAAATTTCCTGACACTGAGAACAATTAATCAGTGGAAAGGCTTCCTTTTGGAAGTTGTGTTGGGTACTCCAACACTGGAGATGTTAAAGACAAGATTGGACAACCATTTGTCTGGGATGGTATAGGGCAGGGGTCCCCAACCCCCTGGGCCACTGCCCATTACCAGGCTGTGGCTTATTTGCAACTGGGCTGCATGAACAGCGGGCTGGCACACACACACAAGAGCATAGAGCTCAACTTGTAGTCAAGTTGTGTGTGCATTGTGGGACTCGAGCTGTGCACACATACGTGCATGCCAGCCCACCACTCACATGGCCCAGTTCCCCTCTCCCTTGCCACCAGCCAGGCCATCAAGCCGCAAAGGTTGGGGACAGCTGGTATAGGTTGGGTTAGAAGATCTCCAAGGTCCCTTCCAACTCTGTTATTCTGTTAGAGCAGATAATCCAAACAGTATCTCTTCTCTAGCCTTTTTCTCAAACCCAGCATAGGTGATGTGCTGATACCTCAAAGTGGCTGGGTTGGTCTGCTGAAAGAGAGACCAAACAGTCTGATTTCTCCATGCAGGGAGAGTGCCTGGAAAAATCAAGATGGTAGCCATCATCAAAGTCTCTGCGCATGTATGACACCTGCAAAATGGGCTTTTTACTATCCAAGAGCCTTGGATAATACAGTGGTTTAAAGCCCTGTTATTAACATCAGCTGCCTGCAATTATTGCAGGTTCAAATCTCACCAAGGCTCAAGGTTGACTCAGCCTTCCATCCTTTCTAAGGTAGGTAAATTGAGGACCCAGTTTGTGGGGGCAATAAGCTGACTTTGTATAAATATACAAAAGTATGAAGGCTATTGCTTAGCGCATTGTAAGCCGCCCTGAGTCTCCGGAGAAGGGCGGCATATAAATCAAATTAAAAAAAAAAACAAAACTGCACAGACCTAGCTGTCCTCTTGGCCCCTCTGAAGAGGCTGCTGCAACCCTGGGATAGTCTCCGGCCTTCCTGGGCCAGCTGCAACTGCCCTCTCCAGACCCCAACCCTTTCCTTGTCTCCCTCCAGGTGCTGTAAGAGCTTCCAGCATCTTCCCTCTCCTCAGCGTGGGTCTCCTGTTCTTCGGAGGACTCTGCGTGGCGGCCAGTGAGTTTTACAAGAGCAAACTCAACGTCATCCTGAGCGCAGGCATCTTTTTCGTCTCCGCAGGTGAGTTCCATTTTTACCCAATTCACCAGGTTTGATACCAGCCTGGATCAGGGCCATGAAATACATTAAGTACTCTGATTTCATATTGGAGCATTTTCCATATACATATAATAGAAGTTGATTACAAAACTGTATACAGATAAGATACAGATGGGGAGAAAACAAGGCTCACTCATTAATGATTTGTTTTAACAAGCCACAATATTTGTTTTCGTGCTTTACAGTAAGTCATAATTTATTTCGACCGTGGTTTATCGCCTAAGCCACAGCTGGCTGTTCTTAGCATTAAAGCCTTAATAACAGCCTGCAGTTACCACGACTGGGTTTATCTAATAAAGTAAAGAAATCACATTTGGACATTGCCTGTGCAAAACTAGACAAGGGAAAGCAGATCAAAGTGTTACATGAGACTAGTTTTATGGGCTCTATGATTAAGAAACTGCAAAAGTAAAAAATAAACTCAAGTCTTGAATTGCGAGACTTGGAAAATAGTGATTTCACAGAGCCAAATGTGGAGCTGTGCAGATGTCATGAACAGAGCCAGAAAGAATGACGTCATATTTATGTTGCCTACAGAATTTTTATACATGCCTTTTATACATGTTACATGTTTAATCACGAGCTTCCACACCTTCAAGGTCACATCCATGGAACATCACCTTATCTGCATAACTGAAATCCATCTTGCATTTTTCCTGTTGCTCCTCCCATTCCAAGTCTGAACCTTTGTGGCCTTTTAAAAAGAAAAATCAGATACAATCTTTTAAAAAACAGATTTGGGAGATGCTAGCCCACCCTGGCCTTAGAGTGTCTCTCCCGTTGCCTATTCTTGTTCTGATGTTCTTGATGTTTGTTTATTTGTTTGTTTGTTTTGTCAAGCATATATAAGATAACAGGTAAAAGTATAAACATAATTTGAATACTAGGAATATTAGGACAAGGACGTTAGGCATGCTGGTGCGCTTATGCATGCCCCTTACAGACCTCTTAGGAATGGGGTGAGGTCAACAGTAGACAGTTTAACCTGAAAGTTTTGGGGGTTTGGAGAAGAAACCTCAGAGTCAGGTAGGGCATTCCAGGCATTGACCACTCTGTTACTGAAGTCATATTATCTGCAATCGAGTTTGGAGCAGTTTACCTTAAGATTGTATCTATTGTGTGCTCATGTATTGTTGTGGTTGAAGCTGAAATAGTCATTGATAGGTAGGACATTGTGGCAGATGATTTTATGTACTATGCTTAGGTCAGACTGAAGTTGGCATAGTTGTCACTTGAATTTTTATTTATTTATTTATCATATTAAGGAACTACCCAGCTCTCTCATAGAGCGATTATGGGTGGTGACCATTGCTAATACTATATTGAAAACAAAAGGCTAAAGAGATCCAAATGCTTCTTTGGTTCTGAGGGATTAACTTCCCTTTCCATGAGGGATCTGTTGCTGCCCTTCAGAGGTTTGCACAAGACAGATCCAGACTATATCTACCATAGGTTGGCCTCCCTCCCAGGGTCAAAAAATAACCAGGAAATATAATTCTCCTGGATTCTGGCGTCACAACAGAAGTACTTTGTGGGGTCTCCTCCATTGCCAAGAAAGTCTGGATGAAGGAAGATGATCCTAAATAGACCCAGGCCTTGTCTTGATCCA
This sequence comes from Ptyas mucosa, assembly GCA_012654045.1. NCBI lineage: Eukaryota > Metazoa > Chordata > Lepidosauria > Squamata > Colubridae > Ptyas > Ptyas mucosa. Next base: position 16,313,952 of record WNWU01000025.1, on the reverse strand, counting down.
GAAATACCAGGCATCCTGGTTTCAGGCTTGAACACCTTGCTGGTTGTGATTGCATTCTGCCACTCTAAGTGGTGAAGCATATGGATTACATAATGGACATTTGTAAATTCACAGGAAACCCTACAGGCCTATTTATAATACTAATACTAGAAAGGTGTCTGCAGTTTATCTGTGTAAATTGTGGCTGGGGGGATACTAAGTCCAGTATCTTAAGGTTGCCAAGGTTGAAAAACACTGATCAAGAGCAGAGGTCTTCAAACTTGGCAGCTTTAAGACTTGTGGACTTCAACTCCCAGAATTCTCCAGCCAGCTGGCTGGAGAATTCTGGGAGTTGAAGTCCACAAGTCTTAAAGCTGCCAAGTTTAAAGACCTCTGATCAAGAGCATCAGAAAGACAGCATCCCTTTTCAGAGACCCAACTGACGTTGCCTTGCTCTCTGCTCTTCCTTTCAGGGCTCAGCAACATCATTGGGATCATCGTTTACATCTCAGCCAACGCGGGAGACCCCGGGCAGAGTGACTCCAAGAAGAGCTATTCCTACGGGTGGTCCTTCTACTTTGGTGCCCTCTCCTTCATCATTGCCGAGATGGTTGGTGTCGTTGCTGTCCACATGTACATTGAGAAGCACCGCCAGATCCGGGCCAAGTCTCACTCCGTGGCCCTCCTGAAGAAGTCCACCTTTGCCCGCCTGCCCACCTATCGGTACCGGTTCCGACGGCGATCCAGCTCCCGCTCCACAGAGCCACGGTCGAGGGACCTGTCTCCCATCGGCAAAGGCTTTAACACCATCCCGTCTACCGACATCTCCATGTTCACTCTTTCCAGGGATCCTTCCAAGGTGACTATTGGGACTTTGCTGAACTCAGAGAGAGATCACGGTTTTTTACAGATCCACAACTCCCTCCCCAAAGAGTTCAAGGAATCTTTGCATAACAACCCCGCCAACAGACGAACCACTCCCGTCTGAGCCCAACCTGTCCCTGGATGGCCTTGGATCAGACCGCTGGAGATGCCGTGTGTACAGAGGTGTATCATTGAGACTGCATGTGTGACCCACCCTCCCCTTCGATGGCGTAACCAGCAAAACCTTGTTTCTAAAGAGTAACCCTCGCTGTGCTCCCTGTCCACGGGCAGCCTAGATCTGAACCGGATGCTGTTTAGGGTGTCACATCCTAAACTGCCAGTTGTTTGGCCAAGTGATTGTGGCCTGGGTCTGAATGCATGGGGGGCCCTCAAGAACCCGTCCTCTTCGCTCGGTTGCCAAGATGGAATACCGGGCTTGGCCTCGCACCAAGGGGACCCCAGGAACGATTCTGAGGGTGACCGCTTGGAGGCCCATCAAGAAGGTGGAAAGTGGTGCTGGGCCCCCATGGCTCTTCCTCCCCCCGCCCACCCCCTCCATCACCATGAAAACAGCCTTGGACTGTGGTCTCAATCCAGATGTAGCATCTGGGAACAAATCCAAGCATGAAAACGTGAAGCTGAGTGCTTCCGAAAGACTTGGGCGATGCCCCCCTCCTTCCTTTCTGGATGCCCCGAAGGAGGCAGGCTCTGGGGGTGAGGCTATCTGTTCTTGTGTGCATGCATTAAACAGCCTGGAATCCAATTCCCTCCCACGATGCAGGAAGAGAGGTGGCTCTGAGCCGTCTTGGTGGGCTTTGGAAGGGCTCTGTATTCTCTTGCATATTCAACACTCTTTGTCAAGGTGTCAGGGGCAGAAACGCCCCCTCCCCTCCATTCCTGCCAAAGTTCTCCCAGCGGACGAGCATTTAATGTCATCCTTGGTTCAAGAATCTGAAAAGATGGCTCTGTATCTAGGTAGATGTTTCGCCACACATCTGCTTTTTCAGGTTTAACATTCGTGTACCGCCTATACCGTGGGATGATCTGAAGCACTTGAGATGTTAAAAGGGAAACCAATAAAACCCCATTGAATCAGTCTTTGTGTTTGAGCGACTCTTTGTGTAAGGAAAGAAGGACCTGATGGGACAGGGGGAATCATGTGAAGTCCGGGAAGAGAAGTGGCACAAAGGGGAAGGAGACTATTTCAAAAAGGCCCAAAGAATAACAAAGTTGGAAGAGACCTTGGAGGTCTTCTAGTCCAACTCTCTGCTCAAGCAGGAGACCCTATACCCGTGATGGCGAACCTATGGCACGGGTGCCACAGGTGGCACGCGGAGCCATATCGGTGGGCACGCGAGCTCAGCTCTGGCACACATGTGTATACCAGCCAGCTGATTTTCAGGCCTTCTGGGCCCACCAGAAGTCAGAAAACACACTGTTACTGGCCTCCGGAGGGCCTCTGGTGGGGTGGGGAAGGCCGTTTTTGCCCTCCCCAGTCTCCTAGAAAGGCTCTGGAGCCTGAGGAGGGCAAAAAACGGGCCCACCATGCCATCGTGTGCCAAAAGGGGGGGGGCAGGGCACATAGAATTATGGATGTGGGCACGTGTGCGTGTGACCCCACCGCGCTCCCCCCGCTTTTGGCATGCGATGGCAAAAAGGTTAGCCATCACTGCCCTATACCATTCCAGGCAAATGGCTGTCCAGTCTCTTCTTGAAAGCCTCCAGTGATGGAGTGCCCACAATTTCTTGAAGCAAGCTGTTCCACTGATTCATTGTCCTCACTGTCAGGAAGTTTCTCCTTAGTTCCAGGTTGCTTCTCTCCTTGATTAGCTTCCATCCATTGCTTCTTGTCCTGCCTTTAGATGCTTTGTAAAATTAGTTGACCCCCCCTTTTTTTTTTTTTTTGTGGCAGGCCCTCAAAGAAGCGGAGGGGGTCAGCCTATTTTCCAAAGCATCAGAATAAACTTGAATTCTGTTGCAGTCTATCTGGGAAATCAAATTTGCAGAGTGTAGTTTTTTTTCGGCTTTGGCTGTATCTAACTCGATGACGAGAGTGGCCAAGAATAGCAACAGGGCTTTCATGCAGAGAAGAACAACTGAGGAACATCTATTTTCCTTGGTATTCCACACTGTTTTGGGTAGCAGCTTTCTAAGGATGAAGGGCTGGGGGCTTCAACAGGGGTCTTTGAGCCGGTTCTGCATTTTTCCAACTGGATTTTTCTTTTGATCCTAGAAGAACCTTGAAACCTTCTCGCTTGCACTAAAAAAATAGGTTGTCATTTCTCTCTCTGAATCTTCTCAGGAGCAGGAAAAGACAGAAGGGAAAGTAGTTCAATCTGAATCTTAATAGAAGTGCCCAGTTCACACCTTTAGAAAATCTTTAGAAGGGAAATCAAATGCACCTGTGCACCGAAATTCATCCTTTCCTGAAGTGAGAAGATAAAAAGTACATTTTGTACAATATGTGCACAAAAATGCAAATCTGTTGAAGTACCTAAAAGCCCACAGAATTTGGGGAAAAGGCCAAGAAAACCTGTATTTTTTCTGCATCTTGATAGTATGCTTAGTGGCCTGGAATGCTTTGGAAGATAAGACCTAGCCCATCATGTTTCCTTGCCGCCTGCTAGGAGATCAGCCAGCTCTAGAAAGATCTAATAGAGGTGACATTCTAAATATTTCTCTCTGATTCCTGTGAATGGTCTTCGCCAAGGGAAACTGATGGAGGCACCATGGCTAATCGGAAAAGCTAATTTTTGGGTGGCCCACCCATAACCATTTTTGCAAACGTCTTTTAGCCAATACAAAGGAAGTTCAATTTTACACCTTACAGCATTATGATCCCCTTTTTCTAACCCAAGTGAGCCTTTCTGTAGCTTCCCAGTCCACCCTCTTTATCTATCATCCTTGACCAGGAAGATAATTGAATGGCCACCGGCACGAAGAAGCCAAACATGGACAGAGTAGAGAATTAGGTGGTTGGTTGGTTGGTTGGCTAATTTCTTTGAAGCTTGGAAAGAAATGGCTGGGGCCACAGTGAACTGGCATAAATAAACCCTGCTTGGCTTTTCTGGGGAAACATGCTCCTTTCTGCTTCAGAGTACAGTAGAAGCAAATGATGAATAAGGAGTGTGCCTACATTGAGCTGAAGCCCAGGTGGAATTTTTATCAGGCAATTTATGAGAAGCTCAGTTTTCTTTGACAAGCATCAATCAGGAGGAAGCTGGAAGCCCCTTTTCAGGCTAAGAAAGTGAATTAAAGTGTATTAAAAGGCAGACGGTGTGGGCTACAGATCGCAAAAGCGTCTGCCTTTTAATAAAGACTTGTTTGTTTTCTATACCAGGGGTCTCCAACCTTGGCAACTTTAAGACTTGTGGACTTCAACTCCCAGAGTTGGTGGGAGTTGGAAGTCCACAAGTCTTAAAGTTGCCAAGGTTGGAGAGCCCTGTTCTATACCACCCATCTCACCTAGATGACTCCGGGCAGTTTGTCCTTTAGATCTCGCTTATGCCAAAGAGGGATTCATGAAACCAAGTGGTTCTCCTGACTCCCATTACTAGAAGGAACACAAGTCAACAGTTGTTCAGATTAAATTTGTTCGTCTAAACGGGGGCTACCAGGTTCCTCCTGAGTTTTGACTACCATGCAATAACATGGTTATCCTCCTACATGTCTACCTGATAAGCATATATCCGTTTTATAGGTTAATTTTTTATTAATATGCACCTTCCTCCAATAGACAAAATCAGAGTGTGGTACTGGTCCTTCTGGAAGCAAAGGTCCCCACCCCAAACTGCACAAATGCGCCATTGAGAGGCCTCCAGCCCAATCCAGAGGAAATTGCAATGCTTTTTCCTAGAAATCACCAACATCTCCCAGCAACTCCATGCTAAGGCAGCCCTTCTGTTTTCCGACCACTGTCCAGCCCCGGCTGAGCCAAGACATCTTCGCAGCTAATGAATCAGGACAGAATACCACCCCTCCACCTCCTCCAGATTGTCCAGTGTCCTTCTCCAGCAGCTCCATTCAAATTACTCAGACCATGTGGAATCAGCTTTCCTGGTGCAACAGAAGGTTTTCTAGGCTCAGACCCAGATCGAAATGGGTTCTGGATCATTCCTTTACTCCAACAAGTGTCACAGCTACCTTTCTCAGCATGATGGCCACAATGTGGGGAAGGGGGAGCACAGATGTCTACTTCAGTTCCTGACACCCTTCATATCCAGAGGTAGAAAGCAGGAGATCTCTTTCCTCTTTTCCTCACTAAGGAGGGTGGACCTTCAGGGAGACAGTGGGCTTCAAATCCAGAACGGGAAGAATAGACGCCGCTAGCTCAATACGGCCAGCAGGGGGCTGCCTTCTCCCCACTGCGGAGTCCTCGCTGCCAACTCGCTGCTGCCATCTCTTTGCAGGACATCTCAACACCGTAAATTTGCTGCGGGGATAACTCTCTGCGGGTGCTGGATGGAGAGTCAGGTGGGCGGACGGGCGAGTGGACTGTCAGAAGAGGGTAGCAATGGCTTCCCAGTCAAACATTAAGCAATGAGGCTTTTTTGTAAAGCAGGGTGGCAGGGGCTTCCCATTTTGACACTCCACCCCCACTCGGTTCCCATCTGGCACAGCCCTGCCCATCGCTGCCCCTCTCTGAGAGCCCCTCTGAGAGCCCACTCGCTCACCAGCCCACCCGTCTCTCCATCCAGTGCTCGCAGCAAGTTGTCCCTGCAGCAAATTTACGGTTTTGAGATGTTCTGCAAAGAGATGGTGGCAGCAGGCTGGCAGCAGGGATTTGGCGGTGGAAAGGCGGCCATCTCCTGCTGGCTGCTTCAAGCTAGTGGCATCGAGTTGTCATAGATCTCCCAGCTATATCATGCTTCTCTGGGCTTGTAGGCAGCTGTTGCTAAGTAAAATCTCAAAACCTGGAGTGGCAGAGACATGGCAGGTGCCACCACATGATCTGTCAGAGGTTGACAGGGCTCCCTCCTGCTCCTGGAGCAACACACACAATGCCACCAGTTTGCCTTCAGCGGTTAAAAAATGAAGGCGGACTTTGAGAGACAGCATCATTTCCAACCAAGAGTTTTTGGGATCCAGATCCTGGGTACTTTTAAGACCCACCCACAGTGAGGAGGTGTGAGCCACTGCTGAGCAGAAAAGGCTCCTCAGGCCACGCTGGAAAAGAATCAGAGAGCCCACCCACCCACTCCTTACAAAACTCAGTGGAGAAAAGAGTGGAATTGGCTGGACCAGCCAGGAGAATCTCAAATTTTCCTTTGAGTCTGAGACTGCAGAATTGTTCCCTGTCCCTTCTGGCCAATGGGCAGCTATGTCCTGAATCCTGCCACGCCCTCACTTCAACTCCATCACACTTTCCCTCCACTAACCCCATATCCTGCCCTATTTATTTATATGCTGCCCATCTCACCATCAAACGACCCTGGGTGACTTACAAACATCACAGAAACAGGGGTACAAACATTAAAAAGATAAATAAACAGAAATAAGTTAAAAGCAGAAGACAATGGGGTGGAGGGGGATCTTTTTCCTAGCCCACTAATCACCCCCAGTGTGGAGGGTCCCTATTGGGGTCTCAGTTTTAAGGCCCCTTCGGAAGGCCAAGAAGGTGGGACAGTCTCGCCATGAGGGGCATGATGTTCCAGAGGGTGGGGGCCATGCCAGAAAAGACCCTTATCCTGGACCCCATGAGATGGAATTCCTTGCGTGACAGGGTCCACAAGCGTGCTCTGTGGGGACCCTTGGCCAGGAGAGAAGGCTGGTGTGGGGCCACTGCAGAGCACTTGCGCTGGAACAAGCAGCCAAAAAGAGACCATGACTGAGTTCTTCTCTCATGCATGAACGCAGACCTGCCTGGACTCCTCTTTCTCCTGCTGTGCCTCCACTAGGTTGCCTTTTTCCCAAGCCCAGATAAGGAACTGAGGGCAATTCCGGGAGCAACAGGACTGGGGGGCTGCATGGAGGCCTTGCAGGGAGCCATGATAGTGGGGGCTTGGAAGAGAGACCTGGGAGGGGTGGGAGAAGTACCTGTCAGGCCAGCACCCCAATTTCCTGCCAAGTCAACCAGGAAGGGGCAGAGAGAGCATCCCCCCCCAAGGGATTTCCACAAACACCCTTTGCCATTCAGCCAAAACATAACCTATCAAAACATCCTGATCGGCTCAAGCTTCACCCTTTGGGGCAAAGAGCTCCCTGCCCCCTTTCTCCAGGGAGCCCTTGCCCCAAGATAGGATGGGCCACCTGACACCATTGGACATTTTCACCATAAATGCAGCCGGCCTTTCGCATCGTACAGTCTTGTCTTGTGTGTCCTTGGGAAATGCTTAATATGCAAAGCCTATTAATATTAAAGGCCATATTGTGTCCAGCGACAAGTTCGGACTGCTGATGGTGAAGCATAAAATTAGGAAGCACTGCCTTGGCTGGGCACAGCCAGCAAGAAGAGCCCCTGGTGGGGGAAGAGATGGGTTGTGTGGGGGAGGGGAAAGAAGGGCCTCCTAAGTGACCCCGATGACCAGCATCTGACTGATGATGGGTCTGCAGTGCCATCTCACTGAAACTGTGCAGCTGTTGTCATTGTGCCCTTAGGGCAGTGTCTCTCAACCTTGGCCACTTTAAGACTTGTGGACTTCAACTCCCAGAATTCCCCAGCCAGCTTGCTGCCTGGGGAATTCTGAGAGCTGGCGTCCATCTCTCTTAAAGTAGCAAAGGTTGAGAAGCACTGCCTTAGGGTCTCTCTCTCTCTCTCTCTCTCTCTCTCTCTCTCTGTTGCTTCGCTTTAGCGCAGGGGTCTCCAAACCTGGCAACTTTAAGACTTGTGGACTTCAACTCCCAGAATTCCTCAGCCTGCAAAACTGCCTGGTCCCTTTAGAAGCTGCAGCTGAAACCTGGGTTGTAAGTCAAAGGATAATGGATTGGCTGGGGGGGGGGGGGGCTTTCCCACTTCTGAATCTCTGGAGGCAAGAAAAAAGGCGAAGGCGTTGGAGGTCAGCCATGGGCACGTGGGCAGGGTATGAGGGAGGGCATCCAAGGGAGGAGGGTGCTGGCATTCACTCCCAAGAGAGAACCAGATGCTTAGTGGGAAAACTGGGGCTCCAGGATACAATAGCGGGCGGGTGTCAGCCTGCAGTGCAACCCTTTGCAGCTATTTCTCTCCTGGTGTTACATGGGGAGCTGCGTGGGGCTGGCAACTCTGGGTGGGAGACGGACAGCTGGATCGGAAACTACAGCATGGTGGCAGCAGGAAGGTGGCACTGGGGTCACCTGGAGGAGGCAAACAAGCTGGCTAGAGAACTTCAGTTTGCTTGCAAATATTCAGCTCCATGTTTTACTTTTCACTAAGAAAAAGACCATTTCCTAATACCTGCTTAAATTGGGACTGGAGGGTCTAGCAAAGAAACACCACATTACAAAAAAGATGTTGAGACTTTAGAAAAAGTGCAGAGAAGATCAACTAAGATGATCAAAGGCCTGGAGACTAAAACATATGAAGAACGGTTGCAGGAATTGGGTTTGGCTAGTCTAGAGAAAAGAAGAATTAGGTGCGACATGAAAGCAGTATTCCAGCATTTAAGGGGCTGCCACAAAAGGAGGAAGTAAAATTATTCTCCAAAACACCAGAGGGCAGGACAAGGAACAATGATTGGAAACTAATCTGGGAGAGAAGCAACCTGGAATTAAGGAGAAACTTCCTAACAGTGACAAAAATCAACCAGTGTCATCAGAAGTTGATAGTGCTCCATCACTGGAGGCTTGTAAGAGACTGGACAGCCAATTGTCGGAGATAGTACAGGTTCTCCTGCTTGAGCAGGGGGATGAACTAAAAGACAGATTACAGATTAACAGAGTTGGAAGGGACCTTGTAGGTCATCTAGTCCAACTCCCCACCCAAGCAGGAGATCCTAAACCATTTCTGACAGATGTCAGTCCAGTCCCTTCTTGAAAGCCTCCAGTGATGAAGCTCCCACAACTTCTGAAGGCAACATCTGTTCCATGGGTTGATTTTTCTCACTGTCAGAAAATTTCTCCTTATTTCTAGGTTGAATCTCTTCTTGATCAGTTTCCATCTATTATTCCTTGTCTGACCTTCAGGTGCTTTGGAAAATAGCTTGACCCCCTCCTCTCTGTGGCAGCCCCTCAAATATTGGAAGACTGCTATCAGATTCTATCCTATCCTATCCTATTCTCATCTTCCAGTGCCATCAAGGGATGCCTCTGGGCTGCTGTACCATCAGGTGCACCTTTAGGCTCAAGTGGATGAAGGAAGCACACTCTACATCCAGCTTTCCTGGACGTGTCTTTTATTTAACATACTCTGTCACCTGGGAGGAAAAAGCTTCAGCTATCAGTGTGATAGTGTTGCAAAGCAGCAGTGGTGTCGGAACAGCAAAGAGCCGTGCTTGCCAGTTGTGGCCCTTGGGAAATTTTCTCCCTCCCTGCCGGTTTGGATCAGCATCTAGAGCTGAACTAGGACAGGTGCCCGCATGGGGACATGTTGGTGGCTGGAGTCCTCTGAATCCAGTTCTTCCTCTGGCCTCTTTCTCCAGGTGAGCGTGAGGGGGGAGGATCTCCCATGGGAGGGGGCAGCTTCCCCACCTCAAGAGGAAGATCCAGACTGGCAGCAAGAGCAGATTTTCCTGAGCTTGAGAACATGAAGGTTCTCTAGAACGGGTTGGCTTTTATTGTCCTCCCCCCCCTCCTCCCTGGTGTTGTTTCTGTTGGGCAGGTACATGACGAAATGACCCCACGTGGTTCTTTGGGAAGCAGCAGCACAGCAGATTCGCACCCATGGCAGAAGGAAGGGGCCAGCAGGGCTGGACAAATGTGCAGTTGGGGAGCCTTCAGGAAGCTTTTGCTCAAGGGTAGTGTTGGCAGCATCCCTGAGTCAGGGGATCCCGGGGTTGGAAGGAGCCATTCAGTCCAATCCAGGGGTGAAATCCAATGGGTTCTGACAGGTTCTGGAGAACTAGTAGCGGAAATTTTGAGCAGTTCAGAGAACCGGCAAATACCACCTCTGGCTGGCCCCAGAGTGGGGCAGGAATGGAGATTTTGCAATATTCTTCCCCCAGGAATGGAGTGAGAATGGGGATTTTGCAGTATCCTTCCTCTGCCACACTCACCAAGCCACACCACGCCCACAGAACCAGTAATAAAAAAAAAAATGGATTTCACCACTGGTCCAATCCCCAACAATGCAGGAACCCAAGAACAAGGGGCTCCCTGGCTTAGACACGTCCAGAAAGGGGGAGACCTTCACTTCTCTCGATCACTGGGTCCTGTCAGACCTGCCTTAATTTGCAAAGAAGTCCCGAAGTTGCTTTTTCAAGAGGCAGCTGGACTGTCTGGTTTTTTCTTTGAAGACGTTTCGCTTCTCATCCAAGACGTTTCTTCAGCTCTGGCTGGATGGTCCCATCCCCCCTCACCACCATCCAGTCAGAGCTGAAGAAACGTCTTGGATGAGAAGCGAAACGTCTTCAAAGAAAAAACCAGACAGTCCAGCTGCCTCTTGAAAAAGCAACTTCGGGACAACTATGACCTGGATGACTGAGAATCTCCATAGATACTTTGCAAAGAAGTTGTTTTTCCCCCTCCCAGCAGGTAATTACCATATTTTTCGGACTATAAGACACCCCCTTGTCTCCCCAAAGGGGGTGAAAATAACTGTGCGTCTTATAGACTAAATATTGCTGAAGTCCTGCCTACTCACTGGCCGTTGTTTTGCCTCCCCATGGAGCATTTTCAGACCTTTTTCAGGCCTGTTTTTGGCCCATTTTGGGGGCTTTTTTGGCCCATTTTTGAGGCTTTTTTGGCTATTTTGGGGATAAAATGGCCTGGAAAAAGCCTTAAAAATGGGCCAAAAAAGCCTCAAAAATGGGTCATAAAAAGCCTTGAAAATGGGCCAAAAAGCCTCAAAAATGAGCCAGAAAAAGCCTTGAAAATGGACCAGAAAAGGCTTCAAAAATGGGCCAAAATACCCTAGAAAACGGGCAGAAAAAAGCCTTGAAAACGGGCTGAAGAAAGGCTGGAAAAGGCCCGAAAATGGGGCCATGAAGGCCAAAAACTTTTTTTTGTTGTTGATTTCCTCTTCTAAATTTAGGTGCGTCTTATAGTCAGGTGTATCTTATAGTCTGAAAAATACGGTACTGCAAAATGAAAGCGATTGGCATTGGAGTTTGGCACGTGAATACTTACTTCCGGCACGATGTCAGACCTGCCTTAACTTGATCCATTGGCAAAGAAAGACCCCCAATGCCATTGCATAGTGAAAGGTATATTTTTACTCAGAGCCAAGTAGATTACAATAAAGCAAAGCCAGAATTAAGTATTTTCAGGCCAAATAATCCCAGTTAACTTTTCCTCAGTCAAACCCTTCCCAGTTCCTCCCCTTTGCAAACCCATTCTGGGTTTGTTAACTTTTAACAAATTGTCTTTTCCAAGGCGGGCTAGTTGGTGAGCCATTAGTCGTTACATTCTGAGCTCTGTAATTTGATCTTGATTTGTTGTCTCTGGAAGGTACGATGAGCGGCCTGGTTTCCCCGCTCTCAAGCAGCTCCCTCCCCTCGCCCCATAGTCTATGGCAGACTGGCAGCTACGTTTACAAAGCTCAGCTTAAATGGCAGTTCTGACAAGCCCACTCTTGAACTGTGAAGAAGTTTTCCTAACCGGCCAGGAATCTGCTATCCCATCATTTAAAGCCATTATTCCACATCCTGCTCTTTGAGACAGCGACATCCCTCCAGGTAATTGGAAAATGATCCTCCCTCCCCCAGTCTTCTCCGCAATACCATTTCCATTCATCTCTCTTCACAGGATTTATTTCCTTCTGTTTTCCCTAAATTAAAGCTCTTGTGCTATGTACGAGCTGCTGTGCCTGGTTAGTTAGGGAGTGGACTCTTCTGTCACAAGCAGGAGCTCACTTCTGCAAAAGTGCCCAACCCGGGTGACATGTTACTTCAGGTGTTTTGGATCACAGGACAAGTGCTGTTCCCCAGACCAGTGGTGGATTTTTACTGGTTCGCCCCCATTCGGGTGAACCGGTAGTGGCAGTGGTGGAAGGCTCTGCCTACCTGCCCAGACATCATCATGGATGCTCTGCGCATGCATAGAAGGTTCTGCGCACACGCAGAAGTGCCACACGCGAGCAAACTGAGCGCGCACGCAGGCACAGTTGCAGTTCTGAACTGGTAGTGAAGGTAAGTGAAACCCACTACTGCCCCAGACAGCTTGGGTCAGTCACCGAGGTAGAGGTAGGATGACAAGGGAAGCAGGACATTGCTCAAACCCCATGCTAGGTTTGGGGCAGACTGGCAGCTCCATCTACTAAAGCAAAGAAAATGTAAGTCTTTCCTATCAAGAGTCTTATAAAGTCTCCTTTAACAAGATTTCTTTAAATCAGTGTCTCAACCTTAGCAACTTTAAGGTGTGTGGACTTCAATTCCCAGCATAGCATAGCATAGAATAGCATAGCATATATATGCTATATGCACACGTACGGTCACTCATGCCCTTGTCACTTCCCACCTGGACTACTGTAATGCTCTCTACATGGGGCTCCCCTTGAGGAGCACTGGAGGCTCCAGCTGGTCCAGAATGCGGCTGCGCGGGTGGTTATGGGAGCGACGTGGCGCTCCCATGTGACCCCCCCCCCTCCTGTGCGAGCTGCACTGGCTCCCGGTGATCTTCTGGGTGCGCTTCAAGGTTTCGGTTGCCACCTTTAGAGCGCTCCATGGCTTAGGACCGAGGAACCTACGAGACCGCCTTCTGCCACCAGTAGCCTCTCACCGACCAGTATGCTTCCATAGAGAGGGGCTCCTCAGGGTGCCGTCGGTCAAACAGTGTCGACTGGCGGCCCCCAGGAGGAGAGCCTCTTCTGTGGGGGCGCCTGCCATCTGGAACGAGCTCCCCCTGGAGATAAGGAGGATCCCGGATTTGCGCACTTTCCGCCGTGCCCTCAAGACATTCTTATTTCAGCAGGCTGGTCTGGCCTAACTTCCCTTTTAACTGTTAATTTTAAATTTGTTTTTGGGCCAAATTATCTAATGAATTTTTAAATGGTTTTTAAAGTTTGCATTATGTGTATTTTATTTTTTGGCTGTTCACTGCCCTGAGTCCTTCGGGAGTAGGGTGGTATATAAATTTAATTATAAATAAATAAATATAAAAATAAATAGCATAGCGTAGCATAGCATAGCTGGCTGGAGAATTCTGGGAGTTGAAGTCTACAAGTCTTAAAGCTGCCAAGTTTGGGGACCCCTGACTCAAGACATAATGCTTGAATGGAAAGCACTGGTCCACCTTGACCCAAGCAGAAACATCTGCAGCAGCCAGGGCCTGACCTCTCCTGCAGACCAGGCTAAAGGGGTCTGTGGGGAGAGTAGCCCCCAAGCAGAAGACAGCAAGATGCCTGCAACATCCAGAAGCAGCCATTGGGAACACAGCAGAAGCAGCAGCTATTTGTGTAAAATATTCATACTGCAAAGAGTGATGGGAAAAGAGGGGGGAAAAGGACAAATGATACTTTAAAACCACAGTGGTGAAAGACACACTGAAGTTGTCTCCTTTGGGGACTGAGAAGAGACAACAGCTGCCATGACATCTTCAGTGGGGGGAGGATGAGGGCTGCAACTGTGCAATTAAGGACTTGCCCCTTTTTTGCACATGTCACACATGCAATGCATGCCCAAAAGCGGGCGGGGCTATGTTCACGCTCTCCCACCTGCCATCTTGAACCTTTTTTTTTAATTGAAAAGTTTTAAAATATTTTTACAAACAAATCCCCTCCCTTCCTCCCCCCTCCCAATCCCTTCCCTCCCCCCTCCCCCGACTTCCCAGAGCAAAATACAGGGTATAGCATTGACATAATTAATCAAACATAACTATCCTTAAACTAGCAAACATATCTCCCCCTAGAACTTTAACTCCACTATACGTAACATAATACATCTATAATTTAACATTCATTCATAAGCTATTTGATATTTTCTTGTCTGATACTTATTTTGAATATAATCAATCCATCTTCTCCATTCCGATATATATCTTTCTTGTGTGTAGTCCTTCAAATAAGCTGAAATTTTCGCCATTTCCGCTAAATTCGCTACTTTCAGTATCCACTCTTCAATAGTAGGCAAAACATCCTTCTTCCAATTTTGTGCGACCAACAGCCTAGCTGCTGATAGTAGGTTTAAAATCAGTTTAGTCTCTAATGATGTACAGTCCACTGTTATACCCAACAAGAACAATTGCGGAGTAAATTTCAACCTTTTTTTCAAAATATTCTGCATCACCCACCAAATTTTTATCCAGAATGCTTTGATTTTCTTACAAGTCCACCATATATGAAAATAAATTGGATCCTCACAATCACATCTCCAACATTTAGCTTGCAGATTTGGGTACATACATGACAACTTTTTAGGATCTAAGTGCCATCTGTAAAACATTTTATAGAAATTTTCCCTTAAATTTTGTGCTTGCGTAAATTTAACATTTCTAACCCAGATCTTTTCCTAAATTTCTATCATTACTGGTTCCTGAAAATTTTGTGCCCATTTTATCATACAATCCTTAACCAGTTCCGTTGCCGAGTCTGTTTCCAGTAGTGCGTTATACAACCTTTTGATATGCATTTGACTTTGGTCCCTAATCTGTTTTACCAAATTTTCCTCATTTTGCATAATACCAATTTTTTGATCTTCTCTCCATCTAGCTTGAAGCTGGCCATACTGAAACCAAGTATAAATTATACCTTCTTCTTTCAGTTCATTTAAAGATTTCAATTGCAATTTGCCCCTTTCCATAAAAAGGAGCTCTTTTGCCATCTTTGGCCCCTCGAAGCTTCATGAGCATGCGCTGAATATCCTCCTCCGTTCATGGTCTTCAGCCTGGCCCCTCCCACAGCTTCTGTTTTATGAACTTCTTGAGGTGAAACTTGAGGTTGTTGCACTTTTAATTGTTGTTCTTTGCGTTTGTAAGTTGCTCGTGTCATTCGTTGTTCTCTTGGTTCCTCTGGCTTCTTAGGTAGTTCAGAAGTTGGGGGTGGGCCCCCAAATTGCACTAACTCTTCTTCCAGAGTAATTACTCCAGCTGCAACTTCAGCATAAGTTTGTATCTGCTTTCCATCTTTCTCTTGTTGTTGCATCTCCTTTTTCTTTCTACCCCCCCCCCCCCGGTGAGGGTGGATGTCCAGCTTTCAAAACATTAACATAAAAGTCTTTTGCCTTCCAAACTGTGTTTAAACAATGTCTTTCTCCACCATAATTCACTGTTAAACCAGTTGGAACATCCCATCTATACTGAATTTGCTGGTTTCTCAATTCGTTTACCAAAAATCCAAAATCCTTTCTGCCTCTTAACATTTTGGAAGGGATCTCTTTCAAAACCATAAATTCTTGTCCATCTACTTGGACCTTGTTCTTGTAGGAAGCTTGTAAAATATCATTTCTGATTCTACTGGTTGTAAAATAGATCACCACATCTCTTGGCAACTGCCTTTGCCTTGCCACCCAGGAATTAACCCTGTAAATTTTATCAATTTGAATTGCTACATCTTCTGGTCTATCATTAATTATCATTGCCATAGCTCCAGCACAGATGTCCCTTAAATTTTCACGGCTATTTTCTTTTAGCCCTCTCAATCTCAAAGCAAATTCCATATATCTATATTGTAGCATAACCATCTCATCATCCACCTTCTCTGTTTTGGTCAAAATTTCTCGTAATTTGTCCTCCAGATTCAAATTAGCTTCATTGATTTCTTCTACCCTCTCCCCCAGCTGAACAAGCTGTTTTGCCAGTCCTGAAACTGCTAGAACAATGTCATCTCTTATTTCATTATGTTTAACTTCCACAACATCTTTAATTGCTTTTATTTCTTCAGCAAATTCTTTGAGCTTCCCTTCCATAATTACTGTTTGATCATTCATGGCTGCAGTTTGGTTGTTCATGGCTTCTCTTATAAAATCTTTAAGTTCTTTTAAAGAAGCCTCCTGGTTCTGTGAATCCACTGGAAGCTGTGCTTTCTGTGTCACTACTGACACTATTGGAGAGCTTCCTCCACTTTTAGCAACTACTGCCTTAGCTTGTTTAGAAGCCATCTTATTTTAAAAATCTTTTTTTCCTTTTAACAACCACAAAGTCTCTTAAGCACTCTTCAAGAATAATTTGTAAGTTGTAATTTATAACTTGTAATTTAGCAAACAAAATAGTCCTTCCTCCACTTCCACCAAACTCACAGTCCAGCAGCAGCTCTAATCCACTCTCAGAGCACAGATCTTAACAAGCACTTTCGTTTCTAACTTTCACGCCCACAACAAAGGCGCCATCTTCCAGCCTCCAGCTCAGAACAGTTCAATTGGAAACAATATAATTTCAGAGTTAAGTATTGATACTTGCAAATGCTCCGTCTCCTGCCTCTGCTCTGTCTGCTCTTGGAATCAGTCAGTTTAAGTTTTGACAGCAGAGTTGGTCGCGACGTCTAGCTCTGTTTAAAACAGAGTTGTCCCGGATTCAGAGCTTTAGTGGGCTAAACGGGGGGTTCTCACCCTCCAAGTCCCTGGAGTTATTCCAGGGGCTTCCGGGGAGCTCTACCCACACCCACCGGCTCACCTCTCCTTCTTCTCCCAATGGAGAGGTTTTCGAGCCGTCGGACAGCTGATTAACACTGTCAAGACGGCTTTTATGTGATCGTGGGGCTGGCGGTCCGCGGAGACCGTCCACAACATCGACGGTGCCAACCGGAAGTCATTGAACCTTTTTGATCTCTGCAGCGGCCACCTTTGGCAGGCTGCCCCACATCCTACCAAAATGCTGAGAGGTCACTGTGCAGTGGGGAGAGGGGGGCGGAGGGATGCAGGACTGAGGCAGATCCCCCCCCAAGAGGGATCTGGCATCCACATACAGCATCTCATGCCCAGCCATCACCCACAAGGCTCCCTCCCCAGCACGGAGCCCATCATGGCTTCCTCTGCCCCTTCTTTCTAGCCAACCTTCCCCAGAATCTTTCAAAGATGCTCACAGCTCACAGCTCAGTGTGAAGCTTTGTTGCTTCCAGAGCGCAAAATAGATAGGTGTGCGGCTTTTTTAAGGGCAAACAAAGCTCAGCTACAGTAGCGCTATTGGAAAACTGCAGAGGGAAACTCTAAGAGGAGTGAGTTGGTAAGTTTATTTTGATGAAATACAATAATTATCAGCCTTAGCAGCTGTTGCTATTTAAAACAAGAAGAAAAAGGCAAGCTTTGCACGGAGAACTGTTTTGTAAACCAGTTGCACCGACAATCTGTTCCAGGCAAACCAGCCATTATAAAATCCGTATAATAGCAGGAGCTCATTACAGAAAAGTTAAATTGCAAATCATATATTCCCCCACCCCCACCCCACCCTCTCTTTCACTCACTTTCAAAAGCAGGGAGATGAATACACAATTTTGTCTCAAAGAGAGTTTCTCAGTTTTGATCTGGCTGCCAAACGACACCTCACTCCAAGCTGCAGCTGCTCGGGAAGCTTGATTGTCCCTTCCAACAACAGGAAGTTTTTCTTTTTCAAAGAGAGAATTTAGAAGCAAAAATAAAACAGAAGTTTGGAAAATTGGTCTCCCTTTCAAAGGCAACCTGCTTTCAGCACTCAAGATCTTGCCAAGAGCAAATGGCTGTGTGTGTTGCTCTCATTTGCAATGTTTACTGTGCTTCATCCATTAAATCTAATAGATGCGCTGCAAGACCAGCTCGGCCTGTTTCATACAAAGTACAAAACAAACCCCCGGCTTCGTTAACCACATTTCACTGAGATTAACTGACAAATTGCCAGCTTTACAGCCAAATTATAAATTGTGGTTTATAAAAAATGGCCAGGTTCATACAAGCTGCCTAGAGTAGCCCACGGCAAGATAGGCAGCAAATAAACAAATAAATAAATAAATAATACGGCAAATGACCGTAAACCCCAATCTAAGATACAAGGAAACAAATTGCATGTGGCATGAACACAGCTGTGTCCTTCTGATGCTTTTTTGTACCTCAAGGAGAGTTTTTCTTTTAACAAGAGACAACTTCAGGCCATCTGAAGGGAGATGGATGGCCCTGAAGCAACGGCTGCCCATTAACCATTTTTGGTTAGCATACTTGAAGTAGTATTCTGTTTCTTTTTCATTGTTTATTTTATTCTATTATTTTACTTCTCTTCACACTCCTTTCGTTTCCTTCCTTTTCATTGCTGTAAGGCCCCCAGAGTAGCCCCACAGCAAGACAGGCAGCAAATAAATGTATTAACAAATCAAGAAATAACTGTTGTGCTAAACTTTGGGCTTCATGTGTGATACCAAGCCAGGCAAGGAGTTTGTTCAGGCACCGAGTTGTGTGTTGTGTACATTCACCCAAAGGGGATAGCAGAGGGGAGGGAGAGGATTGATTAAGGCAGTGATCGCTAACCTTTTTTTCCTTGGGTGCCAAAAGCAAGTGTGCGCAATAGCGTGCACGCGTGCCCACACCCATAATGCTATCCCCCCCATGCACACCCTGCCCCCTGCACATATACACGCAATCCCCCACGCACTGCCCTGCCCTCTTGCACAGATGCATGCGACCCCCTACGCCCTGCGCACATGCGTGCGTGACCCCTGCCTGAGCCCCATTTTGGGCCTAGCAGGCCTCCTCCGGAGGCTCCATGGGAGGGGAGGGGCGGCATGGGCATGCATGCGCATCTCCCACATGCGTGGCAGAGACCCAAAAATCAGCTGGCCGGCGGGAGGCGCACACGCACTTGCGATGGAGCTTACCCAGGGCGACGGCTCACGTGCCTGCAGAAATGGCTCCGCATGCCATAAGTTCGCCATTATGGATATAGGGTATTCTGATGTTTTTGTGCACTGCCTCTCAGAGGCTTGGAAGGGGGAGCCGCAGGAAAGAGAAAAGGGCCCGCTTACTCTCAGGGTCCCTTATGCTAGAGCAGATGGAAGTTGTGCCCCAGAAGTAAACAATCCACAAATGTTTGTACATGGAAGCAGCACATATTAGCAATGACAGAGGGCTGGGTTATTTTTCCAGGACCTCCCTAGAGAAGCTCCCAGTTGCAATTCCTTATATAGATTCAGATTTCTGAGATCTGTTTATTGGCAGTTAATAATCGAGAGATTTCAGAAGCAAGAAAAATTCCTCCGCTGTCTGGAAGAGAAAGATAATGTCTATTTCCCAATTTCCCTCTTGTGGGTAATAAATACAAGACTGCGCTGGAAGCTTTAAGAAATATTTTTGTGCCCAGAGTGATTGTGGTAGCTAATCGTTGCAAATTTTGCCAACAGGAACAGAAACAGCGGTGAGTCTATTCTCTAATATTTTACTCCTTTGAGGGATGTGATGGTCCCGGGTGAGCTTGAGATCAGAGCAGATGAACCGATTCCAGAGCAGCAGGCTGAGAAAAGACGTCTTTCTGCCTCCTACTTGGAGATGTGGCCCTTGGAGACAGAGCTGCCTTTGCGAGAGGCCAGGCGCCTGCCGACTGAGCAGCAACCGGGGGCAGGAGAGGCAGGATGAAGCCCAGGCGGAGGCCTCAAATGGGGGATTGGAAGGAGGAGGAGAAACAGATTGGCCCTCCGATCAAGACGACAAAGGCAAACCTTGATTCTGTGAATCAAGACAAACCTTGATTCACAGAAGATGGTATTCTAAAATGATGCCCAGCTGGGATGGCCCAGAGCAAGCAGAGGAAAAACAAACGCTTTGCCCAGGGGCGGGTTCTACTTACCTTTACTACCGGTTCGCAACGGGGCCGCATGCACACGCTTGCTTCGTTCGCGCACGTGTGCGCTCTTCTGCATATGCCCAGAAGCATTTTGGTGACGTCAGGGTCGGTGGGCGGAGCCTCCCACCGCTTTTACTATCGGTTCTATAAAACTGGTGCGAACCGGGAGCAACCCACCCTTGGCTTTGCCAAAATATGCCCTTGGAATGAGTTCAGTGGTGAAATCCAAATTTTTTTATTACCAGTTTCTGTGGGCGTGGCTTGGTAGGCATGGTGTGGCTTGGTGGGCGTGGCTTAGTGGGCGTGGCAGGGGAAGGATACTGCAAAATCCCCATTCCCTCCCCATTCCAGGAGGAAGGATATTGCAAAATCTCCATTCCTGCCCCATTCTGGGGCCAGCCAGAGGTGGTATTTGCCGGTTCTCCAAACTGCTCAAAATTTCCACTACCGGTTCTCCAGAACCTGTCAAAACCCGCTGGATTTCACCCCTGAATGAGTTTAACCACCAGGGGGGCAATACTGGTTTTATTCCCCATGCAGAGAAAATTGTGCTCAGGATCATTATTACAAAACTGTGAATATCAAAAGAGGCAGAACTGCTGCTAGACTGGCTCTTCCTTTAATGCCAGTTTGTGCGCAAACTCTGAGGAAGGATTTGCTCAAGGAAAACAGGTAACAGTGACGATGCTGTTTGAAAAGTCTTTTTTTTGGGGGGGGGAGGGAAACTAACCATAAAAATAAACTGCTGGTATCCCTATTCTTTAGAGATTTGCTGCATTCAATTTTGGGGAAAGATGAATAGCATTTCCCTCTCATCTACAATTCAGTTACAACAGCCAGGAGAGAGGCGGGAATATTATCCATAAACTGAAAACAAAACAGTAAAAAAAACAGGCCTGGGAATCTCAGAGGCACTGAAGGGGCTGGGAGACCCAGAATCACCCAAAGGAGTTGTCCCTGTAGCAAACAGGAGGGAGGGAGGGAGGAAGAGACATCTTTCGGTGGATTTGAGGAAGCCAAAGAAATATCCCCTTTTTCACATAGACCTATTCAAGCTTTGATGTGCAAAGTGGAACCGATCTGGGTACATATGAGGAGATCTCACAATATGCATTGCATGTGATGGATTTAAACTTGTCTCCTATGGGCTTGCATTGGCACTGGTTCTGTGTGTGTGTGTGCACATGTGACATACCAGTGGTGGGTTGCTACCAGTTCACCCCGGATTCGGCGAACTGGTAGCAGTGACAGGAGGCTCTGCCAGGGGTGGGTTCCACTTACCTTTACTACCAGTTCGCAGCGGGGTTGTGCACACGCACACAAGCGCAGAAGCTTCTGAGAATGCGCAGAAATGTTTTGATGATGTTGGGGTTGGTGGGCGGAGCTTCCCGCCGGTTTCACTACCAGTTCTATAGAACCAGTGAGAACCACGGGCAACCCACCACTGGGCTCCGCACCTACCCAGACACTTTTGCGCATGTGCAGAAGCTTCAATGCATGCACAGGAGCATCGCGTGCAAGCGCATGCACACCCACAAGCGAACCAAGAGCGACGGGTTTTGAAACCCACTAGTAGCACAAACACACATTTTACAAAATGCTAGAGGGAGGGGGCAGAACGCCTCTGCCACGCAAGCAAATCCCATGGCCCTGGGCCCTAAGAAACAAAGCTGCTGTCAGGCTCACAGCCACCCACCCACCCCTGCTGGGGTCTCTTCCCCAGGCCCTCCGTTTGAGATCAGCCTCAAAAAGATGTGGCTGTCCCTGAAGAGCTTCCTGGAGCCCTTTCAGCCGAGCCTGGAAAGCGGGTGTTTCTCAGGGCACGAAGTCTGCGATTCCGCACCCCAGAAGGAGGGCCGCGGCTGTTTAGATTCCATCGTACAGTTGTGCAAACAGTAGAAGAACGTGAACATAACTTGAGGTCAGCTTTGGGTTGTATTAAGACAGCAGGCTCAGGGCTTAATTTGGAAAAATGTAGGTGGAAACAAAAAGAACTTTCCTTTTTGGGACAAACAATTTCAAAACAGGGATTGAAGCCTAACCTGAACACATGGTGGCAATTTCAGAGGCACCTCCTCCCAGGAGATACAGACACAACAGTTTGCAGGGGGGGGGGGGTGTCTTTCCTTTAGTATGAAAAAGGTATTCTAGATTAGGCACTGGGGGGCGTGCAGTTAATTGTCATAAATCCCCTCCAGAAACTGTTTTGAGAATTTGAATTTGAGGTGGAGAGGGTTGCCGAGGCAAATTTTGAGAAGAGAAAGGGCCTGCTTGTTAAAGACCTTGTTTGACCCTGCTTGGTGACCACAGATTCTTCCGATTGTGGATCAGGAGATGCATTTGCCCAATTACAGGATGGGAGAGCTGAGAAAACTGCTGCATTCACATCTGGAACAGCCACCGATGCCGTAGGACAGGGGTCTCCAACTGTAGCAACTTTAAGATTGAAGCTTCACTCTGGGAGTTGAAGTCTATTAGGTAAACGTTAAGTAAGACCACATTAGGAATACTGCAACAAGTTTTGGTCACCACGACATAAAAAAGATGTTGAGACTTTGGAAAGAATGCAAAGAAGAGCAGCTAGGATGATTAAAGGCCTGGAGACTAAAACATATGAAAAACCGTTGCAGGAACTGAAGATGTCTAGTCTAATAATAAGAAGGACTAGGGGAGACATGATAGCAGGGTTCCAATATTTGAGAGGCTGCCACAGAGAAGAGCGGGTCAACCTATTCTCCAAAGCACCAGAAGACAAGACAAGGAACAATGAATGGAAACTAACCAAGGAGAGAAGCAACCTAGAACTAAGGAGAAATTTCCTGACACAGAACAATAAACCAGTGGAAGAATCAGAAGTTGCAGTTGCTCCATCACTGGAGGCTTTTAAAAGGAGACTGGACAGCTATTTCTGAAGCGATTTAAGGTTTCCTGCTTGAGCAGGAGGTTGAACTAGAAGACCTCCAAGGTCCCTTCCAACTCTGTTTTTCTGTTCTGTTCTGTATCATGCAGTCATTAAGTAAATCCAGCTATCCCCATTAATTTAGCTTGTTGGAATCTAGCTGGTATGGTTACAAATGATGATTATGACATCTGCAACCATCATAACTAGATGTTGGTTGCCAACCACCCAAATTTCTGGCTCAAATGGCCATGGGGATGCTGCAATGGTCATAAACACAAGGACCAATCATAAGTCATTTTTTTCAGTACTGTGGGAACTTTGAATAGTTGTTAAATGAATGGCTGTAAACTGAGGCCCACCTGTATGCGTTGCACTCTGGATCAGTGGTGAAATTCAAATTTTTTTACTACCGGTTCTGTGGGTGTGGCTTGGTGGGTGTGGCTTGATGGGCATGGCAGGGAAAGGATACTGCAAAATCCCCATTCCCTCCCTTTCTGGGGGAAGGATATTGCAAAAACTCCATTCCCACCCCACTCTGGGGCCAACCAGAGGTGGTATTTGCCGGTTCTCCGAACTACTCAAAATTTCCACTACCTGTTCTCCAGAACCTGTCAGAACCTGCTGGATTCTTCTGGATACTGCCAGAAGAATGACAGCATTATATTGTTGGCACACAAGGTGTGAGAACAAAGCAAAGGAGGTGCAGCAAAATCATGCGCCAGCAATGAGAGAGTTACACCATTACACTGTGTGCCTCTTCTGGGTGCTATTGATGTTGTGAGTTCTTTTGACAACGGGTGGATTGTCATTACACATACAGTTGGCGATCAGAATGGTTTTCACACCACAAGGCACTGAGACCACAGCTATTATATTTCTTTCTCTTGTTTTTAATGGGAAAGGAATCCTTAAGTTGGCCTCTATTTCTGGTTTACTGAACAGAATAACAGAGCTGGAAGGGACCTCGGAGGTCTTCTAGTCCAACCCCTTGCTCAAGCAGGAGACCTTATACCATTTCAGAGAAATGGTTGTCCAGTCTCTTCTTGAAAGCCTCCAGTGATGGAAGCACCCACGACCTCTGAAGGCAAGCCATTCCACTGGTTGATTGTTCTCACTGTTAGGAAATTTCTCCTTAATTCCAGGTTGCTTCTCTCCTTGGTTAGTTTCCATCTATTGCTTCTTGTCCTGCCTTCAGAGCTTTGGAGAATAGCTTGACCCCCTCTTCTTTGTGACAGCCCCTCAAATATTGGAACACTACTATTCTACTACCCCTAGTCCTTTATTTGAAGTGAAAGTTTTCTAGCAAAAAAACTAGTATTACACATGAGAGGTGTATTATCCACCAGTAAATGCAGACTTTGAGAGCTCACTGGAATACAAAGATCACTTAGAGATAGCAGAGAGGAAAATGGTGGAGGACATGTATTCCTGAGCCAGTGGTAGGTTGTAATCGGCTTTACTACCGGTTCTCTTTGTGCACGCACTTCGTGCGCGATCACCCCAAACAATCAGTCGCATGGCCTAATCAAAGCAGCGTCCACTTGTCTAGTGACATTACTCTTCCTTCCTCTGGCCAGGTGTGAGAACGTCCTTGGTTCCCAAAAGAAAGTATTTTATTTTGACTACACAACCCCAGCTATCTCTAATCCCCCCCCCCCTCCCTATCCCTCAGCCCCAGTGTGACAGCACTGAAGCTCCGAGGTGGCTTCGGCCAGGCCAGCTTCAGGGTTGACACCAGGCATGTGGCCGGCTGAGTGCGCTTCCATCCTACTGGGTCAGAAGTCCTGTCAAATCCCACCACTGCTGCATCATGTTCTGCCTAAAAATATTCCTCTTTAGGCCTGAGCGCATAACATATAAACATGAAAGCGCTTATTATCTTTTAATCACCAGCTTTGTCCTCGCCGCTTTTAGCAGCGCTGTTATGTTCCCATCAGGATGAAAATTAATTTGTCATCTCAGCAGTATTTTTAGGAAGGTTTGCATCTCCTCCACTTTCCCTCCCACTACAGAGGAAGGTGCCGGAAGGTCCTCCGTGTGTGTGTCTCCCCCTCCTTTCTGCTTCCACAGCACTTCCACCTCCTGGGCCTGGGGAAGCCCCACAGCAAAGGATGCCAGCCAAGGAGACTCCTGCCTCCACCCTTCAAGCTCCAGGAACACGAGATGGAGAATTCTTGCCAAGCTTCTTCTGGAGAGAGTAATAAACTCTGCAATAAACTTTTGAAACAGTCTTATTTATTTCTTTAAAGAATTTATATGGCCGCCTATCCAAAATCAAATAATTCTGAACAGCTAACAAAGCCCAGGCGTAAAATAACACACAACAACAGCCACCAGGAAACACATAATCAGAAGGTCCTCAGGAAACCACTTCATGGCACAGTAAGGGATAAGGTGGCACTGTGAGCCACCCCAGCCCTCGTTTGGGGTGGTGGGCAACGTGTCCGGAGTGATTCACTCTTTCACCTGGTTGCTGCTTCACTCTCAACTTGACAACAGTCGGGAGGGGAGAAGGGTGGCTGGAATGTTTGGGGTGAGAAAGGAATGCCAAGACTCAGTCTGCGGACCATGAGACCCTGCTACCACCCTCAAGGCCATGACACACCGGTGTTTTGTGTTTTTTTGTTGTTTTTTTTTATTTATATGCCGCCCTTCTCCGGAGACTCAGGGCGGCTTACAATGCGTTAAGCAATAGCCTTCATACTTTTGTATATTTATACAAAGTCAGCTTATTGCCACCACAATCTGGGTCCTCATTTTACCTACCTTAGAAAGGATGGAAGGCTGAGTCAACCTTGAGCCTGGTGAGATTAGAACTTGCAGTAATTGCAGGCAGCTGAATGTTAATAACAGTGCTTTAGTCTGCTATACCACCAGGCACCGGTGTTTGAGCGATCTGGACTGTTCCCATAACAAAAGAAGCAGATGCAATTGGACAACACAATGAATTGAGGGGGAATGGCCAAAGGGAAAAAGCATGTTTAACTATGTGGACCTTCACATGGGAAAACCAGAGCTGGTTTTGCTTCTTCTGTGATAATGTAATATATTCAATAAAGATTTACTTTTGGGAAGCACAATGTCCCAGGAGTTCTCTTTTTGGATTCTCTAGCTAGACAGCTGACAAGGTGATTTATATTCAAATGCTTGGCAACTGACTCACATTTATGATGATTGCAGTATCCTGGGGTCATGGAATCCTCTTTTGCAACCTTCTGACAAGCAAAGTCAATGGGGAAGACCGATTCACTTAACAACCATGCTACTAATTTAACAACTGCAGTGATTCACTTAACAAATGTGGTGAGAAAAGTCATCAAATGGGGCAAAACTCACTTAACAAATGTCTCTCTTTGCAGCAGAAATTTTGGGCTCAGTTGTGGTCGTAAGTCGAGGACTACCTGTATATCGTTTGCAAGAAAGCGCAACTGCAGGAAAGGTGTGGAATATGGAATGCTGGGCAGCCCCCTGTTCTGTCTGCTGCAAAGAAATGGCTGCTGACTCTGATTTGCACTCTGGGCTCAGTGGGGTGACTCAGTCAAATCTTTGTTTTCGACACTTGGCACAGCCCTACTACATATCATTAGTCCTAGAACAAAAGGATAGAAACAATGATGAATTAGTCAAATTTGGGGACACATTGTGATCTAAATGAATTCCTTTGAATTTCCCCTTGATTGTAGTAGCAAGTTTTCAAAACAAGAGAGAAGATCTTCTCCCTGGATACAAAGGATTTCACTAAACATGCTTAGCCACAAATATCCCTTCATTTGCAAGGTGGGTGAGAGGGTGCTGTCTGCAGTTGACATTCTTGGAGGACACAGGCTCTCTTGACTTCTTTCGCCTGGGTTCAGGCCTGCTTTGGGAATACACAGAATGAGGCACGGTCGCCCACGGAGATGACCTCTTGTGGGAAAGACCCAGGCAATTAATCTTGCTTGGGTCCTTTGTGACAGGGATGCTAATGGTTCTCTTTCTGGGGTCTTCAGTGACTCAACGTGTCTCCAGGTCTACTTATTGATAGAAGTGTTCCTGGTGACTGTTCCATCTGCAGTGGTTCCTAACATCTGTATGAAAAAGGGTTAGGAGCTGGGAGCCACTCAGGTGACCCTCAGCTCTCTTTCTCCATAGCATCTGGATCAGAGGGAGATTCAGGAGGGGTACATCATGAACCAGTGTCTCAATGTAGAGATGCAGTGGATATGAACCAATAAAGTAACACAGTCTTAATCAGATCCTACGTGTCTTTGGGATAAGATATTTATCTATCACCTTTTTCTCATGATAAAGCTGGCTGTCACTGAGATGATTACAAAAGATCCCCAAGAGCTTCAGTAGGAAGGACATGAACTTTCCTCTTTGAAGTTATGAGCCAACTATGAACAGCTCTCGGAGACTGGAATTCTAGATTATTGGGAGATATGGCCAACCCCCACGAGGGCTGACAGCAAGGCTTTACAAAACCAAATCCCAGGATCGTATGAACAATTTTGCTTTCCTGCCTGAGCAGGGGGTTGAACTAGAAGACCTCCAAGGTCCCTTCCAACTCTTGTTTATTCTGTTACTCTGAATGATTTGCTGAAATCAAGGTATACGGTGTCCACTGTGTTCCCATAATCAACTAATCAGGCCACTGTTAGAAAAAAGAAATCAGATTTGGTTTGTCATAAGACCTACGTATTTAGCATGCCAAATAACTGGAGGAGGATAAATATTCCTCCCACGTTCAAAAGGCAGAAAAAGAGGATTTAGAATCATAAAATCATAGGGATGGAAGGGACCTTAGAGGTCTTCTAGTCCAATCTCCTGCTCAAGGCAAAAGTCCCAGACAAATGGCTTAAAAACCTTCAGTGATGACACACCCACAATGCGGGAGACAAGCTATTTCACTGAAATTGTTCTTACTGTCAGGAAATTCATCCTTATTTCCAGGTTGGCTATCCCTCTGACAAGTTCCACCTGTTGCTCCTTATCCTGCTCTCAGGTGCTTTGGAAAAGAAGTTGACCCTCTCTTCTCTGTGACAGCCCCTCAGGTATCAATAAAGGAGAATATTTGTAGCTCTGGGTTGAAATGAGGGGTCCTTGGTGCTCTCTGAGCGTGGTTTGTTTTCTTGCAGATGTTTCATTAGCACTGATGATGCTATCTAGTTTGGGTAATTAAACATATACAAGAAAACCACCAAGCTCAGAGAGCACCAAGGACCCCCAGCCCCTCAAGTACTGCAAGACAACTATCATGTCACCCCTCATCCTTCTGTTTGTTAAACTAGACAGACCTAGTTCCTTCATTTATTCATCATATTATTTAGCCTCCAGACACCTAATGATCTTTCTTCTTCTTCTCTGCACCCTTTCTGGGGTCTCAGTATTCTTTTTTGTATTTTGATAACCAAGACTGAATGAAATATTCCAAGTGTGGTCTTATCAAGGTATTATAAAGAGGTACTAACATTTCACATGATCTAAAGTCTATCCCTCTGTTAATGCATCCTAGGACTGCATTTGGCTTTCTTTGGCAGCTGCAGCACCCTGCTGGCACAAATCAAATTTAGCAAATTACATAAAAGACATCTGGAAGATGGATTGGATTGGATTGGGATTGTTTACATGTGTCATGCCCCAGCATATAACTTTTATATACTGTTGTTGCTCTCTAGACCCATCTAGTGGTCAGAGGGACAAATATGCCCCAACATACATCTTTATATACTGTTGTTGCTCTCTAGCCCCATCTAGTGGCCAGAGAGACAAATACCAAGTAGATTCTTTAAACTGACCCAACCCATTTTACCCATCAGCCTGCACTCTCAAATCAAGTGTATGGTGGGAAGCCAGACTCCATTTCCTTTAGCATTTGGAGAAGGCAGAAGCACAAAGAAGAATCCATCTTAATCTGTGGCACATGGTCATCCAAGGACAAACCCACATTCCACACGCAGAGCATTGCTGATGAGATTTAAATTGCTTGTATTTATTTATTGTTATGTTCAGCAGTAACTCAATACTGTCTATCTTGTATTTGTTTCTCATTGTATGTATTTCTATTTTCCCCAGTTTCCCCATATCCTGTTCTTTCAATAAAGCATTCAGATCTATGCACACAGTCTGTTTTATTGGAGGATAGGTGGGTTTAGCTACATGTCAGGCTGCACACAGACTAACATGTAGTGAGGACAACATGTGAAAACATTGTGTTAGTTATCAGGCCAGCATGTAGGTGCATTGAACGTGGTCCCAGAGTTCTGTTATTGCTCTACAGGTAAACTCCCTTAATCTATTGTGAGCATTTAACAATGAAACATACAACCACCGCAATTTCTAATTAGCAATTATTTGTGGGGGCTGGATGACATGACAATTAAATGAACACATAGTCTGCTCAGAAACGACACACAAAGATTGCGGAACCAGGCTCCTTATCTGACCGAAGACGCAAACTGACTGCGGTGACACAAAGTTCAGATTTGAGTCCTCCGTTCTTCCACCTGAATGAAGAGGCAGGGCGAACGCTTATGAAATCTGTAGCTGACTCATAATTTAGTGGGAGAGCTAATATTCTAGAAGACAGAAGTAAAATCCAAAAGGATCCTGACAGATGGGAGAGCCAGGTGAAGGGCAGAGCATGAAATACAACCGAGACAAATAGATGGGAGATTCCTGGCTTGGAAATAGTACTTATGTAAAAGATCTTGGAACAGGAGTTGGTTGCAAACTGAACCTGAGCCAAAATGTGATGTGGCTTCAAAACAAAGAAACTTTAGGCTGCCTCTCCAGTATTTCCCAAATCGGAGGAAGAAATCGTTCCACTTTATTAATGCAAATTATTAAGTCAAAGAGAATTAAAAATATAAATTGACAAAGCAGTATTAAAGTTGTAATGCCAAGGGAAGTTGAAAACTTAAATCACAAACTCTCCAATAGGTTTGCAAACCACCCAGAGCCTGCAGGAACAGCCCCCTCCTGATGGCAGCACGTTTTGCGCCACAGGGACCTTGTGGGGAGGGGGGGCTGCTCTTCTAAGGGGCAGGCATGGGACCTGTGTGAGAGGAACTGACTTGAAGGGACTTGGATCATGTCAACTCTGTCAAATTTTGCAGGACAGACAGGGATAATTGGAAATAGGTAATCCCGCAATTAGCCAGGCCTTAAATCATCAAAGGCTTTATTGATGACAACCAGCAGTTTGAATGACACCTGGAAGCCAAATGGCAATCAGTACAACTCACAAAGCAGAGCTTAACAGGAGCTGGAAAATGGTCAGATCCCAAGGACACCCCCCCCCCAAAGTAAGTTAAGGCAGCCAGGACAGGGTTAACGGAGTGCGGGGGGGGGGCATCTTTGTGCAACAAGCATGGAAAGTGAAAGTATTTGAATTGTCATGACAAGATGGGCAGCAAATAAATTTAATAAGTAAAAATAAAAATAAATAAAGTGCTTCTCATAGGTCAGTTGAATTAGAAAAGTGAGTATCGTAAAAAGTAATGCGTTTCCGCAGGAAGGCAGGATGTGGACAGAAGTTACTGAAATCCAGGAAAGGCAGAGCCAAACTGGGTTGTGGAGCAGAAGAACAACCGGCTAGAAATGGTGGTAGAGATTGGAATTGGGTGACCAGAAGATGGCAATAGCAATAGCAATATCTTAGACTTATATACCATTTTACAGTGCTTTACAGCCCTCTCTAAGCGGTTTACAGAGTCAGTCTCTTTCCCCCAACAATCTGGACCCTCATTTGACTGACCTCGGAAGGATGGAAGGCTGAGTCAATCTTGAGCCAGTCAGTCAGGATCGAACTGCTGGCAGTGGGGGAAGGAAGGAAGGAAGGGAGGGAGGGAGGGAGGGAGGGAGGGAGGGAGGGAGGGAGGAAGGAAGGAAGGAAGGAAGGAAGGAAGGAAGGAAGGAAGGAAGG
>WNWU01000025.1:16267697-16283550 GCA_012654045.1 Ptyas mucosa | reverse complement strand
AGGAAGGAAGGAAGGAAGGAAGGAAGGAAGGAAGGAAGGAAGGAAGGAAGGAAGGAAGGAATAGTACATATACTGCTTCATAGAGCTTCACAGCCCTCTCTAAGACATTTACAGAGTCAGCCTCTTGCCCCCAACAATCTGGGTCCTCATTTTACCGACCTCGGAAGGATGGAAGGCTGAGCCAACCTTGAGCCAGTGAGACTCGAACTGCCAAATTGCAGGCAACCGGCAATCAGCAGAAGTAGCCTGCAGTACTGCACTCTAACCACTGCGCCACCGTGGCTCATATACAAGCGAGGCTGTTGGAGACGTGCCTTGAGTTTCAAGTGGTGAAGGGTTCAGAGGAGACGGGATAAGAGGATTGGTGTCAGGCTGCAGTGGAAAAAGGGGAGCAGCAAAATAAGGTCAGGTATTTGAGCTGGTTTGAACCTTGCAGTTGCCCTGGGTGGACACATCTGCTTCAATCACCTGGTCATTGCCTGGGTTTCCCTCCCAAGGAAGACTCTTCAAAACATGAGCCAACCTAGGTGTAGAGAAGACTTGGCCTCATGAAAGGTTGGAAGTTCGGGAAATTTTGGGAAGGTGTAGCATGATAAGTGGAAGGGTTTGAGAAGAAATGGAGACATTGGAAGGATAGGAGAGAAGAGATGGAAAGTTGGACATGGCTCACTTGTGGGGAGGGTCAGCTCTCGGTGAGACCCACAGAGGGCTGTTGGAACTGGGTTCCTGGGAAAGCAGGCCAGGAACGAACCTTTCCCCGCCAATCCTGGATATCTTTCCTCCTTTAACTGCCTCCCATTGCTCACACACACACACACACACACACACACAGACAAACACATACTGTACATTATGTCCAATCAGGTTGAAGCAAGATGTTTTCAGAATGGTCACTTCAAGCATAGGTTGGTATTATGCAGCTGCGTTCTTCTCCCAACCAGGGGACCTTGAAGCAACGTCTTGGGGAAATATACAGCAGTTTCACTTTCCCCCCTTTGAGGATTCCCCCACTCCCATCCACCCTCCCCAGAGCCCATGGCAGCCTGTCACCGCACCACATGGCAACGAAGCACAAGCAAAGTGTGAGGTAGCAGTTGACATTGTGGCTCTTTGAGAAGGAAGGGAGGGGATTGGAAGTGGAAGATGACCACTGAAACCAGTTACCAGGATCAGCACCGAATGACTTTGGATCTAAAACCCAGAAGTGGCTGTAGGGAAAGAGCGGGGGGGGGGGGGCTTATGAGACATCTGCAGGAACTGGGTATGTCTAGTTTGATGAAAAGAAGAACTAGGGGTGACATTAATGGCAGTCTTCCAATATTGGAGAGATTGTCAGAGAGATGAGGGGGTCAAACTATTCTCCAAAGCACCTGAGAGCAAGACAAGAAGCAATGGTGAAAACTAATCAAGGAGAGAAGCAACCTAGAACTGGGGAGAAATTTCTTGACAGTGAGAACAACTTGCCTCCAGAAGTTGCGAATGCTCCAACACTGGAAGTTTTTAAGAAGATGTTGGATAACCATCTGTCTGAAGTGGTATAGGTTTCATGCCTAAGCAGGGTGTTGGACTAGAAGACCTCCAAGGTCCCCTCCAACTCTGTTGTTCTGTTTCTGTTATACTTCAGAAGACATGGGCTCTTGTGAAGGTCACCCAGAAACATCTTTGCCTGCTAATCGGGGCAGGAAGGCTTTTGCCTGAAACCAGAAGCTGTAGATGGCACCTGTCCTTCTCCCCCAATTCATTCCCAGGTCCAGTTCCTTCCTTTGAATCTGCAAAAATGCTTCTCCCAAGGACGCCTCCCCATCGCTGCCGTGACCAGGGAACCATAATCCTTGGGTTGGAGGCAGCCAAGGGCTGCAGGGGAAAAGATAAAAGGACATCATGGAAACTGGACCTTACTTTGTTTTTAAATGGTTTTGTGGATGCCCTGCAGACTTATTGGATGGATGACTAACAAAACATAAGCCCACATATACTTATCTTTAATTGGGCTCAGACATATTGATTTTGCTTAATTCTGTTGTGCCATCAGAAGACTGAGTGGCAAGGCCAAGAACAAGGAGTGGAGAAAGAGGGGAAGGAGAAGAAATGGAGGCTGGGGAAGGGCAGCTGGCATTTTGAGCAGCCAGTTGTCATCTCTAAAGCTTTGGCTGCAGGGAGATGCTGGCCCAGAATGCAGCCTGCCCAGGCTTCCAAGGCACAGGACCAGCTGCCCTTGCCCCTTTCCCAGGTTGCTTGCTGTCTACCTCTGCAAGGAACTGTCTTGGCGGCTGCAAGATGGAGGCTGATGGAGACCTGCTTCTGTTGCTGAAGATAGACCTTCTGGTGGGCATGGAGGAAACAGACTGCCATGAGGTGGTTTCCTCTTGGAAAACCAGTGTTGGAAGAAATGTCCATCAGGTTCAGTTCTAAGCCGGGAGAAAGACACTGGAAACATGGAGGCTGATTGGAAAGATGGTTTAATGATGAAGCAGAACCATCAAGCACGTGGCCCTGGTGCAGCTGACCACATGGAGTTGAGAGTAGGAGGTATTTATACCTTCTCTTGGGCTTTGCACTTGAACTTCCTGTTCCTGTGCAAGAACATGTATTCTATTGGCTTTTATCAGACTCCCACGGGGCCATGTATAAATCCTAGGAGTTTGTCTGAGCTAAGCTTGGTTGAATTTTGGCTAATGCAATGAAGGGGCTTGTTGGGCAATTTCTATTGTGGATGAGGGCTGACCCTATCTTTGTTCAGAGCCAGACCTTGCTGCAAGCAGTAATGGATTACCAGATCTGCATTTCTAAAGCTGCCCTAGCTCAGTATCTGCTTGGGAGGGGCAGGCAGCTGAGATTCTCAGTTTCTGTCTCCCTTAAGATTTTTATTTCTCTTTTAGGGGAAATATTTTATTCTGCCTTTTAAAAATATTTCTTAAAATATTTCATTCCTCTAGGAGGGGGAGGTAGCTTCCCACACCAGGATCTATTTTGGATTGATCCTGAGGTTAACTGGCCATGTGTGGTAGAGTGCCTTTGCCACCCAGGGCTGGCATAACCGCTGTGTCTTTCCTAAGGAAGAGCTGGGCCAGTGCTCCTGCTGTAGCCATTTGCAAAGGTCCTTCAAAACACCCTTTGATTTGGGATGTAGCAGTGAATGGTTTGAACCCCCTGGTGGAGCATTTCTCAGGTTGGGCCTAGGAGAAAACCACTCCAGTTTCTGTCCATTGGTTGGATGGAGCTTCGGTTGCCTAGATGTTGACCTTGCCTTTCCTCCAGAAGTGGTAGACCTAGCACTCCTTCCTCCCACAAACCTTTGGCGCAAATGAAGTTGAGAACACAGGACTGGCCCAAAGTCAGGAGGCTTCCATGGCTAAGGGGGATCTTACCAAGCTGGATCCTCCTGGTTCTACTCATCTTGATCTTGACCCACTTCTAGGATAGTGTGTCAACCTCCTACCCTGCTTTGGGTTGAGCCACATTTGCCTGCATGAGTTCCTGAGGCCACCCCCTCCTCGTCTGCCTTGGTATCTCCACGGGCAGGCAGGATGGAAAGAACAGCACTGAGCCAAGGCCATTCTGCCCTCCCTTAGGGAGGGAGTAACTCAATAGCAGGGTTGTGGCCACAATAAAGCCAATAAGCTGCCATTATCATCCAATCAAAGTTGAGAACACAAAAACAAGCCACACTGCAACACAGATATCTGAAGGAGTAAACAAACCAGTAGACCAGTTCCAAATACAATAGCAAGAGCATTTAGACTTATATACCGCTTCACAAGTGCTTTGTAGCCCTCTCTAATTTAGAGTCAGCCTCTTGCCCCCAACAATCTGGGCCCTCATTTTACCCACCTCGGAAGGATGGAAGACGGAGTCAACCTTGAGCCTGGTGAGATTCAAACTGCCAAATTGCAGGCAGCCAGCAGGCAGCAGAAGTAGCCTGCAGTACTGCACTCTAACCACTGCGCCACCACAGCTCTTTCATAGACCAACAGGTTAAATGTTTCCTTAAATAATAGAAGTTGATCTCATGAAACACAGTGGGCCCTGGCCAGACCGGATTTTCTTTGGCGGTTTACTCCTGAGTAGCCCTACCTGGTTCAGCTGTTCCCGTTGCCCCTCTGGGTCTTCTGACTTTCACGCACAAAAGGGGCCTTCTGTGGGGTGGAGGCAGCTCCAAGGGTAAGCCAAACTGCCAGTGCGGGCTCCGACCTGCAGGGCTGCTCGAGAGATGGTTCGTGGGACCTGCACCTCCTGTCTTCCTGCTTGTCTAGGGGAAGATGGACCAGCAAAAGTGGTTCTGCACCTGAATTAAGAAACAGCCTTTTGTATTACCTTCCAGCGCCCTCTGCCGGCCAAGATGCTACATGAAAATGTGAAAATGCAAGATGCTACATTATTTCCATAAGAACTGAAGGGATTTCACTTGGCAAATGAAAGCAACAAAGAAAAAAAAATACAGATGATTTAATTCACAGAGGTTCTAATTTTCCAGGATGTCTACGGAGATTCTCAATTGTCCAGGTCCTGGTTGTCCCAAAGGTGCTCTTTCAAGAGGCAACTGGACGTTCTGGTTTTTCTTTGAAAATGTTTCACATTGTCATCAGAACTGAAGAAGCTTCTTGGATGAGAAGCGAAACGTCTTCAAAGGGAAAAAAAGAAAATCCAGTTGCCTCTTGAAAAAGCACCTTTGGGACAACCATGACCCGGATGACTGAGAATCTTCATAGACTAATAGTGGCTTGTTCAATGAAACAAATCATAGCTTAGTTTTTCATTTGTGGTGGAATTATCCACCATTCATTCAGAGCTGAAGAAGCTTCTTGGATCTGAAGTGACATCTCTTCAAAGAAAAACCAGAAAGCCCAGTTGCCTCTTGAAAAAGCACCTTTGGCACAATTTTTCAGGATATCATTTAATGCTGTTTGTGAGTAATTGAACATATTTTATCAGTTTAAAAACCTGAAAATCGTTATTAAACTCTGAACATACTGTAGCATCCATCACATCCATATTATTGAAAGTATGTTCTAATTTAGAGTCACTGTGAAATTGAAATGGACATTTGATACATAAATCCAAATTTTGGATGTGGTATGAATCCAGAATAAAATTATAGTGCAGTACAGGGCTTCCAATTTGAATTCTATATCGGATTCCTTCTAGAATAACAAAGTTATTCTAGATAAGAAAGGCATAAAATCCTGCTAACTACCTAATTAGCTCACTCAGTAAGCTTTATTTCAAGACTACCAAATTGGGGGATCCTGTTTGGGGGTGAAATTTTGAATTAGGTTTGATTTTTAATGAACTGGTGTACTTCATTTCTATGTTCTTGTATTTTCCACCCCCAAGTGGCAACAGGCAGCACTGTCATCTCCTCACTGTTAGCAAAGGCTCCAAGGCTCCAACCCCACCCCCCACAACAGGCTGGGTGGGAGGGGCAAAACATATTGCCTGCCTCTTCCCCTTTTTCTGCTTGCCCATAGCACAGGTGGGGCCCCTCCCCATTCTTTCGCTGTCCCTCTCTAGGAATGAGAGAGGCTGCAGTACTTCTTAGCTCTGCTGGTGCCATTCCTCCCAGCTCTCCAAGGAACCTCACCTCTGCCAGCCTTTCCTGCCCGTTGCTCTGAAGGGAAGTCGGGGGTTGCAAGATGTGTGAAGGCTGGGAAAGTCATAGTGAGATATACTGCAAGAGAGCAAAGGCTGCCCAAGGCCAGCTGCAGGGGAATGCCAAAGGGCTTGGAAGGGCAAGTGGGAAACAGGGTCTTCCACCCAACCGGCTCAAAGGAAGAAGCGCTGCCATCCAGCCCTGGCAGCAGCCGGGGAAAGCCTGGGAGCTGAATTTTGTTAGGTACCGAAATCAGCTTCGGGAAAGGGGATGGACTTCTTTTCCATCAATTGTGAGTCTCCGTTCAGGAAGAAATGGATGTGGAGGGTAGTCAGGTAATTTATTATTTATTTTTATTATTAGTCATATTTCTATGCCGCCCACTCTCCGAGGACTCTGGGCGGCTTACACCAAAGAAAGTATACTAAATAGCATATTGCCCCCAACAATCTGAGTCCTCATTTTACCCACCTCGGAAGGATGGAAGGCTGAGTCAACCTTGAGCCGGTGAGATTTGATCCGCTGATCTGCTGAACTAGCAGTCAGCTGAAGTAGCTGCAGTACTGCATTCTAACCACTGCGCCATCTCGGCTCTTCCAATCCTCAACTTATGACCACAATGGACCCCAACATTTCCGTTGCTAAGTGAGACATATGTTAGCTGAATTTTGCTCCATTTTACAGCTGTTCTTGCCACAGTTGTTAAGTGAATCAGTGTATCTGGCTACCCCATTGACTTGGCTTGTCAGAAGGTTGCAATAAGGGATCCCGTGACCCTAGGGACACCGCGACTGTCATAAATACGAGTCAGTTGCCAAGCCTCTGAATTTTGATCATGTGACCATGGGGATGCTGCAACGGTCGTAAGTGTGAAAAACGGTCCTTAGTCACTTTTTTCAGAGCCGTTGTAACTTTGAACAGTCACCAAATGAACTGTTGTAAGTCAGAGACCACCTGCATCTCCCACCCACCCACCCTGGTTACTCTTAAAGGGATTCGGGTGTATGAGCATCAGTTGCTCACAGCCCGGAGAGCCAGCTGAATGGCTCCTCATGTGGGGCTGTGAAGGAGATGAACTCCGGAGCTCCCGGATTGAGACAGGCCATCTCACCACAGTTGGCATTCAAATGAAGAGGCAGCAGCTCAGAGCGGCTGAAACGACCCTCTGGGCGCATTTATCCAGCCTTCTGAGCGTGGAAACACTGAGATTCAGAGCCACATCCCTGATTTTTCTGTGGCAGCCAGCAGGGTGTTTCAACCTAAGCACCTTTTCTTGCAAATCCAAGTGGATCTTACTGGCAAAGGCAGATGGTCAGGCAAATGTGGTATAATTAAGTTGTTAAATAGCCCCTTACTATGTTCGGCTCTATCTACTGGCTGGAGAAGAGCAGAGCGACTCCCGGCCCCACTTTCCAGAAAATAATCTGACTGTCATCCAATGACGGTACATCACATCTAGCATGTTACTTAGGATGAGATCCTTGCTAAGTAAATTCCCAAATAGCTCCAGGAAGAGGTTTTGTGGATTCTTGACTGCTGTGACAAGAAAGAGCTGGCAGTGAGTGTAATAACATGAAGCAGAGCATGCCTAATTTTGAAGATAAACTTAATTAGTCGAGAGAAATAACAAAAAAGAATATCGAAAGTGAAGGTTTCCTGAAGGGCTCTATAGCCACATAAGAAGACAGGAAGAAATATTTTCACTGAGGAGCACTTCTGATCAGATGGGGAAGGGAGGCACAGCAGCTGGTCTCTCAGAGCCTGAATGGCATTCTTAACACACACACCCAGCCTCAACCAAGGAGCCTGGAAAATCAATCAGTCAGAATAGAGCTGGAAGGGACCTTGGAGGTCTTCTAGTCCAACCCCCCGCTCAAGCAGAAGACCCTATGCCACTTCAGACAGGAGGATGTCCTACCTGTCAATGACTGCTTCAGCGTCAACCACAACAATACACAAGCACACAATAGATACAAACTTAAACGCTCCAAATTCGATTGCAGAAAATATGACATCAGCAACAGAATGGTCAATGCCTGGAATGCTCTACCTGACTCTGTGGTTTCATCCCAAAACCCCCAAAATTTTAACCTAAGACTGTCTACTGTTGACCTCACCCCATTCCTAAGAGGTCTGTAAGGGGCGTGCATAAGAGCACCAGCGTGCCTACCGTCCCTGTCCTAATGTTCCCTTTAATTGTATTCATTTTATGTATTCAATTCATGCTTATACTTATATATATTATCTAATACGTACTCGTGAAATAAATAAAATAAAGATGTCCTGTCCCTTCTTAAAAGCTCAAGTGATGAAGCACCCACAGCTTCTGAAGGCAAGCCGTAACACTGGTTAATTGTTCTCGCTGTTAGAAAGTTCCTCCTTAATTCCAGGTTGCTTCTCTCCTTGGTTAGTTCCCATTCATTGTTTCTTGTCTTGCCTTCTGGTGCTTTGGAATTGACCCCCTCCTCTTTGTGGCAGCCCCTCCAATCCTGGAATACTCCTAAAACTACAGATAGTTCTCAAATTACGACAATTAAGCCCAACATTTGTGAGACACTTGTTAAGTGAATTTTGCTCCCTTAGGTGGTAGATGTTAAACAGGAGGAGGATTTAAACACCCACAAGCATGACCAATTCCTAAAAAGGGAAGGTTGGAAACTGGATGAAAATTCTTCAGAGCTGTTGGGCCAAGTAATGGCATCGCTGCCCCTTTCACTGCAGACAGAAGCACCCCTCCCTCAACAAAACAAGGACTCGCACCATCTCCTGAGCAGCTTTAACCAGTCAAGGGCATGGAACTAATACTGGGGGCCAGATTAGCAAACCTTGAGGATCCTGCACACCTCCTTGGGAGTTACAGGCCCAAACTCCTCCCAACTAACCACACAAAACCTGGCTTCCAACACCTTGGCAGGAATTTCCCAGTCGGAGTCCAACTCTGAGTGAATCCAAGCAACTTTATCTGCCAGATGCCTAGAAGGTTTCCTCACTCTGGTCTTGCAGGTTATCCTATGACTCATCTCTCGCTAGGAAGGAACAACTCACTCTTTAAAAAGGTCACCGGGTGGTTATTTATATCTGCGTAAGAGAGGGCAAATAGTTACCTGTTGCCACTCTTACAGCCCCATTTAATCCTCAGTATTGCCCCCCCCCCCATCCCACTCCCGGCGTCCTCTGTCCAGCCTTCGAGCTGGGCCAGTTCAAGAGACAAACAGCGCAGATTATAGGATGCTACTCCATCGTGTTAGGGTATAAAAATAGATCTTGAAAATCTGTCAAGAGTTTTCCTCTGCCTCCTCTTATACATAATTAAGTCTTTCTCACATCTATCTCTTTCTCAAGCCTGAATTGTCATTTATTTTCCCTTAAGGGCTCCTGCATTCTCCTGTCAAGGTTATCTCCGTATTCCCTCTGGAACCCTTCAGGGTCTGTTAGTCATCTGGGCCAAGGCTCATTTAGCAGCTCATTCTGTCCTGCAGCGGGAGGCCACCGGCAAGAGTGTCACCTGTCCATGGATCTGTCCTCCACTTTCGGTTGATATTTCAACTGGCCCGCGACAAAAAATAGCTCTTGTGTGTTGGGCCCTCAATCACCTGGGTCGGGTCTATGGTTGCCATGGTGACCATAAACCTGCGAGGTCCTCCAGGCTCAATGCTACCTGGGCAAGACTGAAGCCACCAAGGATTATGAGTTTCAAGGACTCCACCACCCATCTGGCAATGGAACCTCTCAGGCAGCAATATCCTAATGCAGCAGCAAAGCTGATAGGGCCTAGCTATGAAGGGTCCCACATCTAATTACTTGGAGCAGAGCTCCTGAAAGCCCTCAAGGCTTCTTAGATAAACAGCAGACATTACATCCCTCCTGCCCTTAATTCACAGCTGGTGCCAGCCTAGAAACCTGGATAGGCATATCTCCAGGAAGGGAACTTCTCCCCCTTCAGGCTCCCTCAAGTTCTGGCTGCCCCATCTGCCATTAGATCATGGATGAGATGGTCTGGAGTTCAGAATACGGAGCTCAGGACCTGATGTTTAGAAACAACAGTCAGGGCCACCAAGGATCTGTGATCTTGGGTCTTGGGGTGAAAGGACCGGTTTCAGTCACTTATTCTGTCATTAGAATAACATAAAATAACAGCATTGGAAGGGACCTTAGAGCTCTTCTAGCCCAATCCCATGCTCAAGCAGGAGATCCTAAACTATTCCAGACAAGTGTCTGCCTAACCTCTTCTTAAAAACTTCCAGTATTGGAGCATCCACAATTTATGGATTGTTGGATGAAAAATCCTGTCCTGTTCCAATCCGGGAGAAAGACGCTGGGAATAAAATGTAGGCTCACTGCAAGGAAAGAGGGTCTCTGTTTATTTGGTTTTTCAGAAACTTTAGTGGCAGCAGCATGTTTCTGGGGTGGCTGACCAACGGGCTAGGTGAGTGAATGGATTTTTATAGGGTTCTGGGATTTGATGATTGAGATGCTCCAGGGGTTATGCAATCTAGTGAGACTTGTGTCTTTTACTATTTCAATGGTGGTAGCAGGGGTGAAATGCTACCAGTTCGCTCTGGTTCGGGCAAACTAGTAGTGATAAAAACTACTGGTTTTGGCAAACTGGTAGTAAAAATGCTTTAAAAAGTTTTTTAAAAGGTTACAATGATCACAGCTGTGCCGCGCAATTGTCGGAAACTTTTTTTTACTTTTTTAAAGCATTTTTTTACTACCGGTTCGGGCGAATAGGTAGTAAAAATGCTTTAAAAAGTAAAAAAAAAATTGGCCATGCCCACCCAGTCACATGACCCCCCCACCAAGCCACGCCCATCAAGCCACACCCACAGAACCGGTAGCAAAAATTTTTTTGCATTTTAGCACTGGGTAGTGGGTTAATCCTATTATGTCCTAAAGGTCATTCTTAGAATTTAAGGATTCTATCCTTAGAATTTGGGTGGGGGAATGTAGATTTTAGGAGTCTTTGCTTTTCTACTTTTTTAAATCCCATCAGCTTCAGTCTTCTGTGGGAGCTTGTGGCTGAAGGTGTTTTGTTTATGAATAGATTGGCCCAGTCTTTCTGAATGGGTACCAAATCTCCATTTCAAAAGACCAGCTTCTTCTGCTTGAGGCTGTTTTCCTATGGCAGGAAGACTGGAGCTGCTTTCTGCCTTTAAGAACATGTTTCTCCATTTCTCCTTAGGGGGAAATATAATATTCTGCCTCTTAATATTCCCCAAAAAATACTGTTCTCTTGGGGGGGGGGGCTTCCCACAGGAGTTAAATTGTTCCACTGATTAATTGTTCTCCCTGTCAGGAAATTTCTCCTTAGTTCTAAGTTGCTTCTCTCCTAGATTAGTTTCCACCCATTGCTTCTTGTTCTACCCTCAGGTGCTCTGTGATTCCCTTAGATATTGGAAAATTGTTATCATGTCATCCATAATACTCCTGTTCATTAGATCAGACAAAATCCAGTTCCTTCAATTGTTCATTGTACATTTTAGCCTCTAGTCCCCTAATCATCTTTGTTGCTCTTCTCTGCACCTTTTCTAGAATCTCAACATTTCTTTTTTTTTGGTATCATGGTGACCAAAACTGGATGCAGTATTCCAAATATGGTCTTACCAGTGCAGTATAAAACAGTACTAACACTTCAACTGATCTTGATTTTATCCTCTGTTGATGTAGCCTAGGACTACGTTGGCTTTTTTGGCAGCTGCAGCACATTGCTGACTCATACTTAAGTGGCTGTCCACTAGGACACCTAGATCCTTCTTACACTTACTGCTGTTGAGTGAGGTACTACCTATTCTCTAACCCTAACCCAAACCCTTTCAGCAGTTCCAAGAAGGCTCCACACCCATTGCGCTACTCAGGTGACCCTGAGGACACAGATAAACCTCCAAGTGGCCTCAATGGCTCTCTGAATGAATGCAAATGACCAGTTGTCTGCAAGGAATATAAATCCTTCCATTCCCCACCATTCAGTCAGAGCTGAAGAAGCTTCTTGGATGAGAAGTGAAATGTCTTCAAAGAAAAGTCCAGATGCCTCTTGAAAAAATACCTTTGGGACAATCATGACCTGGATGATGGAGAATCTCCATAGACACCTATTCTATATCTCTGCATTTGGTTTTTCTTGCCTAAGTGCCGGGCCTTTAATTTTTTCACCACCAAATTGCATGTTGCTGGATGAGGTCTGGTGTTCAGGTCTGTCTAGATTCCTCTGGATTATGAGTCTATCTTTGAAAGTGTTGTCTGTTCCCCAAAGCTTGGTGTCACAACCTTAATGGAACTACTGCACCCTCTGCCCACCACCCCTGCTTCCAGCCCTCCTCTCCCCCTTCTCCCAGGCTTGGAATATATCCAATCACTCTGCATCCTCACCTCAACATCAATCCCAGCAACCTTCTCTGACCGCTCCTGCACTTCAGCTTGGAGCCAGGGCTTCTGAGGCTAAAACTGTTGCTCAAATCCTAAATGAGGTCAGGTTAGACTTCACTCCAAGGAAACTGCCTTAGGTTAGATTGCTGAAGTCCATACTTGCTGTGCTTCAGTATTCAGGCTGGAGACAAGGCTGCCCAACTAGATGTGAGACCATGGAGACAAGTCACAACATACTGGCTGAAGTTGGAACTCTTCCCACAGGATTCACACCTTCCTTTCTAGAAGATAGTTATTTTTCACCAAGGATGCAGCAGTGGAACAGAAATGAGAGTTATCCGAGCTTCCCAGAAAATCTCTGTTATCCTCTGATTATCTTCAGGCTCCAAAGGCTACGTAAGATTGAAAATCAAAATTCAGTTAGCCTGTTTTCTCAAAGCAGCAGAATGCTGATAATAAATGGGATCAGAGAACCCACAAGTTGTCTATATACCATAAATTGGGAAAGTGAAGAAATGGGACTAAAATTGAAAATAAAATCAAACTAGAGCTAGTCCTCAACTTATGACCACAATTGAGCCCAAAATTTCTGTTGCTAAGTGGGACATTTTTTGAGTGAGTTTTGCCCCGTTTATAATCTTTTGTGCTACAGTCACTAACTTAGTAATATGGTTGTTAAGTGAACCTGGCTTCCCCCATTGATTTTGCTTGTCAGAAGGTTGCAGAAACTGATCACATGACCCCGGGACACTGCAATCATCATAAGTATGAGTCAGTTGTCCAGTGTCTGAATTTTGATCACATGACTATGGGGATGCTGCAACGATCGTATGAAAAATCGTCATGTCACTTTTTTCAGTGTTGTAATTTTACACGGTCACTTAGCAAACCGTTGTAAGTCAAGGACTACCTATAATGACAACAGGCAGACTGGATAATCATTTGTTTGAAATGGTATAGGTCAGTGATGGCTAACCTTTTTGCCATCACGTGCCAAAAGTGGGGGGAGCACAGTGGGGTCACATGCAAGCGTGCCCACATCCATAATTCTATGCGCCCTGGCCCCCCGTGCTCCCCCCGCTTTTGGCACATGATGGCACGGTGGGCCTGGCAGGCCCGTTTTTTGCTCTCCCCAGGTTCGAGAGCCTTTCTAGGAGCCTGGGGAGGGCAAAAACGACCTTCCCC
This sequence comes from Ptyas mucosa, assembly GCA_012654045.1. Lineage (NCBI taxonomy): Eukaryota > Metazoa > Chordata > Lepidosauria > Squamata > Colubridae > Ptyas > Ptyas mucosa. The sequence goes on along the minus strand of WNWU01000025.1, from coordinate 16,270,412 downwards.
ACCTCCCAGAGGCCCTCCGGAGGCCGGAAACAGTGTGTTTCCTGACTTCTGGTGGGCCCAGAAGGCCCGAAAATCAGCTGGCATGCGTGCCGGAGCTGAGCTCGCGTGCCCACCGATATGGCTTCACGTGCCACCTGTGGCACCCGTGCCATAGGTTCGCCATCACGGGTATAGGTTCTCCTGCTTGAGCAGGGGGTTGGACTAGAAGACCTCCAAGATCCCTTCCAACTCTGTTATCCTATGTTCTATGTTGTCTTCATTAAGCTCAGTTTCTGCCCACAGAGGATTAAGGGTTGGTTCCATGTGGCTGAGTCACTTTCTAGAACAGGGGTCTCCAACCTTGGCAACTTTAAGATTTGGGGACTTCAACTCCCAGAATTCCTCAGCCAGCTATCCAATCTTGGCAACTTTAAGACTTGTGGAGTTCAACTCCCAGAATTCCTCAGCCGGCTTTGCTGGCTGAGGAATTCTGGGAGTTGAAGTCCACAAGTCTTAAAGTTGCCAAGGTAGGAGACCCCTGTTGATGATGATGATGGCAAACAGAAGATCATCGCCACTCTCTGCCTCCTTGGAGCAGGATTCCAAATGAAGTCCTAATTATTTCAGTTATCCAGCCTGGTGAAAAGTGAGAACTGGGAAAGGACAGTTTTGTTCAAAAAAGCAGCCTGCCCCTGAAATGGACCCATTGCTTACTCCCAATAGTCATGACCATAATTATGGGTAAAGAGAGAGAAGATAGAAAAGATAGAAAAAAGCAAGAGGAAAAGAAAAAAGGAAGGGAAGGGAAGTTGCAGGAACTACGTCTATCTAGCCTAGTGAAAAGAAGGGCTAAGGGAGACATGACAGCAGTGTTCCAGTATTTGAGGAGCTGCTACAACCTGTTTTCTAAAGCATCAGAAGGCAGGACAAGAAACAATAGATGGAAACTAATCAAGGAGAGAAACAACCAAGGAGAAATTTTCCAACAGTGAGAACAATTAACCAGTGGAACAGACGTTGCCTTCAGAAGTTGTGGGGGCTCCATCGCAGGAGGCTTTGAAGAAGAGACTGGACAGCCATTTGTCTGAAATGGGCTAGTTTCTCCTACTTGAGCAGGGGATCAGAATAGATGACCTCCAAGATCCCTTCCAACTCTGTTATTCTATGTTCTAGACCAGGGATGTCTAACTGGCATGTCTGACTCTTGGCCAGGACTCTTAGCCACATGTTAAACAGGGGACGAGTGTGTTTGGTTTTTTTTAATTGAAAAGCAAAAATTCATTTATGGGTTATTGGTTTTATTTAGATTAAGAGATCACAATATTATATATTGCTGTTATTCCTTGATTGTTCGATACGTATTTTTTTGGTATTTTAGCTTTGTTTTTTGTTGTACAAAAATAAAAGCATATTATATCTTATGATTGTATCTGTACTGAAGAAAATTGAAAGTACCTTTTTAAATGTTATTATGGGGGAGGGGAGTTGTATTCCTTTTTAAATTTTTGCCTGATGGAAGAAAATGCTGGTTAATTCCAGGTCAGGTTTCCAAAGAGCCCAGGATGAACACTTGAAGCGGAAGTGAAGTTTATTGGAGAGCATGACAGACACTCATAATGGAATGAAGGAGGCCACGAAATTACAGGGTTGACCTTTTTCTCTTGTCCCAGAAAGAGCCTGTGAACTCAGCCTGCCTTCTGGGCGTTACTGGGAAAGACAGCCGGTCAGGCAGGCAGGAAAATGCGATTGGCAATCTTGACTTTTGTGAGTCAAGGTGAGGGCCTTGTCTAACATTGGAATGAGGAACTTGTCATATCTAGATCAGGATTTTCTGATTTAGTTAAGTTGCTGATATTTGCTAGTTTTAATGATGGAAAAAGGCACTTTCTCATTTTCAGCCTAGGTGTCCAAAGGCTTAAGTGGTCTTTTCTTTTACTTTCAGGGGGTTCATTAGAAGGCCAGGTAAGCAGAAGGAGCAAAGATGACATGGGAGGAGGTCCTCTGTTCCTCCTTGTCCCACTCCCTACTTAAAATTTTGTATTTTAACTCTTATATCTATCCCCACACAGATAGCAAATCCTGAGGGAAATGTAGGAAAGGCTGGGAAAAACTTGACCTAGAGTTTGTAATATAGAAAGGGTTAAACAAACAATATAGATCTAGTGAATTATGCATTGAGGGAATATGCATAATTATGTAGTTAATTATCACACTGCGAAACATATGCTTCAAATGAGTGATATATATAATTGTTTTAATCTATGTGATTTTGTTATATATGTTTTTGTAAGTTTGTCTTTTTTATTTGTTAATAAAATTTATAAATTTTTAAAATAATAAAATTTTGTATTTTAACTTTCTTATATCTTTGAAATTAGATAGCAGTGTTCCAGTCTGTGAGGGGCTGCCTCAAAGAAGAGGGGGTCAAATTATTCTCCAAAGCACCAGGGGGCAGGACAAGAAGCAATGGATGGAAACTAATCAAGGAGAGAAGCAACCTGGAATTGAGAAGAAACTTCCTAACAGTGAGGACAATTAACCGGTGGAACAGAAGTTGCCTTCAGAAATCCTGTGCGCTCCATCACTGGAAGTTTTTAAGAAGAGTCTAGACAGTCACTTATCTGAAATGGTATAGGTTCTCCTGCTTTAGCAGGGGGCTGGACTAGAAGACCTCTAAGGTCCTTTCCAGTTCTATTCTATTCTATTCTATTCTATTCTATTCTATTCTATTCTATT
>WNWU01000025.1:16214803-16267687 GCA_012654045.1 Ptyas mucosa | reverse complement strand
TATTCTATTCTATTCTATTCTATTCTATTCTATTCTATTCTATTCTAAATTTAATACAATTTGTAAGAAGGCCAACAAGTAAAGGATTCCAGTGTTAAGGAGAATTAAACCTTCAGGAAAAACAGGTGCTAACCCTTTCATAAGGGTTTCTCACCTGGACAATAAGGGTTTCTCACCTGGACAATCAAGACTCCCTTACTGGACAAATCCTTAGGTGGAAAAGTGAAGGCCTTTGTGTAAGAGAGCTATCTGACAGCAGAAATGTGGCAATTCCCAAAGGTGTAGAATAGGTGTCTATGGAGATTCTCCTTCATCCAGGTCACGGTTATCCCAAAGGTGCTTTTTCAAGAGGCAACTGGACTTTCTGGTTTTTCTTTGAAGACGTTTCGTTTCTCATCCAAGAAGCTTCTTCAGCTCTGACTGGATGGTGGGGAATGGAAGGATTGATACTCCTTGCAGACAGCTGGTCATTTGCATCCTTTTAGCGAGTCATTGAGGCCACCTAGAAGTTTATCTGTGTCGACTCGTCAGGATCACCTGAGTGGTGCAAATGAGTGCAATTTTTCTGGAAATCCATTCATACTCCTGCACCATTTGAAGGGTGTTTGTCCCAAAGTGCATAGCTAAATGTCACCATGACCTGGATGACTGAGACTCTCCATAGACAAATGTGGCAATTCTTGGTTCCTGCAGTAAAGTGGGGAGGGAGGGGAGGGCTGGACCTGCCTTACCTTTCCAGATGGGGGAAGCAGGAAAGGTCAGAGAGAAAGGGAGGGAGAGTTTGCAATGGGAGAGGCAGAGGGGAGGGGGCATAAAGGAAAGCAGGGGGAAGAGTGTGCAGCCTCTATCCATCACAGAGAAATATAAAAAACACATTAAAAGAAAAACTCATGTTGAACATTACTATGCTCAACATGAGTTATGAATGTGTAATACCAAAAGAAACAAAAATTAAAAATTGAACAGAAAAAAATGGACCGGCTAAATTAATATAAATTGCCTAAATATATCATCAATCCAGTCAATCGTGTAATAACAATATATCAAATTGTTCATAAGAATTGTCTGTCCTTGCAAAATATCGTGTAATTTATGTCAAAGGGAAATGTATTGTTTTATTCTTTGTGTAGTGAGGAAAATACCCTTTTGACAAATGTATAAATTACAGATTTGAATTCAGTTTTATAGCCAGAGAAATAGCACCTTTCCAATCTTAAATCTTTCTCACTTACTCACTTATTGTCAGAGTTCACAATTTGGGATGATAATTCAAAATAACATTGATATTTTTAACTTGAAAATAATTACCCAGATATCTACCCATATATACTTATATATTCTTCCAGAAAGAAACCAAAACCAGGCATAATCAAACCACGGGAGTTAATATATCCTTACATTGCTAGCAGAGAAACTCTACAATCCCTCCTTTCTGACAAATCCTTTGAAGCATCTGACAGATTTGGAATAAAATCTTTCATGGATTAATTTCAACTTTAGGTCCAAAGAAGCAGATTTAATATTTGTAAAACTTGGTGTCAGGACTGACTCACACTTTCACCTACATTCTTCCTCACTCGCAGCTTGGCAATGAAAGGGAGGGGGTAGAACAGAATGCAAGGATGGGGGAGGGATGATCTCCAAGCATCCCTCAGTTCTCGTGAGACATTGCTCCCATCACAAAGACACTCTGAGCAGATGTCCCAGGGTGGCTGGCAGGTTCCCATAACAAAATGAGCAGAAGTGATTGGTGGATGTAATGGACTGTGAGTGGCTCGTGGGGAAAGGGAAATTATGCTTGCTGTTGCGCTGGTTTCGCTTCTTCTGTGCCAATGTGGTTTATTCAGTAAAGTTTATATTCTTAGTAAAATAATGTCCCAGGAGTTTCTTTTTCTGGATTTGCCAACGGGACAGTTGACATTTGGTTCCACTGATCTTCCATTATCAAGTATTGTCAGTGCCTTGAGACCAGACTAGGACACCAAAATCATTGGGGAGAATACTACTTTTATTATAAAGTAATAGTAACAATGTCTTGCAAAGCTGAATATGTTTCTCCCTCCCCCCCCACCACTTTACCTTTGCAAGAACAAGGGAGAGTCTTACCTGAAATGTATCTCAAGGTTGTGCCCCAGAATCAGGTTTCTTATATCTGACAACAATCTTAGTGTCTCCTGTTCCTCAAAGTCATTCCTTTTATCCATTACAGGTATTCCAACTCTACTCCATAAGTCATAAATATTTCTAATGTTGATGTCAGGGTTCCAAATACCACCCCCAACGAAAGAAGACTCCAAGGCTAGAAGTTCCTCAAAGTTCCATTTTATTAGAGATGTCATATTGGCACATCTGGGGAAACCTGAATCTGAAGATTCCAGGTTTTCCCCACCCAAAAGAAAGTCCAAGTCCCTTCCCCTGCACCCACACATGTCCATCACATGGTCCAATCAATCTACCATCCCAACTGGAGGTGCCTCCCAGTCATGCCACTCCAGGTGCAGGGCAGAATGTCCTTTACTCTCAGAGAAAAGAATGTTATTATGGCTAGATATCTCCCCAACTCCATGCAATTCCCCCCTCCCAGTTTCCCACAGGACTAAATGTGGCGGCCCTGAAGATCCAAAGAAAGATGGCCTCCAAGGGCTGGCAGGTTTGAATGATTTGAAAAGCATGTTTAAATTTCTGATATAATTTGGTAGTTGGTTGGATTTCAAAAACAGGCTCAATGAAAAATGAGAGTATCTCAGACTTCACTGAGGTAATTCAAGTCCATCAAGTCCATACTGAGAAATAAAAACTTACCTAAGATGATTGATTGTATTCATGTATATTAGGCAAACAAAATTTCAATAACAAAGTAAGAATTGAAAATCCTTAAAATAGACACTACATGTCTATTCAATGCCACTATCCTAAAGTCTGCCTATTTTTTTTTCAAAAAAGACATTTGCCAGGTCTTGATAATGCACGCCAGATCAACTTTTCATTGACAATCACATCGTGAATGTGGGCGGCCTTAATGCAGACCAATTTACCAGCATGTTCAACAGCAACGGTCAACAATCCAGGGCCTTGAAGCTCTGCCACCGGGACCCAGGAATGAGCTCAACAGCTGAACAATGCGTAAGCGGCCCATCCTTATCTCCCAACATATCTCCCTGCTATCTGTCACTACTTGGGGGTTACAATCTGCTCCTAGACCCTCAGAGCTTTCCCCAACCCCTTGTCCATAAAGGTCCACATTCCCAGGCCCAAACACCCTCCCCTTACTCACACAAGCATCAATCAACGAGGGGGGCCCTTAATACCAGAAGCACTTCTGTTCAACATTGTCAAATATAATGAAATATGGGAATCGTTTATACAAAATACAGTGGGTTAAAAACATGATAGTTACAGTATATAAATATATTAGAAATATATACTTACTTGAATTGCTTTTGATTAGTATATACTGTATATAGTACTGTAACCATTTATTGTTAAATGATATATGTTTTTGTATATTTTGTTGTATTTTTTTAAAAAAGCATTTTCTGTATGATTTTTTCCCCCTTTCTTTGACAATATATGCAATTCTATCTTAACTATTTTGTGTTTTGCTTTCCCTCACCCTTTTTTGTTATTTTAAAAGCAATAAAAAAACATCTAAAGGCTGAAGCTATCTTGAATTCTATCTAAAATATTTATTATTTAATGTAAGTGGTCCAATGCTGGTTTATTTTTGATAAAGATGGACCCACCACCACCACCACCCCGAGCATGAAGTTCGCTGAAGGGAAAGGGCACTGGTGTCTCCGACTGTTATTTTGTCCCTCTTTATCCAATTATCCAATTGCATCCAAATTTCAGACTTCCTAAATTATCTCTCTTCATTCTTTCTATGTTTTATCATTTAGGTTAACATTTCCAGGCTTAAAGTAATACGGTAAGGCTTAAAGATTTTGCTTGACAGAATGTCTCCAACTTGCCCTTTGTCATCCTCATTTTCTAGTACCTCCAACCTTTCCTCACATAACTGATTTTTCTAAGGAATTTGATTGTACGATACTACCAAATTAGACAGCTGTCACTTCTTAATTTTAGCTTCCAGTTATATTTCTGCAGTCTAAAATCTTGTTATTTTTGCTCTCCAAGATGTGTGTGTGGAGCAGCCAGCTCCAAAGCCATATTCATGATGAGCCTGGTTTTCTTCCTTCAGCCATTCATTGGTATATTTTTAATATATTTTAATGGCTGCCATTGGTACTGATTTGCATAATTCTGAGGGCATGTCCCTGGCAGATTGATCAGACTGCTGCACACCTAATACCACATGCAAAATTTGGCCATGCTTAAGGCAATAAAATAAAATCATTTGAATCCGAAAGCAAAAGTTTTTAATAAAACTGACCAGGATGTCAGCCTTCACTTTTTCTTTACTTGCTTGCTCGGCTGCCATTGTAACTGGGGGAGGGGGGAGCTATTGGAATGTCTGGGAGGTGGGAAGTGAGCTGGTGGAGAAGAGCAGAGAAAATTTTCTTCAGCGTTTTCTTTGAAGCTGATAACAACTCAAGGTCAACCGTCATGGCAGAGCAGGAGGATGGCACCATCGGACGTTGCATCCCACATGACCCCTGGGGGGAATGTGGATTGGATAATTTTCACTGGACGGTTGGGGGAAGGATTTGGGGGATGCTTTCTATATGTATTTTTCACGCCTTTTGCCGCAGACCTTGCTTTTCTTTGGTTGCATTCAGTTCATACTCAGTAAAAGTACCTTTCTCTATGAAAATGGAGTTGGAGTTTTTCTTTCTTGGATATTGAAAGGAGGCGTACCTGACACAGGATATCTAATTATGTCTGGGGTTAACAGCTCACACTGAGTGTTTGGTGTAAAATGAATAGTAAAATAAAACAAGTCTGGTTGGGTCAATGGCTCCTTCAACACATGGCAAAGCCTGGAAGTGAATGGATGGTATTGGATAGTATATGGAATATTTGGAACAGCCTAATGAAAAGGCAGCAGCATTCATTTTTGTTTAGATTCGAGAAAGCCTTTGACACTTTAAATTGGCCTGTTCTGTTTAAAGTGTTAGTAGATGTAAACTTTGGAGAGAGACCCAGGTGTTTACTCATGAGAGACTCACAAATAACAACAGCCACACCCTACCGCTGCCCAGGAGTTGCGGCTCATGCTGCCCTCAAAACCCAGGAAAGCAGATTTCTGTCCCAGCCTCAGAGCCAGACTCCAAGAAGCAGGACAAACACCCCTCAGCTGGAGAATTCAGCACCCCCAAAGTGGGCACCTTGTAAGTAAACAGCATGAGGCTGACTCTGCAAGAAGCCAGATGGAAAGATGACCTACAACAGAGGTGTCAAACCCAATTTCATTTGAGGGCCGCATCAGGGTTGTATTTGACCTCAGAGGGCCGCGTGGGGGTGTGTGGATGGGGATGGGCATGGCCAGGGTGGGCGTGGGCATGCTGAAGGTCGTGGATGCCAAAAACAGGCCATGTGGTGGCCTCACGGGACCTCCACATGGCCTGTTTTTGGCCGGCAGAGGCACCGCGGACAAATCCTTTAATATTTCCCAGCTGGCCCTGTGGGCTAGATTTAAGCACCCCATGGACCGGATCTGGCCTGCAGGCCTTGAATTTGACACCCCTGACCTACAAGATCCCTTCCAACTCTGTTAATCTGTTAAAGAAGCATAGTCAGTCTCATGCCGCTTACTGACTTACTTTGGGGGTGCAGAATTCTCCAGCTGAGGGGTGTTTGTCCCACTAAATGGGTGAGGATCTAAACTGCCTTGGATTGTGGGAAGCAACTTTTGCATCTGATTTTTTGCCTCAAGAAATCCCGTTCTTTTCTCCTGCTTGGCCTTGACATGTTCCTAGCCATGTCTCCATTTTGTCTCTCGGTGCTTTTCAAGTTATTGTATGTTATTGGATTACTGTCTGTTGGATTACGTCCTCTAATAAACCATTGTGCTCTTTTTTTCCCCCTGCTTCCACAACTCTTCTTCTGTTCTTAAATTCTCCCCCACCCACCTCCACCCCGCCTGTCTGCTGCTGTCTTTCAAAGCCAGTCTCTCCTCCCCCCCTCCCCATTTACAAGCCTTGCTGAAAACCTATTGCTCCCAAATGTTTGAATCCTTTCAGGGTGGGTGTATTCACATGCAGCGCCTCTGCGGGCCATACCCCAAGTGTCTGCATCACGCCCATATCAGCCGGCCAATTGCATGAATGTTTTTCTCCCTTGGATGAAGCCAGGAGATGAAAATTTCAGAGGGAGAAACCCCCTTTAATGTTCAACCAGTTCTCACCAATGCAAGCCAGGTCAGCTTTTCATTGCTAGTCAGAGAAGAAATAATAAGATAAAAAATAAGATAAAAAATAAAAATAAGAGAAGAAACAATGTTTGAGTGGCTGCCACAAAGAAGAGGTGGGGGGCGGGTGTCAACCTTTTCTCCACAGCACCTGAAGGCAAAACAAGAAACAATGAATAGAAACTAATCAAGGAAAGAACCAGCTTAGAAGAAATCACCTGACAGAACAATCAATGGGTGGAAGGGCTTGCCTTCAGAGGTTGTGGGCACTCCATCACTGGAGGTTTTCGAGAAGAGACTGGACAGACACTTGTCTGGAATGGTATAGTCTTGCTTGAGCAGAGGGTTGGACTAGAAGACCTCTAAGGTCCCTTCGAACTCTGTAATTAAGTCAACCTGACCCGAACCAGGCTCACCGAGGCTCCAGGAAGCAGGTTCTGGGGCTGAATAGGGGGCTAGAATGTAGTACTGATAGTAAATATATTCGTTCTCCTGCCATACTTGAAAATAAATCCCTATTAGTTTCCAATGCACAGGTTCAGCATGAGAGAGAGAGAGAGAGAGAGAGAGAGAGAGAGGGGGGGGGGGGGGGGGAGAGAGGGAGAGAGAGAGGGAGAGAGAGAGAGAGAGAGAGAGAGAGAGAGAGAGAGAGAGAAAGAAAGAAAGAAAGAAAGAAAGAAAGAAAGAAAGAAAGAAAGAAAGAAAGAAAGAAAGAAAGAAAATAGTGACATTTCTCCCTTCCATCCAGGCAATGAACTGCTTCTTCAAATCTTTCATTTCTGCCCAGGAAGAACTGCATTAACACTTTGAACCTCTCTTGAGTGCTCAGTCATTATTTATTTATAATTTCGACTTAAGATTCATGTTGTTCAGATATGATATCCTGTATTTCAGCAGATATAGACTTCTTTTTTTTTAAACCGGTTGACTAAGACCAATTCACCCTTGCCCACATCCAGAGCTAAGAACTGAAAGACAGTCATGTATGCTCACCCTCAACATCTCCCTTGTCACGTTTATCCGATATCAGAGTTGGCTATCACCTATTTTGCGGGATTATTAAATGCTTTCATATAACTGCCAGTATCCAAGATGTTCTGCTACAGAAAAGTAATCAATCATTTTGCAGCTCCTCCACAGGCCATTTATAATTCCTGCACGGGAGCAATCGGTGGAAAATTCTACCTGCCTTAAAAGGGCTAGTATAATTCATACTGAATAAAACAGGCCACACATGCCACAATTATGATCCACATCATAATTGTCAGGAAGGCCCAATGCACTGTGATTGGAGAAGAGAGGCTGTTATCATTCCTCTTGCGCTTCTCGGATGAACAGCCATGGCTCCTTTATGACCTGTGGACTGCAATTCCCAGAATTCTCGAGCCAATAAAGGGACCATAGTTACCCATCCCTGCCCATGCTTAAGGACCCAGATGTTGTCAAGCAGAAGAACCAGAGGAGCAGCAGGCAAATGCCAGCAACCCAGAGAGCCTCTGCCTGCTTCTAACGCGGTGGCCCTGATCCCAGCTTTGGATCCCACCTTGACCACTGGATCCAAGGTCAACGGTATCAGCAGTAGAGTCTTTCATGTTTTGGGTTCTATAATCTCCCAGGATTTAAAATGGACCCTTAATATTAGAACCATCATTAAAAAAGGCACAACAAAGAAGGTTTTTCTTCCTTGGTGAACTCAGGAAGGTCAGAAGCCCCCAGGAGCTGCTGATACTCTTTTGCAAAGGAATTACTGAGTCTGTTATTTGTACTTCTATAACTGTGTAAGGCCCGGCCTCTCCCCCTTACTCAAGAAAGTAAAGACTCTTGAAACTTAGAATTTCAAAAGGAACCTTTTATTGAAAAGGGGTGATAGCAAGGCAGATTCAAAGCAGGTTCTGAGGTCCCTCAGGCCATTCAGCTAGGATAAAGGAAATTAGGAACCCCACCCAACAGTCCGATGTGGATCCAGCCAATCCACAAGTGTGAAGATGTTACTGTACCAGCTACTCTGAGAAAGAGATAAGAGAACTTTCTCAGGGCCATCTTCCGGTGATGCAGTCCACATAGCCCACCCTCCCCTTACATTCCCCCAAAGAGGTGAGAAAGGCGCCAGGCAACGGTTATAAATCAGGTAAAAGGTTATACAAGAATGCAAGCAGGGTATGGGATACATAGAAAGGAAAAGGAAGTAAATGTATCAAGTATAAAATCCGCAGAAGAATGGCAGATCACGTATCTGACAAACTGTCTGGTTTGGTACAGCAACTAAACAGGACAGGTAGAGACTCCAACTGAATACTCAAGATTGCAGAAAGAATAATTGCAACCAGTCTACCTTCCACAGAAGACCTATATATTGCATGGGTCAGAAGGAAGGCTGAGAAGATACCTGCAGACCCCTCACATCCTGAACATAAATTGCTTCAATATCTCCCCCCTGGATGGCACTATAGGACATTGCACCATGCAAAGACAAGTAGACACAGGGATAGTTTTCCCTTTCATGCCATCACTATGCTGAACGCCTAATTATTACAGTTCTGTCTAAAGTGTGTGAATATTAACCTATAGTTAGTGCCTGTAATATTATGTATCATCTTTAATTCCCCCTTTTGGTATTTTTTTTATATTTTTATTGTTAACTCTTTTATTCATTAAACATGAAACTCAAGTCAACAGAACATTTAAAAATGTGTCACAAATACCATTGACTGGTGCTAATGGTTGATACGGGTTGCTGCCAGCGTCCCAGGTATCAACCAAATACCTTCTAAAAATGTAAGACGTTCCAAGTAGCACAGTTTTTTGCAGTTCCGCTGGTGTTATTGCAGGAAGCTGCAATTTCTTGATATGTTTTGTAAAATTCTTGGACATGGTACCACGTGCCCCAATAACAATGGGTATCACTGTTAGATGTTTCATCCATAGCCATGTAGTTTCAATGGCCAGGTCACGATATTTCGTGATTTTTTCCAGTTTTTTTTCTTCGACTCTGGCATCTCCTGGTCCAGTGCTATCAATAAACGGTATGCTTCAGCCCTCCACAATCGTGATATCTGGTGTGTTATGTTCCAAATGATGATCCATCTGTATTCAAAATATTATTTTTCCTATTTTGTATTTCTTATTTTTTATTATTATTCTGTCACTTTGCACATACACTGAGTGCTTTTGTACCAGAGACAAATTCCTTGTGTGTCTAATCAAACTTGGCCAAATAAAGTGTTCAATTCAATTCAACAGAGTTACAAGAAGGCTGGGTCTCCCATTATGTGGGAGCTAGAATAGCTGGTTCTATTCTTCGTCCAAACTGAAACTGGGATTAGAAAACTAACAGGCAAAGAGTGTGGGACTTCCACTCGATAACATTCATTATTTATGAAAATTATACATCATCTATCCATCTCTCTATCTAGTGACTCTGGGCAAGCACGATAAAAATGACAATATAAAACATTAAAACAATATAAACATTAAAAAAAATTTTTTTTAAAGCCGATATAGGGACCACTCTACATCGGGATGGAGCAGGGGTGAAATCTACTTACCTTCCTTACCGGTTTGGAAGTTAAAACCAGGAAGTAATGACACTGGGGCGGGTGGGTGGAGCTTTGCTCCGCCACCGCTACCTGATTGCCGAACCACCCACCACAATTGCTATTGGATCGCCTAATCCGGTCCGAACCGGGAGCATTTCACCCCTGGGATGGAGGTGGGCCTTCTTTTAATCCATTAACCACTTCCAGTATGGAAGGTCCCCATCAGGACCCCAGGCCAAAGGTCAGAGCCAGGTTTTAAGGCCCTGTCAATATACTTTTATTTACAAAAAATGCCTTCATTAGGACCAGCAACTGCAAACTGTAAGATCGCGTGTTTGTTTGTGTGTGCACCAGATCCAGGGCTCAAGGGTTAAAATAGTACTTTTCCCTGATTCACAACAGCAATAACAATAGCACTTAGACTTATATATCACTTCACAGTGCTTTACAGCCCTCTCTAAGCCGTTTACAGAGTCAGCCTCTTGCCCCCAACAATCTGGATACTTATTTTACCGACCTCGGAAGGATGAGTCAACCTTGAGCCTGGTGAGATTCAAACTGCCAAACTGCAGGCTGCCAGCAGAAGTAGCCTGCAGTACTGCACTCTAACCACTGTGCCACTGTGGCTCAATGGTCTAAGAGCCTTCCCCTTGTGATGGAGGAGCAGTTGAGATCAGTGCCTGGTGAGGATCAGGGGTCCCAGACCCCGTTTCTCATCTCACCTCACCTGGGCCTCATGGACTTCATAAGCGACCTAGGTTGGGGAGAAGAGGCTGGAGCCAAGGGCCCAATCAGCCACTGCTCTGGACCGTTTGGGGAAAGCAGAGCAGGGTACCATCACATTTGGGAGCCACGTTCTAATCCTCCTCATGGGGTGTCCTTGGAATAGCTCCTCTCTTGGGTAATTATCAGGGAAAATAGGGAGAAGGAGTCCTGCATGCATTGCCTGGACATCTAGTAAGAAAAGCAAGATATAAATTTAATAAACTCTATTTGTCACAGATAAGATGTGCTGAGATGGCTTCTCCAGCCCTCACCTTAATTTGTAAATAATTCCTTTGGACAAACCGCCTGTCTTAACGTCTATGGAGATTCTCAGTCATCCTGGTCCTGGTTGTCCCAAAGGTGCTTTTTCAAAAGGCAACTGGACTTTCTGGTTTTTCTTTGAAAATGTTTCACATTGTCATCAGAACCAAAGAAGCTTCTTAGATGAGAAGCAAACTGTCTTCAAGGGAAAAAAGAAAGAAAGTACAGTTGCCTCTTGAAAAAGCATCTTTGGGACAAACATGACCCGGATGACTGAGAATCTCCATAGACTTAATAGTGGCTTGTTCAATAAAACAAACCATAGCTTAGTTCAGGGGTCAGCAACCTGTGGCTCTGGAGCCGCATGTGGCTCTTTCACCCCTCTGCTGTGGCTCCATCACTCAAAATATGCATCACGACCGCCAATGTGCGACACCCGCCGGCACGCGATTATTGAGCTTTTCAACCCCAGGTAGGCGGGGGTGGGTTCTAATTTTTTTTACTACAGGTTCTGTGGGCGTGGCTTAGTTTGTGGGTGTGGTGGGGGGTAATGTGACTGCATGGGCGTGGCCAACTTTTTTTAAAAAAAACTTTTAAAAGCATTTTTTCTACAACCTTAAGAGGTTGTAGAAAAAATGCTTTTAAAAGCCTCTGATGATCCCAGCTGAGCCGCGCGATCATCAGAGGCTTTATAAAAAACTTTTAAAAGCATTTTTTTCAGCCGAAGAGGATGTAGAAAAAATGCTTTTAAAAATAAAAAAAAAAACCTCTGATAAGGTGGGCAGAGTAAGCGAGTGGCAACCGGGCCAGGGACCAGTTTGGGGGCATGGCCAGCCAATGTTATTACCGGTTCTCTGAACTACTACAAATTTTTACTACCGGTTCTTGCGAACCGGGAGCAACCCACCATTGCCGGTAGGCCAACCATGGATAAAAGAAAAGTTTCAGAAGAAACAGAACATTTAATTCAACTACATATGCTAGTTTTGTGGCCGCTCAAAAGTAGTCAGGCACAAGAAGGGGTTTGTGGCTCCCAGTGTTTTCTTTTCTGTGGGAAATGGGTCCAAATGGCTTTTTGAGTGTTTAAGGTTGCAGACCCCTGGGCTTAGTTTTTCAGTTATGGTGAAATTATCCACCATTCATTCAGAACCGAAGAAGCTTCTTGGATGAGAAGCCAAACTTCTTCAAGGAAAAACCAAGAAAGTCCAGTTGCCTCTTGAAAAAGCCCCCTTTGGGACACCTGTCTTAACCAACAGCAGGATTGCGGGGGCTTTCGCGCTGGTTGCAGAGGAAGGACAGCGCTCCCCCCTCCCCCAATCTCTAGCACTGGAAAGCCCGGGGGAAATTCGTTCGCTCCCCGCGCGAAGAGCCCACTTACACGCGGACGGTGCAATGATGCGCTTGGAGGGAGATTTTGGACGCGGGTCTCTGGCTGCCAGCTGGGCTTGCACCGCTCTCCGACGGGGAGCGAAAGTATCGAAGGAGGTCTTGAAGGTATCGAAGGGGGTCAGAGTCCTGAGACCCCCGCCAGAGCATCGCGTCGCCCGAGGGCTCCATGCAAGACCTGCGGGGCTGTTTTGGAGGGTTAGGGGAAGCCGGGCTGCCTCCTCCGCCGGCCGATGCGCTTCCTCCAAAGCCAGCGGACCAAAGAACCCGCCCGAAGGGCTGTGAACGGGAGAGCATCCCCTGCTGCCCCCCCCCCCCCCAAGGAGGCGCCTCTGTGGTTCTGTCTCACACAGGGACGGTCTTGATGGTCTCCCGGACCCCGCTGGTCCGCAGGGAGAGCCCCTCGCCCGCGCGCAGCAGAGCAAAAGCCCCACGCCGGAGACCCGCAGCCCAAAGCGTCGCAGCCGCACCGACAACCGCTCCGAGACGCTCCATGGAGCGTCGCGTCGTTGCCCGAAGCCGCGGCCCCTTTAAATGGGCCGGGCCGGCAGCCGGTCATGTGCCTCCCAGTCGGGGCGGGCGAGGAGGCAAGAAAGCGGAAGAGCGGCTTTTCTTCCTTTGTCATAATGCGCTGGGTCACGTGGGACCGCAGGAGCGCGCTGTGACGCCTGCGCACTCCGGCGCTTGGCTCGCCCTTTACAAGCGCGCGTTGTGCGGCCGGGGAGGGCGGCTGTTCCTCGCGCGCCCCGCTCTTCTCTCTCTCTCCCACCCACCCCCCTCCGCAGAGCCCTGCGGCGACCGGCTGGGAGACCCCGGAGCGAAGGCGGAGCTGCTGGAGCGTTAGCGAAGCCTCAGAGCCGTTGCCGCCGCCGTTGCGAGGAGGCCGTTGAGGCTGCGATCCGCCGAGGAGGAGGAGGAGGTGGACGACGGAGGACGACGACGACGGAGGAGGAGGAAGCGAGACGAGTCGCTGCTGCCGCCGCCGCCGAGAAGAGAGCGAGGCCGAGAACGGAAGAGGAGGAGGAGGGAGCCGCCGCTTCCGCGGCCATGTTGGAGGCCTAACCGGCCCAGCGCCGCGCCTGACAGGAGCCGCGGCGGGCGAGGCGGCCTCTGAGGGAGCCCAGGAGGGGAGGCCCGCCCGCCCGCCCGCCATGTCCTGCGTGCACTACAAGTTCTCGTCGAAGCTCAACTATGACACGGTCACCTTCGACGGGCTCCACATCTCGCTCTGCGACCTCAAGCGCCAGATCATGGGCCGCGAGAAGCTCAAGGCGGCCGACTGCGACCTGCAGATCACCAACGCCCAGACCAAAGAAGGTAGGCCGGCCGGCTGGTGGGCACGTGGCGGGCGCCTCCGACCGGGAGCTGACGCAGCCTTTGTCCGCGAGACGGTTGGGCCTCTGGCGGTTCGGCCGAGGAGGCCCCCGGCGGGGACGGGAGGTGGCGAGGGCGGCCGTGCGCCGGCCTTGGGGTGCCGCTCGAGTCCCGGTCCGCTTCTCCCCGCGATGGGCGCCTTCGGCCCGGCGAGATGGGAGTTGAGCGGCCTGCCTGGACGGTTCCTTCTGTGGCCGCCCGTCTCGAACCCGGGACGTGGCTGGGCCGCCGACAATGTCGGCAACGATATATAGATATATATATATAGATTTCCCTAAAGAAACCTGAAATCTGTAGGGAAAAAGAATGATCAAAAGTCAGGAAGGAACCCCCCACTTCAGGCCCTGAAATTTTCCAAAAATAGCTCAGCTCAGTAACTTTAAGTGTTTTAAATGTATAAAGGTTTCAGGATGATGTCATGAATAGGCCGAAGACGGACCCAAAATGCCATTATCGGGTGTATATATCCTGTATAGATTTCTATCGGATTTACTTTTACAAATGTTGTCGAGATGTGTTTTGGTGACACGAAGATTAATAGGCCTTTAACAGTGAGTTGGAGTTTAAATAAGAATTTCCCCGAATAACGTTTTAATTTTCTCTATCTTGAAACGTCTAAAGGGGGTTAATATTAAAACCTGAATGTAAATAGGTTAGTTAGACAAACTGTCAGTTTGTAGGCTAAAGTAAAACTGCCAGAAATGTGAATTGAAGGAGACTTTGGGATAGGACCAATTAAATCATTTCTCAGGTTTTATGCCGTACCAAATTCAATGTATGATTTTCAGTTCCCATTATCTATACAAACTATTTAGTTCATGCAGAAAAAGTAGGAATAAACCTTTACAGGGGAAAGGAAAGAAAATTCTGTCCTGTAAACAGTTTCTGTTCTTCTTATACTGTATCTTTAATTCTTACTTCTGATTCTAAGATTAGAATTCTAAAAAAGGAATTATCTGTATTGGTATTTTTTTTAAAAAAGACTAAAGATATGCAAATATTGCCACAGATGTAGATGTTAAAGCAGGTATGATTGCAAGAAGAGATACTCTTCAGCTGTGATCATTAAGTGTAAATTAATGGATTTGTGATCAGACCTAAATCAGTAACTTCCTTTTTCAGTTTCCTCTTTTAAATCAGACTGATGGTGCCAGGTCTTGGCTTCAAGTATGAAGAGATTAATATTAAGTACCTATCCTGAACATATCATTGATGATAAAGATTAATTTGAATAACTTCTAAACAATTATTTAAATCATTTAATGTTTTTAAAAGTTGTTTTCTAATAAAAGCATTATTCAAAATAATTGTAATGTATATTATCAGAATTTGGAAATAGATTTAAGTTTTAAAGCTAGGTACAGGCTAGATATTTCAGTTATGTATTCTGTTTTTCAAAATCATTAAATAGATTTCTGTTCATAGATCATAAATACTAAAGGACTGTTTGCCATACTATGATACTCCATCAAATCATTAGGAGGCCCAATTAGAACCAGAAGTTCATGGGGGAAGCAGAAACATTCTACTTACATTTGTTTCTTTTCTTATCACTTCTGCTTTTGAATCCAGACTCCTCCTCTTTACCCACATCCATTCCAGCCCCAAAAACTGTTAAATTATCTTTGCCCCTTTTAAGAGAGGTAACTGACTAAATGATGCATTTTGCAAGGCTAATCTGCTCAACAAATATGAAATGCAATTAAAACATGAGGAAATCTTTGATTTCTGTTATAATTCGTTTTTCCAGAATTCTGTAAGGATTTTAAACATCCAGCTTAATTTTAAATGTTGCTTTTAATTCATCTTATGTTGTAATTAGATATGCTTTGTTAAAGGTTTCAATCGTTCTACTTCATTAGTTTGGCTGAAGTAGGTAATAGCAGAAATACAACTGATATATATGTAAAGAGATGGAATAGTTAAATGTGGAAGATTGATGAAATTATTTTAATTCTAATGTGAGCAGCCATTTGGTGATTAGAAATACTGTACATTTTTTTTCTCACATTGCGGGCTGTGATGGATGAAGCCTTTGTTTGGGGTAGGTGTATCTGCAGGACTGGTGTTAATGCTTTCATATTAAAATAAGAGTTACATTTCTCTATTTCTTGGCATTCTGTGATTTCGGAGCTGTATGTCTCTTGCTTGTTGTCCATCACTCCCTAGATTACTGCAATGCACTATCACTTTCCTGGGGACAAAATTACCAAAACATCTATAGAAACTTTTAGGTTAAAGCCCCTTGACGGTGCATTAGGATGGCAACACAACTTTTTAATTCAATTAGTTATTTTTCATAATAGAGGGTGTTAATTATCCTGCCTGATTATGCCAAGAATTCCTGTGATTTGGTGCCTTACTGGGAGAAATTCTGCATTTCAAATAGGAACTCCTGCCAAGTGTATTTGTGTTTTCCTCCTAGAATATACTGATGATAATGCCCTGATTCCCAAGAATTCATCCGTTATTGTCAGAAGAATTCCTATTGGAGGAGTAAAATGTACAAGCAAAACATATGTCATGTAAGTGTTAAAAAGATTTTTAAGAAATAAGCTTGGGTTCTTATTTGATATTCTTATACAAGATTTCTGTTGTCTTAATCTGTAATCACCATATCTTATCTTGAATATCCTCTAGATAGAATTGCTTTATATTTTGACTGTCTTAGTGACCATAGTTCAAACTAGATTTTTTTTTTCTAATTTTAACACATATCTGCTAATTGAAAATGATTGCCTATTTCAGACTCTGGAATTAGTGACTGTAGACGCATGAACTAGTTCACTATGAGCAAATATTGCTATGTTTAAATATAAAAAGGTAGACTACAGGAAAATTCCTTAGGACTGATTACCTAGAATAAGAGAAGCTCAGGATGTTTGGGGGCTTAAACTTCTTTGAGTTGAACTATTGAAATGAAGTTGTACTGGCAAGAGCAGTGGAGCTCAGCATACAGGTGAATTTTGCCTGGGAGGACTATTCTTTGCACCCTACCTATATTTTAAAAGAAACCTACTCTGGGATCATACATATATAGTATAGTAGTAAGTTGCTCATAATAACAACCAGTGGTATAATTTGTGAATAGCACATCTAAGTAAAGCGTGGTGCGAGAGAATTCAGTATCTCGTTACTTAGATGTAGTGATATCACAGTATTTGACAATTCCTTTAAGAAAGAATACAAAGGATTCATATTTGTGCTCTCATTAGCTTTGAAGGTGTAATTGTGGGCTGGGGCTTTAAATACATCCTAGAACATTGTTACTTATGACCTTTTGCCCAAAGTAAAACCAGGCTTGTGTGCGAAAACTTACATGCTTTGCTTTGTACTGTTAGGGTGCAGCTTCTATTTCTAAAAATACTTGAATTTGGTAGGCTGCAAGTTCTATAATATACCTTAAACATCAAGCACTAAAATAAAATTTAAAATAAAAATGAAGAATCGGAAATTTGGGTGGGGGTTAAATTTTTTAAAAGTTACTTTATCTTGCTGTTATTACAGTAATTAGAAAATGTATCAGCTGAAAAGCTTTGAATCTTGGACATACAGGTAGTCCTTGATTTACAACCGGAATTATGTAAGTCATGGCAGTGGCTAAACCGGTCCCACATGACCATGCCTGATTTTACAACCTTTGTTTTGCAGCAGTCATTAAACAAATCAGTTTTCTTCAATGGGCATTTTTTGTTGGAAAAATAGTCCCCCCCCCAAAAAAAACCCCTCCAACAAAAAATGATGGTTGCATGACCATGGAACGCTGAAAATGCCTATAAATGCGAGTTGTGTGGTCATTGGAACTCTGAAACAGGGTTATAAGTAACTGTAAAAGTCAGTTGTAACTTCAAACAGTTGTTGAGCAAGGACTACCTGTATGTATTTCGCCTAGTTCAGAACATAAGGGGAAATATTAGTTTCTGCTTACATCATTGGAACTGTGGTTCTTTTTAGAGATCTCCCTTACCTCACCTTATCTTGTATAAAGGTAGCTTTTGCTTCCATTTTTAAATTCATTCATCATTTTAGCCATTCAGATTTAAAATAGAATTTAAATCACCATCATTTTGAATATTCCCTTGTTCTCATTAATTTAGGATTAAAATACAGCTTTCTGACTTTAGATGTCATGAGGATCTAAGCTTCATATAAAATCAGGAAGAAGGCCTAAACTCTTCATGACAATGAAAAAAAGGAGTTGTGAGCCCATACAAATCATTGATACGGCAAGCAGCAGTGATTTCCCAGTACATTTGAACTAGAGTACTATGTTGTCTAAGACAATTTTTTTACAGTACATCTTTAGGATATCTAAGATACATTCTTAAAGGGACAAGTCATAAATGCAACAAAAACTTCCATGTGAATGAGGCAGTTATATTTATAAACCTTTTATTTTGATAATAAGAATCATCAAGGTAATTAGTTTAAGTGGAAAATATTGTATGTATATAAAATTTATATGGAAATGCACGTTGATGGCATTTAAAGTATATACTGAACATCATCTGGACTACAAAGAGTAGTCATTTACTTTTAAAACTCATTATCTAATTATCCTTTCTTTCAGTTGAGTTCTTTTTACTTGAAAATATCCCAAATTTTGTCCCAAATTGGATTATGGGATTGAATAATGTATCAGAGTCGGGAACAACTAGCACATATGTGCCAGGGGAACCTTTACCTTTAATGCATCAGTATTGTAAAGAATATAACTTCCTAAATGTAAAATATTCAGGGGACCTATTTAAAGCCTTTTTTAAAATCAGACCTTTTTTTTTTTATCGCAGAACTCATAAGTTTCACAGAAGCATAGACACTCCTCTCAGGTGATGTTTTTTGACCCCCACTTTGAGTCCACAAATCCTATCGCTTTTCGGTCTGTCTAGTCAAATTGAGTACCTTGCTCTTGGTGTGGGGATTTGGCCTTTTCCATAAACTTTGCATGCCAGTCTTAGAAAACAGGTATTTCTAGATGCTTAATGTTAATGTTTCTTTAGGATCAGAGCCGTTGTCAAGTAGGTTTTGGAGGAATGTTTCTTTATGTACAGTTTTAATATGCACTTTTGGTTTCTGGTGGTGAATTTCTCTTTCGTGACAGTATGTTTGTTGTTTCTGACAGCATGTTTTCCCTTTTTTAGAAGTCGAACTGATCCAGTGAGTGGACCTTCAAAAGCAGTATGTAAAAACACAATCTCACACTTTTTTCTTCTACACAATCTGCTTAATTTACAATATTGTAGCAATAAAGTATTTTTATAAATATTTATTTCCCACAGAGAACCATTGATACTGTAACTTACATTGTAATTTGATTCAGTATAGTAAACTGAGCAATGCAGATCATTTTAATGTGATCATAAACACTGGTGCAAAGTGACACTGAATTGCATATTGGAATACTAGATTATTTCCTGTATGACTTTGCGTTGTACAGATAATGTATGATCATTTATGGATCATGTAAGTTAAGGTTTGCACTGCTGAACATAATTATTTTGTTCTACATTGTGTGTGTCTCTAGTTGGTAGCTGTTTGTTTGTATAGGTTGTTGTGTGCTTTTTGTTTCCTCGAAATAAAAATATTTGGAGTGTATCTTTTTTTGCCACTATCACATTGTATCAACTTTTGTTCTTAATATTTCCATTAATGGTTTTTGAAGATATTTTCAAAAACTGCAATATATTAAACTTACCTTTTCTTCTTCAGATTCAATCATTTATTGAAAGGTCTATTTGTGCAATTAGATTTATACTGAAAACACACTGTTCACATGTTTTGCTCCAGCAGACAACCTAGAATGTGAACTGCTATCCTAAGATCTGTATTTCCTACTAATTATCCCTGAGCAAGACATAATTAAAGTTAATCTTAGTAGCCCTCACACAAAAGAGATATTTTAGCACAGTGACAACGCCTGTCAGACCTCTCCAAGGCCTGTTCAATTAAGAAAAGATGCCCTTACTTGCTCCTTGGGTCACACCACAAGTCCTTAAATTTTATTTTGTCATATAATAGCCTATTCAGTTGCTTCCTTCGGTAAGCTCTTGTTTAGTTACCATTATTGATCAGTGGGATTTTTTTCCTATTTCAATTCATTAAAACACACATGTGGTCTCTGTTCCATTTTTAAGTTTGCTTAACATACTGTAAAGTTGTTTTATTTAGGATTTATTAATGATACAGTTTGGCATTGCGAGATAGTTTTCTAATGTTAGAAAAGAGCAGTCTTGGTGACCAGTTAGAATATTTATGAAATTATGCTTATTTAAAAATATTTAGCATTCTTGTGGTATATAAAAACATAGTTCTCATTTGATTATTAATTATACATTGCATGTCTGAAAATCATTTTTGTTTACAACTAGCCCAAAACTAAATAATATAGCAGATTTTTGTGTAAGCTGCTTTTATTATTTTATAACTGGTCCTTTTTGCTAGCTTGTATAATAAGTTATGTTCACAAATAAAGTTCAACTTTCATTTAGAATTGTGTGTACCCTGGCATGTCTTGTACATCTTAATAGCTCTGTTTAAAAGTATATGGTTTTAAGCAAGCTTGCAAACAGCACTATACAATCCACCAATTCAGAGATTGATTGCCTACGAACGTTTCTGTTATCTGCACTAAAGGAAGGATCAAAGTTAGGGACTGTCAGGCTTTGCAATACAGCTGTTTCAGGCCTACGATACTTTGAAGCTAGGGTGCACCAAAAGAATGTTCATTGAATCAAGTAAAAGCTTTCCCAGCTCACACACCAAAATGCTGTAGTTTTGTTGAAATCTGTAAAAGGAAATGTTAGGGCTGGGGGTACATTTTGTTAGGTCTGTGTGAAATTGTCACCTAATGGGCTTCTGGGAGGGGGGGGGTATAGATAGGAGACTTCAGTCCCTACATGCAATCAGCCATTCTATAATCAGTTTAGAAATAGGTTGATTCAGAGTAGGAATGCTGGTGTTAGGTTTTGAATTGTTAGGATATAAATGGAGAATTAGCTGTTGTCTACTATGCTTGATGTTGGTCCATTAAACAGTAAAGACTCCTTTCATTGAACTTCAAATCCTGGCCACTACATACAAAAAAATCCCACACAGTTCTTGGAAACATTAGACAGCTTTTGCTTTGTTTCAAACTTCTTTGCTGTAACCTACTGCACTAGAATTTACCATCCAAGTACTAATAGCTGAAAAACCTTTTATCTTTTTTTTTAATTAGCTAGGTGCTCCCACCTATTGTGGTGTTATGTATACAACTCATGCCTTTGCCAGGATCCCCCCAGATCCTTTTGCAATGAGTGCATTTCCCTCATTTCCTAGGAAGACAGAATATCTGGCATACACATATCTTTCTCTGCTCTCCACAAATGTAGACTAACTAACGGTGCCTCTCAGAAGCAGGTCTCATGGCCTGCAGGGGAGTGAAAGAGCAGCATGGTAGCTGCTCATCTAGGAATTCCTTTTTTTAAAAAAATGAGGTGCCTGTTGCTATTTTCTTCTGTAGAGTACCTTTTGTCCGACATCTCAAATATATATATCATTTTAAATTTCAGAACCTTCCATGCTACATGTGAAATTGAACCTAGTTTAATAACTAAAATCTTAGCAATTTTGAAGAAACATTTCGAGTCATTTAGGGGGGTGTGTGGTCTTGACCAGTGTTTGACTGCTAGTGTGCTTTGGTTTTTTCCTGTTTTCTTTCCCCAATCTATTCTTTATATTTCACCATTTCCACAAAGGTCACTGAATCTTGAAAGGTTTTTAGATATCATAGATAGGACTACTATACATACAATCTTTTTCAGATAGTACATGCATACCTGTATAATTTTACTAAAATTTGTGACATTCACAAGTTGAACTAATGCTGAGAAAAATAAAAATACATGATCATCAGACAGCTAGAAATATGGTGATTGTGTCTAGGAATTTCTCATAGTATAGTTGATAAAGACAGCAAATTCTTTCTCTGATTTTAGTGTTTGCAGTATGCTCTGACATCAGGTACAAAATTTGAATCACTAATTTGTAAGTACAGTGACAGATTCTCACATCTGTAACAAAACTCAGGCTCAAATTTGGATGAATGACATCTCAGTTGAAACAAATCTTGAAAGGGTAAGAGCATTAAAGAAGGTAGAGGGCTATCAGTATTGGCAGATACAGATTCACATATTTCTGTTATTCTAATGGCCAAAATGCAATATTGATTTATTTCATAAGAGACAATTTTGTCTATAATCTGTTTCAAAGAGGACTAGACAATAGTATTTGTTGCTGTATTCAGTCATTTGTTTCTTGTGGCCCAACCATTTGTTTGTGTCCAGTTTATCTATTTCATATTTCTTACCTTTATAAATAGTTTTAGCATCTCACATATTATTTCAAACTCCAATTTAAAAAAGATTTTAAGTGCTATTTAAAAAGCAATACTTCTGATCCGCCTCTGTGGCTATTATATAGCCCAGGAAAATGCTTCAGAATGAACAGGAAACCTAAAACACACATTTATTACATAACAATCTGCAGTTGGAATTTACCTGACAAACACATATACTGAACATATAGCCCACATCACATTATTTCTTCCTGAACCATGTAGTCACCTCCTGGATCTCTTCTATATGATGAAATAATAAGAATGTATGTTCAATGTTGAATAAATGAAGCCATAATTTTTATAGAAAACCAAATGGGATTGATGAGATATGTCTGAAGGAATGGCTTGCAGCACCTTAAGATATACCTGGGTGGTTCTCAAGAGACTCCTATGTAGAGCCAGGTGTACATGTGTGTGCTGCTATTGCCCTGTGGTGGTTCCACCTTTAGGATTGGCTTTTTGTGCTGGATCTGAATGGCAGCTGTTAATTTGCATACATAAAATTGTTTTACTGTCCTCAGAGTTGCTTTTTGTGAGTTGGGCAGCTATACAATTATTTAATTAGTAAATAAAAGCAAAGGTTTGGTTACTTTGGACAGGCATTAATTAGAATTGAGTTTTAAAAATGTGTGTGTGTGTGTGTGTGTGTGTGTGTGTAATAGGCCTACCAAACTGTGGCTTTATTGACATTCCTAAAGCCGGGCCTTGATATACTTAACTCAGAGTAGTGATCTGTGTTTTTTCTAAGTGAGGAACTAGAATCTCTTAATTACACCCTGTCTGTACACGTGAGGTGCTTTTCCATCAGTAGTAGTTGGCATTCAATCATGCATGCCTGTTTGTGGGTCATAACATGGTAGTCATCATCATGGACATAACTTTTTTTGAATTGTGACATGTATCACATAATTGCAGGTTGTCTGATTTAGTTCTATGATTGACTCTGTATGATAATTAGAGATTGTATAAGGCTTAAGTTAGGACTGGTAAAAATCTATTTTCCGAGTTTTTTAGAACTGAAAAAAAGCCCTTGTAACTCCTATCTTACATACTACTAAGTTTAGAAATGTACTGATAAAAAGAACATGGAATATATGTATTTTTAAATTGTTCATTTAAATGCATATATATTTATTTTGCACATTAATTTCAGCATCTTCTATTCAGTACTACTCACAAACATCTAAGGGATCTGTCATTGTTATCAGCATCCTGATGATTTTTTTTTTAAGTACAGCATCTATCATCTTCAAAAGCTTTGAATCACTCAGATTTTTAACACATCTAAATGAAAATGTCTATAAATATGCTCTTTCCCACAACATGTTTGAACATTTTTACATTCACTTCTCCCACAGCATACATTTACATAAAAATTGAAGGTTTTTAACCTTAACCTACTTTAATATTTATTGTAGCATGTTTTTACTTTGAAAAATGTACACTTATTTATATTGGTTATAAAACAAAGCCAATGATGAAGTTATTAGGCGAATTGGATATCCATCTTATTTTTTACAGAACTGAATATTATATATTTGACTGCCCAGGCCATAGAAACAAATGATACATTTCGACTAAAGATATTTTTTTTTGAAACTCCTCTGTAAAATGTAGTTTCAGGCTAAATCTTAATACCACAGCTGAGGCTAAATATGTTGGCTACATTTTGACTGTGGAACTTGAATGTGTGTTTAATTTTTTATGAACAGATTGATGACTCTTCTGCATCTATTTCTCTGGCCCAGCTTACAAAGGTATATACATATATATTTGTCAAATATAACAGAATATATTGTTGCTTGCTTGGTATTTTGAATGTTTTCTGCTGTGATATTTATACCTTTAATTTCTGTCATAGATGCAAAAAACTATTAAGTTTAAACATTGGAATTGTGTGTATTTATTAATTACTATCCTGTAAAGAGTAGTTCCCAGTATGGGAAGATAGAAGGGGAGTACCTTATCAGCCTCAACATAATGTTGCAGTTTTATTCATCTTCAAGACACAAAGAAGAAGCACTTCTGAAGCTGTTTTATCATTTCTTTGATATGTTACATTAATTTTTCATTGGAAAAATAGCACAATTTTAAAGAAGAATTTTAATACTATTTATGGACTCCTAGGATTTCTCTGTGCAACAGTCAGCAGAGAAGTATTTCCCTATCACATGGACACTTTATATGATTATTTGGGGAATCTGCACTCAAAGCCAGTGATAGAGCAATAATTTGCATCAAATAATTTCATCAGTTGTACCCTTGTAGTATATGCAGCGGGCAATAGCTATGCAACTAATTTGTTTGAACACAGACTGTGTAAATGTATCTATAGGAATATACCAATGTGTATGTGTGGCATACTGGCAAATGTGACCTTAAAATGTTGTATCAACTTTGTTTGCAATGAAACTGCTTGCCTTTCTGCTCAGTAATGTGTAATTTTGTCTGGGAAAGCACTAGTGATAACATACCCAAATAAATGGCTGCTCTTTAAAATTTTGAGTTAGAAGCAGTATTGCCTTATATTTCATATGTCTTTTTGTGAACAAAGGCTGGAGTTGTATTTTTCAAAAATAAACTACGTTTTCTAGTTTGGAAATTTTGACATGCGTTTGCGAATATTTAATTTATATCAAGCAAGTCTGGTTTCCATTAGTGCTGTCCTTAAATTTGTCCTCGGTTTTGTAACCTTATGTCAAGTTTATTTTTCTGAGATGTGAAAAAAATGTCCAAGAGCTGTACAATTTTAAGTTTCAGGTAGAACTTCAGAGAGTATTTCTGTCAAATGCAGAATATTTTTATATAATATAAAGCAGTTCAAAACTGTTACTTACTTTAACCTCTTCGGTGCTGATAGTTCTTACATAGAGGGAATGCATTTAACAGTTTTGTTTTATTCCTACTGTGTATTAAATGCCATATTTGAATTTTGGTCTATTCCTACTAATGTTCTGTGCTAATGGATATGTTCTGTAAACCTGTTTGGGTTCAAACAAATTAGCTAAGTATTTGTAAAATAGTTTTCTGTAAATGTGAACAATTTCATAGTTGTTAATTTGCATTGTTAAGAAACGTTATGTATTTTAATCAACTGTTTAATAAAACGTTGAAACTAGCTGTTTGCTTTTGTGGATGAATGTATTAAAAAGTGTGTATGGACGATCTGAATGTTAGGTGATTGGATATCTGAGCAATTAATAACCAATCCCTTCAACCTTGCTTATATCAATATTTAGCGTGCAGTGACCCATTTTAACAAGTTTCTAGAATTGTTAGCTGTACATCACAACTATGGCTTGCACCCTGAAGGGGCTATCATCCTGAAAGTTGTGCGCCCAAAGCATATTGTGTGGCATTAGATCCCACTTGGCAGAAAGTTACTTGTTCAATCTAGTTACACCTTTCTGGATATGTTAGCTGTATTCATTCATTTTTACTTTTATAGATACCAGAAGGGGTTTGACAAGTAATTTCCCAACGTTTAAAAATGGTCTTAGATATGAAATGTCAGTTTTCAGGATGATAATTGCTATTTTAATATTTCTAAGTGTAAAATAATGCTATGCTGCAAATGGAGACCATGAATTGCACCTTATCATTTCAAAGTAAACCTCTTAAAATTCATGGCTTTTTAAGTATTGCAGAAGGCACCTTTCAAAAGACTTAGCTTCAGGCCATTTAAATTTATCCGAAGAAACAGATACACTTTCACAAGCGTTTGTGCAGAGTACAAATAGCCTGATGCACAAAGTATCCCAGCAAAGAAAATAGCAGGTTTTGTTTTGATTAAATTAGTTTAGAGCAACAGGCACATAAACATCATGTAAATGGCATAAGGACTCCCTGGAACATCTTCAGGATAATCTGAGCTGTTTTTGAGACAACTTTAGCTAGCATTGTGCTGCTCTTTACAGGATTGGATGAGTGGTGTTGTCTTTGACTGGATGGCCTTAAATGTGTTTTCTAATGTGTGTTGTCAAATGATTACCTATTGAACAGACCGCCAATCTGGCTGAAGCCAATGCTTCTGAAGAAGATAAAATTAAAGCAATGATGTCACAGTCTGGCCACGAATATGATCCAATCAAGTAAGTCTTCACCATGTCACCCACCAAACCGAAGCAAAAAAGCTAATTTTGGCACAATTTACATACTTTAAAAAAAAAAACAATCTGCAAAGTTGCACACTTCTTTTCTTACGCCTTTTTAGTTACATGAAGAAACCCCTGGGACCGCCGCCACCATCATACACTTGCTTTCGTTGTGGAAAACCTGGTCATTACATAAAGATCTGCCCAACCAATGGGGTAAGATTGGCCTTGTCTCGATTGTTGAAGTAGCTTGTCTTGTTTCCTGATGACAGCCTAGTCCTATTTTTAAATTCATTGGGGAAAGAGATTCCCTCATGCTAAGCTAACTAAGGAGTCTTTGGGGATACATAGTTTAGCGGTATTGTGGCTGGCAGGATGGGCAAGCAAAGGCAACTCATTCAGCAGCATCTATCTTTGTATTTTCAGTCTTGAGAGCAAAGGAGGGAGGAGGTAAAGTACTATAAATTGGAGTATTAGTGGAGGATGTTACTGCTTTTGTTAAATCTCCTTGTCA
This sequence comes from Ptyas mucosa, assembly GCA_012654045.1. Classification (NCBI taxonomy): domain Eukaryota; kingdom Metazoa; phylum Chordata; class Lepidosauria; order Squamata; family Colubridae; genus Ptyas; species Ptyas mucosa. The sequence continues at coordinate 16,241,070 of WNWU01000025.1, read as the reverse complement.
GTTTCTGGATCTGCCCTCCAAAGGGCAGTAGAATTGTTTGTTGATTTGAATACAGTTCTGTGTAAGGCTACAAAATCCACTGATCAAACAATTATGCGCAGATAAAGTTGGCAGGAGTTGCAGGAAGTAGATTTTAATGTTTCTGTTGTTTTCTTAACAGGACAAGAACTTTGAGTCTGTTCCCAGGATTAAGAAGAGTACTGGAATTCCACGAAGTTTCATGATGGAAGTGCAGGATCCTAATACTAAGGGTGCCATGCTTACCAACACAGGGAAATATGCTATCCCAACTATTGATGCGTAAGTAATAGAGATCTTTGCAAAACATCCTCATTTAAAATTGCCTGAAAAACTGAAGTTGGCAATCTAGATTGGTTAGATGGTTAAGAATAAATTGACTTGCTATAGAATTCTTATCCTATCTTTCTAATGTTCTGTTTTTGTTTATTGTTTATTAATATTAGGATCTGTACATCTGTGATTATAGGTTCTAGAATCCTATATCAATTCACTTTTCATCTTTTCTTTCGCCTTAGCTGAATTTTTTTGAGGAAGTTAGCAAATTATACCAGTGCTATCTAAGGGCTATTAAAAAATAATTAATTAGAAATGCATCTTCATGTCAGTCAGTTCATAAATGTAAATTTTCCTTGGATAGAAGCTCACAGTCACTTTGCACACAGGTGAGGAGATGAGGCGGGCTGGAGGAGGAGAGTGTTTCAGCTTAGGAAAAACACCAAAGTTGAAGACTCCTAGGAATCTTGGTCTTAAAAAAAAGGATGAATTCTCCCTCAGTTCTTTGATTTGCAATTCTACCCTTAGCTCAGGCTGTGGGGTGATAGGTATTTTTGCTGATTACAGAAAGCAATAGATACAGTGAGCGACTAACTGAAAAATGTGTTGCCAAGGATCCTATTTTGGTTTACTTAACGGTTGTGATATTTGATTAATTCACTTTCATTTCTCTATTTCAAGTGTTTAAACTTAGTAAGTGAAAGTTGATTTTTCTGGACAGTGATATGACCATCACTTAATTAATAAATTAATCACTTAAGTGATTGATAAATGATGATCAATCATAATCATGTCAGTGCCCAGAAAGCACTTTCCTGCTACTCTGTGTAGGAGTTAATCTCTGTTTTAAGTACTCTTGCATCTTTTGTAATTCGTTTGCTCTGAAATTTTGAACTTTTCAATGATCAATAAGCTGCTGTCTCACTGCCATCCTGGCTCTGTCAAGTTCAGTAATATAAAATTATTTTTCATCCAATTAAAATGCAACTTTATAATTTGTGTTTCTGTTAATTTGTCCAGATGGTACAGGAGTGTGGAAGAAAAATGTTAGGATACATCCTCAACTTTATAACATGCTTCATACTACTTTTACTTCCACAATGGAGACAAGATTTCATGGAAGGGTTTGTTTTTGTTCTTTCAGCGAGGCTTATGCTATTGGGAAGAAAGAGAAGCCCCCTTTCTTGCCAGAGGAACCGTCCTCTTCCTCGGAGGAAGATGACCCTATTCCAGATGAATTGTTGTGTCTGATCTGCAAGGATATAATGACTGATGCTGTGGTGATTCCCTGTTGTGGAAACAGCTACTGTGATGAATGTGAGTTTGTAAGCTGCCCAGTTTCTCAGTGTATCACATGGATGGACCTGTGCTTGTGCAGAGCAGTGTTCTTGAACTGAGAGACAGAGAGCCCATCTGTGTACCTGATGGGATGCCCTCTGTTGCCCTGATAACTTCACGTACAGTTTTTCATACAGATTATGCATTATTGGACTCTTTAATGCTTTCCAGTCCAGCAGAATGTTGGAAATGAGTTATTTAAAGATGGTGGGGACTCTGGCAGTAGGATATCTCTACAAAAACCAGATGGAAATAGAGCAAATTTGGTTTGGAGGAACAAGCTGGCAAAGGAAAGATTGCGTTTAAAAATGGCAGAATCAGAGTGGAGACTGCTGACAAAAAAAAAAAAAATTAGAGTAAAATCCCTGTAGGAGAAATGATTAGATCCATGATAGCGAACCTATGGCCCTCATGCCACAGGTGGCACACAGCGCCCTCTCTGTGGGCCCGTGAGCCATCGCCCCAATTCAGCTCCGCCACACATGCATACATGCTGCCTGCCAGCCAGCTGGTCATCAGGTCCCTGCCATGCGGGGGCAGGGCACATATGGGGGGGCTCATGCACATGTGGGGGATGCATGTGGGGGGCCGCATGCGGGGGGCCGCATGCATTGCATTTTGGAGGTTTAGGCACACTTTGGGCACTTGGTCCAGAAAAGGTTAGCCATCACTGGATTAGATCATTGCTCAGAATATTGCTGAATATCCCATTCTATTTATTTTGTATTAACGAAATACAAAAACCAAAAAGAATACACGTGTTCTGTTCTAAGCCCCCTGCCATCTGGGGCTTCGTTGTGCCCATTCGTACATAATACAAGGAGAGGCAACACATGGGGAGGGTAATTTCTTGCCAGTATCATACTGGTAATTGGTATAAGTCTTGAAAATTTATTCTAACTTGGGCTGCCTGGAAGTCTGTTCAGAAGCTTCTGTTGACACAGAATACAGCAGCCCATGTGCTGGCATGTAAAATCTGATGGTTCAGAGTTACATCTCTTCTTCAGCCTCCACACTGGCTTCCTATTGGTTTCCAGGAACAATTCAAAATGCTGGTTTATAAAACGTTTTGACTTCATATAGAAGTGGTGTCATAAGTTGTGAAGGCATGCTGTATATGTGCAATAGAGCTATTGCAACCTCCCTGCTCAGTTGATGGCCATCACCCAAGAAATTCCCCTCCAATAGTCACCCTGAATCTCTTTTAATTTCCATTCCTTGATCTGAGTGAAAAATAGATCTGCCCTCTTTTACAAGGGACAAGCTTTTAGATGTCACTGTCAAATCCCCCCTCCATTATCTCTTGCTCAGCTCCTTAGTTCCAGATTCCATATTATCCTGGTAGTTTTTTCCCCAAATCTGTTCTAAATTCTCCATAGCTCTTTTAAACTATGATGCCCAGAACATATAACTGAGGTTTCCAAGTTCTCACTGTGATGCCGCACTTTAAATTTAGCATCCTTTAGAATTTGTGACTTAAAAGTTCTGTGTAACTTATGACACTTATCCATCCATGAATATAAAGTGGCATTCACTGGTTATAATATTCTTGCAGTTAAAATGGAATTTTCATTTCATTTACAGGTATCCGAACATCCTTGCTAGAATCAGAGGAACATACCTGTCCAACTTGTCATCAGACAGACGTTTCTCCTGATAATTTAATTGCCAACAAATTTTTACGCCAGGTAACTACCTATATTAATCTCTCTGAGGGCTCCTCCCCTGCTGTTTTAATTGATTTACGCTATTCTGAGTGAGAGAGATTTTGTTGAGCATTTGGAGGGAAAATGATCATTAATCTGGTTGATTAGTTTGTGATTTGACAGAATTATCCAGGTGTTTCTCTTCCTGCTATAACAAGACCAAATGAATGTTAAGCTTCTGTACAAAGGTGGGAAACCTATTCTGCTGGTTACTCTGTTTACATCACACTAGAGTGGATAGGTGAATATGCAGTTTATTTGGATCACACATTATTCCTGATTAGTGTTAATCTTGGTGGACAGTCTTTTGCTTAGCCTGTTGTGCAAATTCAGTCTGGTTGGACAGTATAATGTATTGTGTAAACCCAGAAGACTCATTTAATAAGTAACCAAGTGACATAGGCAAGGCAGGTGCAGCCCTTGTCTCTGATACCCAGCAAATGACCCTGGTGAAAGATAAGCCATGATGTTATTTCAGACAGTTTTGATTCCTCATTTGTTTTTCTCTCTTTAGGCTGTAAATAACTTCAAAAATGAAACAGGCTACACTAAAAGGCTCCGCAAGCAGGCCCCCCCACCAAGACCAGCGGTTCAGCGGAATGTGCCTTCTGTGCCGAGGCCAACAGGCTCCAGGCAACAGGATCCCCTTATCCTCCCAATCACTTCTGCTTCGATTCATGCCACTGCATCTCCCCCCTTATCTTTGACTCCTGGCCAAGCTCCCCTTGTAACAAGCACGTTGGCCATGAACCAGTCTGCCTCCACCTCAGTGAGTGATGTGCCTACAGCAATGTCTCTGGCAATTCGTGCTGATAAGCCTGAAGGACCTTTCCGGTAAGTCAACTGGAGCAGGGAGGTGGCATTCCTTCCTGTGTTTATCTCTGGCATGTCTGATATCACAAGTCCTCCTGCATCCTTCAAGGCCTTTCTTTTGTGGTCTTTCATCCAGTGTGAGAAATCTTCATTGGTCTCAGGATCCCCACATAGCATACAAACTATTTTAACATTTCTGCCATTGTAAGTGAGATTTCAAATTGGGTAGGATTGTTAAATCCTTGATCAAGAAAGTAGCCTGTCTTCAACTTTTAACTGTTCCCATTCACTCTTCTTAGAATAATATTGCACAAATGCTTCCATGAATGATTGTGTTTTTGAATTGCAAAGAATGTTGGAAGAAAGTAAATTATGTAACCTCCAGGAATTGGATTCAGTTCCTATATTTGCATCCTGCTCTTCCTTTCAAAAACTTGGTAAAAGACTTAATATGAATTTAAGCTGTACTTGATTCTTGAATCAGTGTTGTGTGTAAGTAAAATACTTTTATCAGGCTACATTCAGAAGATCCTTAAAATTTGGGTAAACTAGTTACCATTAAATTGATGGTCATTGAAACTGATTTGATCCATGATCTCCAAATACATTTTGATGATCAGTCCACAATTCTAAGCCAGCAAGCTGAGTAGAATTTTAAAAATCGCAATCCCCACACATATGTAAAGTTGAAAAATTCTGAGTCATAGGAACTAGTCAAACGGTTTTAGTTTTGAGAGTCCTCTATATATTTTGATAGTTGTATAAATTAAACCATATTTACAAACTTTGTATATTATTTGAGAACAATTAAGATGGAATTAAAATTAAGAAGGACATGTTGGAGGTGGGAAAAATTACACTTGATATTGGGGGGAATTTCTGTAATAAAAAATGTGTTTCTTAGAATGATGTTTTTGTTTCAAACTATTTTGATAACTAATGCACCATTTAAGTAATGGCAGAAACCTTTAGCTTTGTATCATGTTGGAAAGCCAAGGATTAATATAAAATCCTCCAAGATACAAAGGAATGAGGATGCTTGGGATTGCCTGATTGAAAATTGTATTTTGCAACCTGTTGCTTGGTTTGGATGAAAGAGTGGACGCCCTGAGAAATAAGAGAATTGTAGAAGTAGAAGGGTCAGACCTGAGGTTTGGTTTGGTTTTCTATGGCATGCTAAAATTAAGGGTAATGTAGATTTTAAAAATAATTATATTAGAAGTGCTAGATTGAGAATTTGAAATAGATATAAACTCAAAATTATATCTGAAAATGCCTTGTAGGTCTCATCACAAGAATCATTTTATAGGGAAAAATCCAAGCAAACAGAGATGGTTAATATAATTTTAGAAATTTACAAATGGACTAAGGGTCCAGATAAATTTTAAATAACATTTGGAAATTGATTTTAAAGAATCCTTCCTGTACAAAAAAGCTTTTGTTTTGAATTCTATAAAAAAAAGTATAAGACTTTAAACTATTGGATATTAGAGGGAACTAAAGATTATAATTAAAGGAAAAGAACACTCAAGCTCAAATTACAATTACAGAATGAAGTAAAATATTTTAACATTGGATACATTGAAATATATTTTTGAACAATGAACTCGGAAGTTAATTTTAAGAGTGTCTGCCTCTATAGGTAGATTTTGTTTAGAGATGTTGTAGAAGAGGAATAAGCTTTATATTACTAGATTAAGACTGATTTAAAAGTGGCTTTAAAATGACCAAGAATGACATGGAAAAATGTTATAAACTAACTTGATCAGTCACTAGGTTTTTCAAGTTATACTAGCCAACCACATTTTAATCAATATGTTGTGTTAGCCGGCTCTTGTGGTAATTTATTGGTTCGTGTATCTTAAAAATTGGACTTAGTAAATGATAGTTGAGCTTATCTTGTGACATGTCCAATATAGCTCTTTGTACTCTTCCTAATGGGTGGAAAGTAACTCAGTATTTCAAGACTGGAAGAGGTTTAGTGCTCTGTGACATTATAAGACCTGTCCATGACCTACTAAATTAAAAGCTACTAGAAGATGACAAGTTAATGATAGCACAGAGCACCTCCAGTAGAACTTTCACATCTGTTTATCTTCAAACCTTTTCCTTGGTATAGAAAACATTTACATCTCTATTTTTCTTAATTTTGGTATTTACTTAATCTGCCACTTTTCCAGCTCTTTGTGACTTTGGTGCCTAGACCATAGAAATGTATAATTATATAGTTATTATAGCTCCACCTCTGTTATCAGATGCTTTCCTAATTATTTATGTGCTCATTAAATATATTTCCCATTTTTCCTCTTAAGTGCTTGTAATAATTAAGATAATGTTTCTGCTTCCCAATTTTATCACCAAATAACCTGGAAATTGTTTGTTTCCCTCCAGGGAGGGTGATGGTCTTGGATCAGCTGCTGCTGTTGTGTTGGCCTCCGATCACACAAAGCCTCCTTCCTCTTTATCAATTAACACTGTGCTGGAAGAGAAGGTAAGCTTTATTTCCGAATGGAACTGGCTGGTGTATTTTACAGCAGCAGCAGCAGCAGCAATTAATCCCCTTCCGTTTCCTTCTCAAAGGGCTATGCCTTTTCCTTCTCAAAGGTTCCTGTGATTGGACAGCCAGCCTTGTCTGGGCAGCTGAGTTCTCATGGGCATTCAATACCCACCATGGGTAAGTTTGCACAGCTTTGATCGTTCTTGTCATATGCAAGTGGAATATCTGCCATTCGTATTGAAAGCAACTTCTTCTCCACACAGGTCAGCCAATGAGAACAAATCCTGTCCGCTCTGCAACCAGTAGGTCAGGCTGGGAGCCGTAAGTATCCTTTCAAAATATATATCTGTGTGTGTGCATGCGCGTGTGCATTTGTGGTGTGTGTGCGTGCGTGTGTGTGTGTGTGTGTGTGTGCGTGTGTTCTTAGGCAGCAAGTGTAGAACATAATCATATTAAATAGCTGTTTGTATATGCATAGGAAGCATCAGTTGCTACTAAAAGGGCTCCAATGTTATGGTAATGAGCAACACTTTAAATCTTTCTCTGGACTAAAATGAGCAAGGAAATGTAACACATTTGTTCATAGTGTACAGTTGGGTATAAGATTAGAAAAATATCTCAATCATATCAATATTAGAATTTAGCATTTCTGGAGGCAAAATGCTATATTATCAGTCATAGGCAAAGCTAGAAAACTCAAACCTCTAACTGTTAATTCTAGTTTAGTTAGCCTTGAAAAACTCAAAGGTGATTCTGCAAAGGGAGTTGAGGTGCAGAGTGCAGCAACTACGTAACCACGGCTGTGGGAAATAGGTAAGAAGCAGAACTTAGCCAATGTGCTAGTGATTATGGGTATAGACAAGGACCGCGTTGTGGGGAGGACTCTGTCTATGTCTAGAGAGCTACAGAGGGAGGATGGCAGAACAGGTTAGTCTGTGGTTGAGCTGTAAGACAGCATAGGCCGTGACTGCAGAAGAATGCTCTCTCCGTTTCACGTTCCTCCTCTCTTGCGAACAAAAGACAAGTGTGACACTCAGTGACAACATGTTTTTGGGTTTCTTTAGAAGTTCAAACCGAGGACGCCCGCATAGTGATCGTACACAAAGGACTCAGGCCCCAACACTGCCAGCCTCAACACCAGTCTTTGTGCCCGTGCCTCCACCTCCCCTGTATCCTCCTCCTCCCCACGCACTTCCTCTTCCACCGGGGGTACCTCCACCACAGTTTCCTCCTCAATTTCCACCTGGTCAGCCTCCACCAGCTGGGTACACTGTCCCCCCTCCGGGATACCCCCCGGCTCCAGCAAACATATCAACACCATGGGTACCAACACCAGTACCAACGGCTCACTCAAATACCATCCCAACGACCCAAGCACCTCCTTTATCTAGGGAGGAGTTTTACAGAGAGCAACGGAGACTTAAAGAGGAGTAAGTATTTGGCGCTGGATGAAGTTACGTTATATTTCATTCTTCTGTTTCAGTAGACGGTTTGGCTGCAGCTGTGCTCAAAATGCGTGTGCTGCGAGCAAACATGACATATAACGTGAGATTTCAGATGTTGGTTTTTCACTACCAGCCTTCAGATCTAAAACCCAGAAACTTGTAATTCTAATAAAATACTATGAAACGTCTTTCAAAAAAACCGATGATTCGCATTTTAGTAATATGTGGCATGCAGTCCTTGTTTGAGTTAGTACTCTTAGTGCCTGCTTTATCAGTACAGAATTGCATTGCAGCACAATGTTTTTCTTATTTTAACAGGGAAAAGAAAAAGTCAAAGCTTGATGAGTTTACAAATGATTTTGCTAAAGAACTGATGGAATATAAAAAAATTCAGAAGGAACGCAGGCGTTCTTATTCCCGGTAATTTTTTAAACGTGTCTATCAAAATTTGTTTATTTAGTGCAGCTGCTTTTATGCCACTTAACTTAAATATAAAACAACACCTAAGTAGCCTATGGAAATGGTTTATAATAAGCCATATAATATGTATAATATTAATCAACATCCTGATTTTAAAATATCACAATTATTATATCCTCTTCATCCCATCTCAATCCCTGAACGTTACATTTTCTTGTACAATGGTCACACGGTGGGCAGAGGTATTATTCGTGGCACGAGCCGATTCCAGGGATTCTGTCTGCTGCTGCTGCTTCCAGGTGCCCTTCCCTCACCTGCCATAGGAGGAGCACCTGCTTTGCATCCAGAAGACGGGTGGGCAGCCCTTTTCAGCTGGTCTCCTGACTGGGAGCTGTGGAGGGTTAGCTTCTGGTGGGGCAAACTTTTTTTTACTTTGGTGGGCAGGATCAGAAGTAGCTGAATGAAGAGAGCACCGAGACCTGCAGAGGCTTAAGGAAGCCATTTTGGATCTTGTAGTCCCATTCCCTTGTGAACATGGAAGTATAATGAATGCTTTCAGTCTTTGCAGGACTTAAGGCATCCATGGCGTGCCTCAAATGTCCTGCTGAAAGCAAAGGCCAAAACAGTCTGAGCATTTCTGCCCTGCCCAGTCTGAGGTGCTCGGGAGGCTACAGTGCCCATCCTTGAGCCTGGGCATTTCTAGCTCTTGCTTTTCTAGGGTCACATATAGACCAGGCACTCGGGCTACCCTTTATATCATTTTTACCACCCATCTCACCAGCGCAACACAATATCAACAGCTATCTGCCCCAGGCTGAGGTAGTGGGGCTCCATGCCCCACTGGACAGACCAAGAAGTGTCTGTGTTCCTATTCCTGCACTGAGCAAGGTGCTGTGGCCGGTCATCTCTGCTGGTAATGAGGAGCAGTTGGTGATGGTGGTGAAAACAGGCATCTCCATTTGCCTGCCACCCCGTCTTCCTCGCCCTGACAGCTAGGCAGGCAAGGCATGGCCAATATCACTCTGGCCTCTCCGCGTGCTCCTCAGCTATTTCTCAGGGAATAGCTGCCTTGGAAAAGGAGGCAGGAAGCAAGCGAAAGAAGTTGCGTGCCCTTCTTGTCCCAAGAACAAGGATGCACCCCTGGTGGGCCTCTGCTTGCTGCTGCCAGTGGCCAGGGCTAAATCACGGCTGCTGCTGCTGCTTTCTCTGCCAGCATCCTGGGCTCTACTCACCATTGCCCAGGAGTGGCATCTAGCCCAGCCCCACTTGTCCCCTTCATAGACAAAGGGCTGTCTCCCCTGCTAGGAATCCCCAAGGGCTGCTCCTGCACTCTCCCCCAAGCAGGTCTCTTTCCAATACAGCTCCTGGAGGCCTAGCCCCCTAATCCCCCTTCATTCTGTATTAATTATAGCAGGAAAACACCAATTGGTAATGGCTAATTTTCTCAGGGGCAGAAAGTTATTTGCAGTCAAATTCTTGCCTGCTCTCTATTAAAAGTAATCTAAGAAGTTATAACCCATGCCAAATTTAAAACAATGTATTGTGGTTTTTTTCCCCTTAAAGCAAACTAGCAGTATCATTTCTTGAGAAGTCCAGCTCAATTGAGTGACGTTAACCCAAATTGCTCTGGGGCCTCTCAGACATTTTTAGCCATTTCTCTAGCCTGGTTCTGAGGAACCGAAGCAGCGGTTGTCTGTCCTCCAGGCGTGCAGCAAGCAAGGTGGCTTGAGAGCCTAGCCTTGCAGGCAACACAGCTCTAGAATGTTCATAGCAGTTCTGCACAGAGATCAGGAATCCAGTTTGTACTCACACACAGGTGTCCTCTCAAAAAATTGTGGACCCTTTGCAAGATTGCTAGACAAAACATTTGTTAATTATCTAGCTGATATCCAGTCACAGTCTAGGGAACTGCCGGAGTAGACATTTGGTGAACTCTTTCTGAAAATTTCAGAATCCTTTCTAAAAACTGGAAAAGTCCTATGGGTTGGCTCATTATTAACCTGTTTTTGAATTGTATAGAGCGATTGTCAGTGTTTTTTTAAAAAATACTGCAGAAATCTCTTGTCTCTGTGATGCAAGGTAATTTTTACAGAGATCCAGAAACTACAATTAAACATTTCTTTTCATTGTGTTCCAGGTCCAAATCGCCATATAGTGCATCTTCCTACTCAAGAAGTTCCTACACTTACTCCAAGTCAAGATCTGGCTCGTCCCGCTCTCGCTCGTACTCTCGGTCCTTCAGCCGCTCCCATTCTCGCTCCTACTCGAGGTCGCCCCCCTACGGCCGGAGAGGCAGAGGCAAGAGCCGTAACTACCGCTCCAGGTCAAGGTCACACGGATATCATCGATCAAGGTCTAGGTCACCCCCTTACAGAAGGTATCATTCTCGATCAAGATCTCCAGCGTACAGAGGCCAGTCCCCGAATAAGAGGCCCGTTCCTCAGGGAGAAGGGGAACGGGAGTATTTTGGTCGCTACCGAGAAATCCCAGTTTATGACATGAAAGCATATTATGGGAGATCTGTGGATATGAGAGACCCCTTTGAGAAGGAGAGATACCGCGATTGGGGGGAGACCTACAGAGAATGGTATGAAAAATACTTTAAGGGCTTCCCAGCTGGAGCTCAACCCAGACCTTTGCTTAACAGAGAGAACTTCTCCCCAGAACGATTTGGCCCTCCTGGACCAAGGAGAGAGAATTCCCCTTACATTCGGGGTCGCAGAGATGATTATCCTGGAGGGCTCGGGCATCGGAACCGAAATCTAGGTGGCGGCTACTCTGAAAAGCTGCCAGGAAGAGAGAGCCACAATATGAAAGACATGACAAAACTGAAGGACAAAGAAATGGACAATCCTTCAGGGGATGCAAAAGGGAATAGACACAAGAAGCACCGGAAAAGACGGAGGGGAGAAGAAGGTGACGGTTTTCCTAGCAATGACTTGTTGGAGGGCTCACGGAAACCTGCTTCTGGCGAAGAGGGCAGACCTGACTCCCTTTTTGTGCCCCCGAGCAGGGATGATGCCACTCCTGTCCGGGACGAGCCAATGGAAGCGGATTCAGTTGCCTTTAAGCCCATTTCTGACAAGGAGAGGAAAGAGAAGCCGAAGGGAAGAGTGGAAAAGACGAAGCAGAAAACCTCCGAAGGGACTGCCACTACCAAGAAGGAGGTGCAAGCCAAACCGGCTAAAGCAGCACCACAGGAGAAGGCGGAGGCTGACCGTGAAAGATCCCCACGGGCTGAACCTCCTGCCAAAAAGGTGAAGGAAGAATTGCCAAAGGCTGATGGCCCCAAACCTTCCTCCCAGAAGGACGAGAAGCCTCCAAGCACTCCCCGTAAAGTCCACCCCCGAGGCGCAAAAGAGCATCCAGAGACTAAGTCCAGCAAGGATGAGAAGGCCAAGAAGGAGCATCCCAAGGAAACCAAGCAAGAGAAGCCGTCCAGCAAAGAGGACAAATCCAAGAAACCCGTTGACAAAACCAAACCAGTAGATGCCAAACCTGAAAAGAGGAAGAGAAAAATGGAAGACAAAGTTGAGAAGGAGGCTGAAACCACATTGCTAAAAGCTTCTAAGCCAGAAGTCGCAGATTCGAAGCCATTGCCAAAGGGGAAGAATGACCCAGAAGCAGAGAAAACAGAGAGGACCCCTGAGAAGGACAAAGCTGTTTTAACGGTTGTTCCTGCAAAGAAGATTAAGCTGAACCGAGAAACTGGCAAAAAGATTGCCAGTGCTGACAATGTCCCTCCGGTAAAAGAAGCCTCAGCTGAGAAGCCTGAGCCGGCAGTGGCAAGCAAAGCGAAGCAAGAGAAAGCAAAGGGGAAGCTGAGGAGAAAAGTGGCGGCAGCTGATGGATCGGGTTCCACGCTGGTCGATTACACCAGGTACTGTGATTTAGGAGGAAGGCAATGGTGGCTCCTGCCCATGGCTTGTTAAACCCGTCCCCAGCCCTTCCATTAAGCTCCTTCAGACCCTTTTGTTAATAGTTCTGAATTCTTCTGATGGGGCTGAATCCCTTCTCTCGTAAACCCTCTTAATTCTGGTACCAGTTAGTTGTCCTTTCCTCCTGACCCATGTAGTCCAGAGATGATCCCGGCCTTTTCCTTCATTACTCTCTGGGGCCTTGTTTTTAGGTTTTGGTTTTTGGGTCTGGAGGTTTCTTTCCCTTGTATTCCTGATCAACAACAACAACAACAATAATAATGTGAATCGTATTGGATGATCAGACTTGCCCTGGAGGAAAGGAGTGGTTGCCTGGACTTTTGACAGTTTTTTCTCAGAACTGTAGGATGCAGATTTTAAGGTTAGTTTAGCAAGTCACATTCTGCTTCTCTAGAATTAGAATTAGAGTTGAGGATGAAATCAGGCCATTTTATAAAATAAGCTTATTCTATTAAAAAAAATTAAAGCATCTATGGTAGTTACCAGGACATTTCTTTATGTTAGGCCATTAGGCAGGAGTCTTTTTTGTGAGATAGGGAAACTCATATTGCCACTGCAAAATTAGGAATTGAAATTATACACTTTGATATCCCCCATAATAAATCTTTCTTGGTTTTTGCCTCCTCAGTACAAGCTCTGCTGGAGGCAGTCCAGTAAAAAAGCTGGAAGATAAAGTAGACACCAAGCGCACCGTCATCAAGACTATGGAAGAATACAACAATGACATCACTGCCCCTGCTGAAGATGTCATCATCATGATCCAGGTTCCTCAATCCAAGTGGGATAAGGATGATTTTGACTCTGAGGAGGAAGAAGAGAATGTTAAGTCTGCACAAGTCCCTTCTGCCATTGGGAAGCCGGCCAGTGTCATAAAGACCGTCAACACGAAGCTGCCCAATCCTGTCAAACAGAATGAGAAGGATCCTGAACCCGTGGAGAGAAATCCAAGAGCCACAAAAGAACCTGGCCGTGAAACTTCGCAGCCTGACCCCAAACCCTCCAAAACTGCGACATCAAATGAAAAAGGGAAGGGCAAAGACAGGGACCATGCTGCCTCTGACCGAGACCCTTCTGAGAAAAGAAAGAGTGGAGCTCAGCCAGAGAAGGACCGTTCAGAACGCGGGTCAGAGCAAGGAAATGCCAAGAGTGGGTCTTCTCACTCCTCCAGGGACAGCAGATCTTCAGACAAACATGACTCTGCCCATGGATCCGGTACAAAGGACTTTACTCCTAGCCGAGAGAAGAAGTCAGACGGGGACAGCAGCAGAGACCACTCCAGCTCCAAGCGAAGAGAGGAACGAAGTGGGCTCACGCGAAAGAAAGCGTCTCCTTCACGGACCCGGGAACCAGCCCCCTCCGCATCCAAGAGCAAGACCAGGGAGGAGCGAGCGGAGCAGCCCAAGAAGGAAAGCTGGGACTCCAAGCGGAGCAGTTACAGCCCATCCAGGGACCGCAGGCAGAATGACCCCAAGAACGCCTACGACTCCAGGCGTCCAGCAGAACAGCCCAAGGCTCAAGAGAAGGGCTCGGGCAAGGAGAGAGAGAAGCAGCGGCCATCCTCGGAGGCCTGGAGCAATAAAGAGAGGGGAGCATCTGGAAGCAAGTCTTCATTCAGACGGGGCTCCCCAGAAGCCAAGGAACAAGGAGCTCCCCAGAACGACAAGAATGCCGCCAAGCCAAAGCCTCAGCCGAGCCACACGTCCCGGCTCTCTTCGGACCTCACGCGGGAAACGGACGAGGCGGCTTTTGTCCCAGACTACAATGAAAGTGACAGTGACAGCAACGGTTCAACAAAGCAGGACAGCTCCCCAGGGAAAAAAGCCAGAGACGGGAAGGAGAAGCCGAAAGAGGCTGCAGCCCCCACTGCCCTGGCCCCGCAGCCCAGCCGGAGCCAGAGTCCCAGCAGCCCCAGTGCCAGCCCCTCAGGGAGCCAAGGCCGGAGCCACAGCAGCAGCGCCAGCTCTGCGGACAGTCAGGACAGCAAAAAGAAGAGGAAGAAAAAGGACAAGAAGAAGCACAAGAAACACAAGAAGCACAAGAAGCATAAGAAACACCCCGGCACCGAGTCAGAAGCCGAGAAGAGCCAAAAACATAAACACAAGAAGAAGAAGTCGAAGAAGAGCAAGGAGAAGGAGAAGGAGAACCCCAAAGCAAAACCTGTCCCGGTCTAGGGGGCAGGACGGACTCAGCCACTGCAATGGCATTTTGTCCTCATGTAAAGTTACCAGAGCCTTGTAAATAGAGCTACAACAGGCCCCGTGCTGCACTTAACGAATTGCTGCTTGATTTGATTTTTACATCAGAGCTTTATAAAAGTGAACATTTTGTACAGATTTGTGAGTTGTGACGATGTAATATGGGAGGAGGAGGAGGGTGGGTAAGTTTTCTTTTAATTTGGGGGGCATTTTATTTTTATCCACCGTTACCTTAGTTTGGGTGGAGTTAACTGTACTGTGAAAAATTTCACACTTTTTTTAATTGCCTGTCAAAATAAGTAAAAGGGCTGGTATCTGTTTAAAATATCAGCTGGAGGGATTCATTACAGCCCTGTTCTGTTACTTTTGGATGATAAATAAAAAAGTTCATTGAATCTTAATGTGGTAGTTTTATAGCTCCAGTGTTAATAAAGGAAACGGATAAAAATGTGGCGTAAATTCTACACAGTGAGAGATGAACAAACTTTATTGTAGTGGCCTTCAATAGCTCCATTCCTCAACACGGGGAAGTGAGAAGGAAAGCAGTTGCAATGTGCATCCTTGTCACCATCCATCCAGGGTTTGGAGTCCTTTCCGTGATACTAGAGGGTGGCTTTCTCCTGGAATCCCATGAAGCATTCGTGCCATATATTCCATGTTAAAGAGGAAGGTGCTCTTACGTACAGAAGGGGCTGATAAAAAGATTTGATGGCCTTCTAAAGTTATCAGTAAGGTGAACATTACCTGTCCAAGTACACTTGACAAGCTGAAACTATTGCCTTAGCATCATAGAGAACCATCAGTCCATCAGATGGGTCTCTGTGAGGACAAACATCTGGGCAGATAAGGCCCATCATATTATTTAGACTGGCCCACAGTGGGATTGGAGCAATAGCTACATCTTTTCTGACCCCCACCCCCACCCCCCACCCCCAAGGTGGTGTTGAAGAAGCCCAGGAGCTCAATTTTGGTCCTGTATTTTTCTGTATGTGGTTTTAGGAGTGGCTCAAAGTGACACTCGGGTAGTATATCCATTCAGAACACAGCTCCACTACTGTTCATTCCTCCCTGCTGTAGAAAACTTCAGAGGAGCACAAACGGTTGCAGCAGGTTTTGCAGTCTTACCATCCCTAGATCTAGCAAGAGACTCTTTTCACTTCGAAGAGCCTACTGGACAAATGCTAGAGGTTAACATTGACATGACATTGCTTTACCCCATTCTTTTTCCAGGGACAAACTGCAGAGTAAGGCACATATCTACCAAGTATACTAAATCATACGCTAAAATAATTTGCCTGAAGTGTTGGGTTGTCCCACCATTCATTGCTCGTTACAATTTCCATGGGTCTTCCTGCATCCTGGCATGACATGTACACATAAAACGGACACATCAGAATGAATGCATGAGGTGGTCACCAAATGGTCTGGCTGCTGTGCTTGAGGCTGATTCTGGAGAGCCAGCAGCCTTCCAGCCTCAGTAGCTTTCCAGGTAATGTCAAAGGGCCGAGCACTTTTTAGCCAGCACAAACAGGTGTCTTGTAGATACCTTATTTGTTAGCCAAATTTGTCAAAAGACTTGCAGAAATCTCAGCCGCTGCATTCTTTTCAGAAGCCATTGTAGCTTCCAAACTGCTGGTATACATTCTCAGCCTGCTAACCCAGATTTTGTGTGAATTGGTAAAGAGGCTAAGTGAATGTCCAGGTGTCCAGAGCTGGGTTGTCAGGTTTGAACACACCATCCCATGAAATACCTGCAATGGGCATCTCTGGCTGAGGATCTCAGAATCAGACACTGAGGACACTATAGCAGGAACAGATTCTTGGAAAAGGGAAGGGAAGACACGTATATTACGCACCAACTTCTAGGATGGGTGTCAAACTTAAGGCCCAGGGCCTGGATCCAGCCCACGGGATGCTTAGACCTGGCCCATGGGGCTGCCCTGGAAACGGCGAAGGATTGGCCCGCAGTGCCTCTGCCAGCGAAAACGGAGCTCAAGACAGCCATGTGTGGCTCTCCCGAGCTCCGTTTTCGCTGGCAGAGGGTTGCAGGAGGCTGTTGCAGCAGAAAATGTAGCTTGGGAGCCTCCGTTTTTGCTGGCAGAGCACTCAGCCCACCACAAGCGCCTCTGACAAATGACATCAAGCTGGACACCCTCGTCATGGCCACCACCACCCTAGCCCTCCAAGGTCCTGATACTGCCCTCAATGAAATCGGGTTAGACACCCCTGTTCTAGGAGGGTCAAATTCCCATTGTTTTATGTAAGCAAGTCAAGGTGGCTTGTCACCCTTGGGGTAAAGGCTGAATGACATTATTTCATGGAAAGCTGCTATGAAATGGGTGTAAAGAAACATCATCAAGAAGAGGTCCAAATGCCACCTGCCGCCAAAATGATTCTGCAGCAGTGCCTCATTGGCCAATTGCTTGAGTGTTCTTCCTCTTCCCCTTGGGAAGGAGAGCCGCCTTTCAATGTTCTCTAGGGCAGGAGTCTCCAACCTTGGCAACTTTAAGCCTGGTGGACTTCAACTCCCAGAATTTAAGTCCACCAGACTTAAAGTTGCCAAGGTTGAAGACCCCTGCCCTAGGGCGTCTTCATTTTTTAAATGAAAGAACCTCTTAGAACTAACCAGCTTTGGAGACTCAAGTACTGCAGCTTTACTTCAGCTATTTCAGTGAAAATAGAAAGGCCTGAAGCTTTGACACACTTTGACGCAGCCAAGGAGGACAATAGAAACAAAGGAAGATGCTGAGCAGCGGCTCTGCTCCTCTTGGCGGGATCTTGCCTGGAGCTCCTTCTGAGTGAAGTCCTTTCCGTGACAGAAGCAAAGTGCTAGAAAGGCCACTTTCATTAGTAACCAAGAGCCCAGCAATTGCAAGCTTGTTGCTGCCATGGGAGTTAGTTTCTGTCCGCAAAAATGGACAGGGTCCAGTTGTCAGTCTTTTGCTTCTACATACAGCAGAGGTGTCAAAACTCAAGGCCCGGGGGCCAGATCCGGCCTGCGGGGTGCTTAGATATGGCCCACGGGGCTGCCCTGGAAACAGCAAAGGACCAGCCCGCAGTGCAGAGGTGGGTTCTAAAATGTTTTTACTACCAGTTCTGTGGGTGTGGCTTGATGGTCATGTGACAATTCTTTAGGATTTAGCAGAGGTACTGGTCTACCAGGCTTTTAACTGTTTGCAGAACTCTACCGGTTTACCCATTTATTTTTGCAGGCACCGGTCTACTCATTTGTTTTTGCAGGCACGGTCTACTCATTTGTTTTTGGAGGCACCAATCTACCACCAAACTGCCTTTTACCACTGATCAGCTGTAGGGCGGACCTTTGAAGCCCGGGGGCAAGAGTTTAAACAGTTTTTTTTCTTCTAGCCGATCAGCTGGGACTCAGGAGGCAGCAATAGATTGGGGGTGGGACCAAATAAAAGGTAAGAATAACAGGGGGCAGGGGCGGGAGGGGGGGGCAGAACCGGTTCGGTGACATCATATCGTCACCGCTATTGGCTTGGCGGAACCAGGAGGAACCCACCACTGCCGCGGAGCCTCTGCCAGTGAAAATGGAGCATGGGAGGGCCGACTCCGTTTTTGCTGTCAGGGTTGCAGGAAGCCATTGCAGTCAAAAATGGAGCTCACGAGGGCCATGGGCAATCCTCCTGATCTCCGTTTTCACTGGCAGAGAGTTGCAGGAAGCTTGGGCCACCACAGTCACCCCAAACTTGAGCTGGCCATGCCCACCCTGGCCCCCCAAGGTCAAACACGGCTGTGATGCAGCCCTCAATGAAACCGAGTTTGACACCCCTGACATACAGTATTTGATGGGAGGAGTCCTTGGTGCTCTCTGAGCCTTGGTTGTTTTCTGGCAGACGTTTCATGACCCAGCTAGGCAACATCTTCAGTGCTAGGAGGGAATGGGGTTTGTGGCGTGGAGGAGAATGGATAAAAGGGTGGGGTGGGGTGGGGTGGGGAGAAGGACGGTGGGGTCCTTGGTGCTCTCTGAGCTTGGTTTTTGTCATGCAGGCCTTTCATTACCCAAACTTGGTAACATCTTCAGTGCTCAATAGATCAGTGTTTCATCAATCTAGATCTTTTTCTACCCATCTTCATCTAAACAAATAGCCATTCCTTGCACTTTTGCATTATCTGCACCAGGGGTGAAATCCAAAATTTTTTACTACCGGTTCTGTGGGCGTGGCTTGGTGGGCTTGATGTGGCTTGGTGGGCATGGCTTGGTGGACATGGCAGGGGAAGGGTACTGCAAAATCTCCATTCCTACCCCACTCCAGAGGAAGCATACTGCAAAATCCCCATTCCCTCCCCACTCCTGGGGCCAGCAGAGGTGGTATTTGCCGGTTCTCCGAACTGCTCAAAATTTCTGCTACCGGTTCTCCACAACCTGCCAGAACCTGCTGGTTTTCACCCCTGATCTGCACACTTTACAAGTATCCAGAGCTAGACTTCATATAATTTAACATCCGGTTCGCCTAGTGCTGAACTGAAAATGTGAGCGTGCACCTGCATGGCTCCAAACACAGCAATTCCATGCGCGCCGCTTCCAGCACACCTTCTTGGGCAGCCGCGGTGAATAGAGTGGGCGAGACATGGAAATCAGCTGGTTTGCATGGGCGGGGCGAGTGAGCCAGAAGGTACGATATATAGGATGGGATAGCGCCAGGGCGGGTGGGTGAGCCCAGCCAGTGGTTGGAACTACCAGTTCACCTGAACTGGTCCGAACCGGCAGCAGCCCATCTCTGCAAGTATCCCCTCAATTCCCACATCCAAATTGAAGACAGAAGAGCATAGAAGTGTTCCAAGGCCACCTGCTATTTTGCGCCTCTCGTGTCTTATTTGACTGCCTCTTTCATTCTCTCACTCCTGCCTTTTTCACTCTCCCTGCCCATTTTCCTATTCTGTGCATCCGTGTGTTGTGACCCAGGCCCACATAGTTAATATTAAATGCAAAACAGTTCCAAAAAAACAAACAGATTTTATTAAAACAGCTGAGAATTAACTCATTCTCAGGGTATTCCAAATTAAATAAAAGCAAAGTCCTCAATACACCATTCTTCAGTTTATCTCTGACCTTGGGATAATTAGGCAAACTGCCAAAGGCAACAGTTCTTGGCAACAGTTCAGGAACAGAAGATGCTGACAAGAAAGAAATACATCCAAACAAGAAGCAATTATCTCAATGGTGATTTTCCGGCAAAGAGGCCAAGAGCTGTTGCTGGTCTTTTAAGCCTTATGGGAGGGGCCAATCATCTCTTGGCTCTACTCCCGAGTCATCCTCTCTGCTTTACCTGCTCCTGCCTTCTGGCAGCTCTTCTCATATGTGCACTAGGAACAGGCTCCTCCTGTTTCTCTGCCTCTCTACTGTCAGCCTCTGGAGGCTCCGAAGTCCGCACCTCACTCCCTGATGGCCCTGGCCCCATCTCTGCCTCCGACGCAGAGCCCTCATCCAGGCCTTCCCCAGCCTCCAGGACTGGTCCATATTCTTCCTCACCCTCATCGCTGTCGGACTCTGCTGCCGGCTCCACAGGCTGCTGGCGAACCACAACACCATGTGGAAACATTTGAGGTTTGAGGGGCACCCCTCAAACTACAACTGGCATGTTCATGGTAGTGTGATGTGAACCACTGAGTCTCCATCCTGACCACTTGCTTTTCCATTGGATTCTGTTTTCTTGAGAGTCCTTGGCTCCATATTTGGTTCCCGGCTTCTGCCGTCCTTCCTCTTTTGTCCTATGTTAATGTCCATCTGAAGAGCCCAGGGAGATGCTGCCAAAGACCTCCTCCAAGTTGAAGATGCATCACATCTCTTCCCAGGAACCTGTCATGAAGATAGGCGAAGGCATTTTTGTTGAGTCCAAGTTAGGAACTTCCATCATTCCTGATGTTAATTGTGCTAATTTGAGCTGATCGGAGTTGGAGTCCTATCTTTTCTTGAGTAACTGCAGTATATCAGTCAGATTTTTGAAGGAGAATCCTAGGAGAATCTAGTGTCCAGAAGACCAACAAGGATGAATAGGTCTCCCTTTCAAGGATGGAACAAGGGCAGGTGGGCAGCATGCTCAGGTCAAGGAAGCCCTAAAGAGGGTGTGGACTCTGCCTTATGTGACGGAGCTAGTCTTGCTTGGGTAACCTTCTGTGTGCCAGAGGCAGAGAGACAAGCAGCCACCGTGGGGCTAGGCCCTTCCTTGCCCCTTTCTTTCATTGGGTCTCCAACCTTGGGACAGGTAGGAAGGTTCGGTGGAGCAGTGATGCTTCTCCTGGTCAGGCGATGAAGGAAGGGCTACCATTCAGGTCCCCTTAGAGGACCAGTGGCCAAGACGTATTTTTGCAGGCTGTTCAGAACAGACCCCACTGCCTCTCTTGGGGGGTGGGAGGGGAGCAGAAGGGCAGCTTGGAGACTCTTATGGGAATCAGTGATAGCCCAGTGGAAGCACTTCATCCCCATATAGATGTGTAGACGTAGCCCACTATAACTGAAGATAAAGTGAGTCTCTGCTGGCCCGATTAGCATTATCAACTCTATCCACAATTTCTTTCTGTTTAATTAAAATTGAATCTTCTCAGCCGTTTTCCAGTAAGTAAAGTGAAAAGCCAGGAAAAACAAGGAGTATTGGGTTCCTAAACTGGGCCCTGCCTGGCGCTTTTTAGACCATCACCCCTGAAAGCCAGGGGTGCCCTAGCCCCAATGGGCAAAAAGGAGCATGGTGGGCCCTTTCCCTGGGCCCGGGGATGAGTGCAGAAGGGAGCAGGTAATTGCCCCAAGAGCCAGAGCGCCTGCCTTCTAGATTGCCCTGCCTCTCTAGGGAATGCCAGGTGTTGCTTCATGGAGGGGGCATTGCTGATCCTGCCAACAACCGACTCATCAACCTGGGTACAAGTGGCTTCTGTCCCCAGGGCAACAAGCCCGCCTCTGTGGGCATTGGCTCAGTTGGCTGCGGTTGCAGATTGCCAACTGGTCAGGTCAGCAAACTAGAGCTCAAATGGCTGGTAGGACTTGTCCTTATTCTTAAAGCATCCCACCTCCCCCAAACATACACACATCACATGTATTTGCTTACATATATATTTATTCCTTCAATAGAACAATGTTTTTCAGCCACAGCACCATCATGAGACGGCATTTGCCATATTGGCTAGGGAATTCTGGGAGTTGAAGTCCACACATCTTGAAATTGCCAAGGCTGTAAAGCACGTCTATAAATTTATATGGCTGACAATCAACATACAACTCTGGGCATCTAATGATCAGTAAAGTGACAGGAACCACAAGAAGCAAGCTAAAGGGACATTTTCACAGAGAGTGAAACTCCACAGGCTGCCCCAGCGCCTGGCTGAGAGCTTGGAGGAAGAGGCAGCCATGAGTGCCAGGAGGGGCCAGGGCAGTGGTGAAATCCAAATCCCGGTTCTGTGGGCGTGGCTTGGTGGGCATGGTGTGTGTGGCAAGGAAAGGATATTGCAAAATCTCCGTTCCCACCCCACTCGGGGGCCAGCCAGAGGAAGTATTTGCTGGTTCTCCAAACTGCTCAAAATTTCCTCTACTGGTTCTCCAGAACATATCAGAACCTGCTGGATTTCACCTCTGGGCCAGGGCCAGCTTAATTCCAGCCAGGGGTTGCTCCCCATTGGACCTTATCTGAGAGGGGATGGAAACGGAATCGAGGAAGGAGTAAATTTGTGAAAGGCTTTCAGTTCACCAATTGATTTTATCTGCTTATATTTGAATATCAATGACACCTGTAAATATGAAAATAGGCATTCAAGTACCTCTCCTAAAATGGTGCATTTTGTAATTACTTCTAAAGGGATTAGAATTACTGGAGAGTGTTTTTTATGATGTAACCATTTTCATTCCTTGTATGAGACTTCTAACCTGGCATCTCTGCCTGTCTTTTGAACACCAAATATAAATCTAAGCACAATTCATATTCCTATCAGTTCTTCCTAGGAACTGGGGAATGATACATTTCATCAGAGAAACAGAAGCAGGCTTTGGACCTCCTTCCTCAGATGCAGAGCAAACCTTGTTGGCTGCTGTTCACTGAATTAAAACAGATAAACCAACCTTCGTTTTGCAGGAACAAAGATGGTGTTTCCAGTTCACAAACAGAGCATCAGAGCAAATACTTTCTTGGTGATTTTCCCCTACTATCTCATTCTGAGATATTCTTCACTGAAGGTTCTATTTAGGTGTCATGGCAAACCCTAACCCAGAAAATGGCTAATGTCAAGATTATTGTAATGCAGTTTGTGAGGCTTGATAAAACATCAAGCAAAAAAAAATAAATGGCAACACTCAACAGCTGGCCTCTTTGCTCGACAATAAATGTGGAAACATCAGGTTGTGGCTTTAGTCTGTCTCAACAGGAAGTCTCTGATTACTAGTTAGGAAACTATATTGAACAACTGTTGAACTTACCCTGTGCACAGCTATAACCTGGGAGGAGGAATGCAAGAAACGCTGAATAAACGTCAGTCTGGCACTAAGGAGGAAGAAACTCAATATAACCCCACTTTGCTTGTTTGATGCAAGAGGAGGCAGAGAGAAACCTGGGCTTTCAAGGTACTATTATTAACACTAAAGTATAGTTCCATTTGACACCATGTTCTGGGGAATGATGGTATGTTCCTCCGTAATATGTTACCTTTTTTTTTCTTCCAGGACATAGTTTAGTCCAAACAAATCTTAATAAACACAATCAATTCACCCCTTGTATCACTGAAATGCCACAGGATGTTCAGATTGTTTCCTCCTTGTAATGAATGGGAAAAAGGCACCCCCTAGAGGTTTGGATTCAAAATGATTAATCAAAAATAAGCTAGCCAATCAAGATAATGGGCAGAATCCAGCAAAACCCTGAAAACTCAAACTCTGCGCAACTAATTTAGAGCAGGAAGTTTCCCCTCCCTCTCAAGTGTTTGCCTTCCATGCTCAGTTTGGCTCCTCCCAGATAAGAAATTGCACTCCAAACTGAAGAATTAGAAAATCAAATGGAATAGCCCCACCTTCTACCCCCTGGAAAGTTGATGAATTAAGGTCTCTCTTGCTCTCTCTTTGGCTTGCATTATAATCTTTTAACTTCTCAAATCAAAGTTTCATTTAACCTCTCATGCACCCCATCCAGTCTGCTAGCTGCTCTGCTTGTAGCCCAGCTAGGGATTTTGGAAGTGGATTGATTGCAGCTGCAAAGGATCCTGGATGAAATGGACCTGGCGCAAAAAAGCAGCAGGACTGATTGTTCATGTGGGTGACAACAACACAGTTCTTGTTGTTAGATTTCTCAACTGCTCAGAGATAGCATCCTAACCGTTATAGGTTAGGAGCTGGCCACACAGTATTCCTCTTGTGGAAGTATAGGGATCACTCACTGAAGGTTTATGTCATTGGCACATTTCAGAATATACTCTCCTGTGGTTGTGTTCTATTATAGTTCTGTTTTAATTGTATTTTAATGATGTTGATTGTTCGGATTTGTTATTTAACTGGGTGCATTGCCCAGTCACATATGATAGATCAGGGATCCCCAAACTTGGCAGCTTTAAGACTTGTGGACTTCAACTCCCAGAATTCTCCCGCCAGCATAGTTCCCAGAGAATTCTGGGAGTTGAAGTCCACAAGTCTTAAAGTTGGGACCCCCTGTGATAGATGAACAGGTATATAAATTAAATAAATATTGCAGTTGTCCCAGTCCTTCTTGAGTGGGCAGTGCAGATAATGGAGGATTAGCAATCCAGTCTGTGCTACATGCATAGGGTCTCATGGGTCTCATTCTCATAACGCCTGCATAACAGGTTGCTGGAGAATTCCTGTCAGTTTATGGATGTCTCCCGAATAAGAATCCAAGGTAGAAACCCACTTAGACGTTTCCATCCAGATCCAGGCAGGTGGTGATGCGCAGGTCCCTAGAAAATGCCAAACGGTCAGCAACTGCAGGGGATAAAACAACACGGGATCCCAGCAAGGCTCTGCGGTTCTTTACACGCTCAGCTCAGATTTCTCTCTTAGCCTGGAAAGCGTCACATGGGAAGATTCAAAGTTGCAAGCAAGAATTTCTCCTGCTTGGGCGGCGGGGTTGGACTAGATGACCTACAAGATCCCTTCCAACTCTTTGTTAATCTGTTAAATTTCAGGCGAGCAATTCATACAGGGCGACAAGAGGCGTCCATCTTTCCGACCCAGAGAAGCCGCTGCTCTCGGCCGGGGTAGAACCGACTTCCCGACCACCCAACCTCCCCCCTCCCCCCGCGCTGGCTGGGTAGGGTCTGCATCCCCTCCCCTCCCCGATGCCTAGAGGGGCGACTCCGGGCTGCGTCCAGGCAACCAGGGACCCCCTCGGAGCCGAGGCTTCCCCTTGCCGGCTGCACAGGGCCAGGAGTCGTGGGCTCCGCCCCGGGGCTCCCTCGCAGGGCCCGGCAGTGGCGGTGACCACCCTGCGGATTCCTGCCAAGACAAGGCCGCTCCGGCGACAAGCGCGAGGACGCCATCTTGGGGGGCGGACCTTGCAACCGGAAGTCCTTCCCGAGCGGGGCGGGCCTTCCGGGGGCGGGGCGGGCACTGGCGGGCCTCCTCCGAGAGGGAGGCTGGAAATGGCGGCTGGGCGCGGGGGCGCGAGGAGGCGGCCGAGGGCGGCGGCGGCGGCGCCCGCGGACGACGGCGGCGACCAGGCGAGCCTGCCGAGGGCCCCCAGCGGAGCGGCGCCGGGCCCGGGACCCCGCGCCTAGGAGGCCCGCCCCCCGCGCCAAGCACATGCGGTGAGAGCCCCGCAGCGCGCCCGCTCTGAGGAGGAGGAGGAGGAGGCCCGCGGGAGGCGGCCGGCGGGAAGGGAGCGCAAGGCCGGCGTCCCCTTCCTCTCCCTAACCCCCCGCGGTCGGCGGCCTTTGTCCCGACGGGTCCGAGGCGCCCCTCCCCCACTCCCCAAAGGCCGCCCCTCCCCCACCCTCCCAGGTGCGGCCCCGTCCGAGCATCCCCGGGCGGCCTTGAGGGGTGAGGAGGCCCCGCGGCGCTTCCCTCCGGAGGGCCCCCGGAGCTCGCTCGGCCTCCCTGACGGGCTCTTTTTTCTCTCTCTTGCAGAGTGTGGGAAGCCAAAGCGACCAAAGACGCCGAAAGGAAACCAAGCAGGTGAGGCGAAAGTTTTGGCGGGGCTGCGTCGTGTGGAGACCCGGTGGGGGTGGAAGGTGGGCGCCGTTTTCTACCGGCTTTTCTCCTCCATCCCTTCGGCTCTTCGTGCCAGGCGTCCTTTTTTCTTTGGCTCCGTGGAAAAAGGCCGCCGCAGGAATGAATGTCAGGTTTGTTCGCTCGCCTGTGTTTTTTTTCCCTCCCTCCCTCCCTCCCACTTTTGTCCTGCCAAATAAGATTTCCCATCGGCTGCAAAGTCTTTTTTTTTTGTATGTGCTGGCCTTGAGCTGGACACAAGCCGCATCTTGTGAAGGGAAGATGGGTTCCTTATCTGTGGTCATATTGAGAGGCAAAAGGGCTCGTTCAAGTGTCCGAGAGAATTTTGAAGCTGCCCTTCGAGACTGCAGGAGCCTTATAAACTTGAGCATTTGTTTATAGCAGTGTTTTTCAACCTTGGTAGCTTGAAGGTGGGTGGACTTCAACTCCCAGAATCCCCCAGCCAGCA
>WNWU01000025.1:16183478-16214403 GCA_012654045.1 Ptyas mucosa | reverse complement strand
TGCTGGCTGGGGGATTCTGGGAGTTGAAGTCCACCCACCTTCAAGCTTCCAAGGTTGAGAAACACTGGTTTATAGGGTTCAGAGTGTGTCTCTGTCTGTGTGTTTTTAAATTGCTTCTGCATAACAGCTGGAATAACTGAATTCATTTCAAGGAGTTTTTCCGTTGCAAAATATCTTTGAGGCACATTGCTCATATACAGTCTTCCATAATTGCTTTCTATCAAAAATCTAAAAGTTGGGAATGCATTTATATATCCTTTCAAGGGCAATAAAATGAGGAGCCAGATTGTTAGGGGCAATAGGCTGACTCTTAGAAAGGGCTGTAAAGCATTGTGAAGCGATATATAAGTCTTAAGTGCTATTGCTATTGCTATATATAAATTTCAAATAGTTCAATCCTGAAAATCAGAATAGTAATCTCCCATCATCTGTAGAGGCTTACACCACATAGCAAAATGAATAACTTTTTAAAAAGTCTTCGACTTAATCCTTGTTGAAATTCTGATTCTTCTGATAATGGTAGTTGAGCTTCCTCTCCCTGTTATATTGTTATTTAGAATAGATTAAAAACCAGTGTTGTTTTCATCTTCCTAGTTTTCCTTGTGCTTTGGGTAGTCTGAAAAATAAGGATGATTCAGTAGTTTTAAAATCCAACAAAATGTTTACTGGGCAAAACAGAATTTTGGCAAGAACAGTAACACTTGCTAGCCAGATGTTTTCTATCTTTATTGGGACTAAATAAAGATGATTGATTTCCCTCTTTGTAAATCTGTATTCCTGCTTTTAAAGAGAGCATTTATTCCTAATCCTGAAAATTATATCTGTCAGAGGTCATAAGCAGGATATATATATATATATATAAAATAAATACTACCATTCCTTATATGAAAGAAATAATGTTTCCAGTTATGTTGAATCAGGCGTAATGAGGATTCTGCCTGAAGAGTTGTTTGTATATATTCCTCACTCTGCGGAATATATAAAAGCATGAAGAATTTGTTAAAGGCAACCTAAACACTTACCTTTAGTACTGAGCATAGTCATGAAGGGCTTGTGGAAAGCTACTGCAGCAGTAATACTTCTGTTTATGTCTGCATGATGTTTTTACTATGCCCCTCGGAATAAAAGCTGATCAATGGGAGTATTTTACCTTTTAGACTGGCCTGACTATTGTACAGGTTTTAGTATAGGTAGTCCTTGACTTACGACCACAATTGAGCCCAAGACAGTCACGTGAATTTTATGACCATTTTACAAGCTTTCTTGCCTCAGCTGTTAAGCGAATCACTGGAGTTGATAATTGAGTAACCTGGTTGTTAAGTGAATCTGGCTTCCCCGGTGACTTTGCTTGTCAGATGGTCGCAAAAGCTGATCACATCACACACACATCCCCATCCGCTCCAGACACTGCAAATGTCATAAATATGTCTCACTTGCCAAGCAACAGAATTTTGATCATTGACCCACAGGGTGGGGAGGTTTGGGGGGCTGCTGTAGTCCTGAGTCACTTTTTTTCAGTGTACTTTTGACTTCCAATACTCACTAGATGAATGGTTGTAAGTCAAGAACTATCTCTACATGGGGGCTAAAATCCTCTAGCTCATATGCCATGTAGAAAGGCCTGAATCAGAGGACAGTTGAACCTGTGGCTGTTAACATAGATATTTGTAAGGGGAAATATTTCCAGGAGCAGACTTACCTTTTATATTGTCTATAGCAGTGCCCCCCAACCTTTTGTGTGCCAGGGACCTGTTTAGTAGAGGGTGTTTTTTCTGTGGACAGGAGAGGGGGGGGCATGGTTTTGAGTGCTGTCTGGATCCCAAGGGGCTTTGCTTACTTGTACAGCCTGATTTCTGGCGAGCTATGGAACGGTACCTGGCTGCGGACCAGGGGTTGGGTCATATCTGATCTACAGTATTCCAGTTCCTTTTGATGATGAATCTATAACAGGCCTGGTGAACCAATGTGGGTAGGCAGAGTTGTACAGGAAAAGACAGTCTTTCTTTCCAGTCTTTGAAAGTTTGGCCTACAACAATCAGTAAAGGGGTCCATCAAGACTAAATCCACAATTTGAGAAATGTACTTAGGTGGATGTTGCCAGATCTCTGCTACTGTACCCTCCCCTGTCACCCAAAAAGCTGGCTTCATTCAGTTGTGAATTATTTCAACAATCAACCAGAAACATGCAACTCTTTGTGCTTGGTATTTGCACCTCTGCCCATCCTGTCTTGTTGAGCACTAAGCAAAGGAAAACCGTGTCCCAAAGGATTGTTCCCTGTTGTGGCTTTGGGCGGTCTTTCATCTCTTTGCTTTAGCTAAACATGTTGCATAGTTTTAATTGTACCTTTCTTAATGGGTACGTAACCTTTGCATATGTGATCCATGCACTTAACGTTTACCAAATTTTGCCTAAGATTTCAAATTGCAACTTTAACTTTTATCGCTTTTAATTCATTGAATGAGGTTCAGGATGTTGTACCTTTACTGGAGAGAACCAGATCCATACCTATTCTCAGCCAGGAAACGTACCTTGGTGACTCTGGGTTAGAAATAATTTCTCACAAAGTAATAGTAGTTGTGGAGCAAAATCAGAGAAAAGTGCTCCTGGAGGAAGAAAGGCAGGGTAAAAACCTAAGGACTCAAAGTAGTTGGTACTATCAATACAGATAGTCCTTGACTTAGGACTACAATTGAGCCAAAAATTTCTGTTGCTAAGTGAGACATTTGTTAAGTGAGTTTTGTCCCATTTTATGAACTTTCTTGCCACAGTTGTTAAATTAGTAACACAGTTGTTAAGTGAATCTGGCTTCCCCATTGACTGCCTGTCAGAAGGTCACAAAAGGGGATCACGTGATCGTGGGACACTGCAACCATCATAAATGGGAGTCAGTTGCCAAGCGGCTGAATTTTGATGGCGTGGCCATGGGGATGCCACAACAGTTGTAAGTGTGTAAAACGATCATGTCTCTCTTTTTCATTGCCTTTGTAACTTTGAATGGTCAGTAAATGAACTGTTTCATAAGTCGAGGATTACCTGTAAAAATATAAGATCACACTGACTATTTCAAGACAGCCTTTCTATTACCAGCATTCATAGGTCCTGTGTTAATGTTCTAAAGAACCTTCCTATCTTAGGTGACTGGTGGTCCCTGAGCAGACCTTCCCTCGTGGGATTGCATGAAACAAGCCAGATCTGGGTGGGAACGATGGGTACCAAGTTTGGGTATTTAGGATGCTGTCACCCAGCATATTATGTAATATTCTGAAGTTTGTGAATTAAGTCCATTCATACAAATGCATTAATTTTGCAACATTTCTATATACCTTTCCCAGGTAGCTAAGGTCCCAGTAAAATTTAGAAATATTACAATAATTATCTAAAAATCAAGAAAAGGTTAAAAAAAAACCTCCCTCAAATGTGGGTTAGGTGCAGGATGTAAATTTTCATCTCCAAACAGCCTTTTAAAGCCCTTTTATTTCTGTGGACAGCCGATTTACCGGGATGGGGCAGTTCTTGGAAAGGCCTGTTTCCAAGTCTCCCCTTGATCTGTTGATGAAGAGGAACCCAGAATATCTGCTTGTGCACAAAACAACCGGGAGACAATCTAAAATCATATAATTTTGTTGTTAAGATTTCAGCCCATCAAGTCTTTTGATTGTGGAAGGCAGAAACCTGAATAAATAAATCTTTTAAGACTTCAAAAAGCAACAACAAGCACCTTGAATTGTATCTGGAAATAAACCCAATAACCAGCCTCTAATACTGGTGAAGCAGAGCTATATCAATTCACAGATTGCTGTGTTTTATATCAAATGTCCCCAGTACTTTTCAAGTCATTGAATATTGAGGTAACAAGGGTGTGAGTGACTAGTGCCGGTTCTGAAGATTGCCTACTCTCAGAAGGGGGCAGTTCCATGCCAGCTGTCTTAGCTACACTGTCCATTAGCTCTTCCAGTAGGAGCTGTGAGTCAGGAAGACTCTCAGGTTCCAGACATTCTCCCTCATTGGGAATGCAGCCCAATGTAGAGTAGTTAGGAATGGCATGAACAGTTGTTTCTGGACAAACGGTGGAGTGCATTTTCAGCAGGTTTTGTCCCATTCGTATCTTTTCAGTCTCCAGATGCTGCATTAGTACTTCCACAGCATCTCTGCTTGGCCCAGGGTGAAGATACGTAAAAGGATGCCATTTCCTTCTTAAAGATACTTTACCCCACCAGCAGCTGACCTTTTTCAACAGTTTCATCTGCATGTTAAATAACATGGAAGGCAGTGCTGAGCCGTGTAGTATCTTATGCTGGAGTAGCTAAGAGCTCAAGTAATATTGATTGTAATCCTCCATTTAGCGCAGTGTCCCTGAATCTTAACCCTTGTTGGCAGTCCAGAGGAATATCATTGTTTAATGATATTGAACAACTGCAGAGTGAGCCACGTTCCCTCTAGGTCCTGTCAGGACATCCAGCACTGCCCTGCCTGTCTGGGCCAAAGCCTAGCTAGGGGAGATCCAAATCTGTTTCCTTCAGAACTTCCTTCAGCCCAACCACTTCATCCAACCCCCTCCCCCCAAATTGGAAGGTTGGAAGTTGCATGTTGTGGATGGAGTGAGAGATGCAGAGGCTCGCTACTGCCTTTTTCCAGGAGGCAGGCATCACCCCCACCGTCAAAAAGACATTGATCATCTCCCAAATCCAGGCAGGTGGGGGCAGAGGGGGGCTGAATCTGGTCCAGAGATGGCTCAGCTCATGCAACAGAGGACCCTGTCCAATATTAGAGTTCACAAACCCAGCAGGATCCCAAATTACTGTAGAAGGCACTAACAGAGTTAGGTCATTTTCTTCTGCCCACAATATATGAGTTTTATAGGCCTCCTTTTTCCTTCTCAGTTCTTGAGGATGACTGTCTCTACATACCGGTAACCATAAATCCGATATAGGGTAATGCTGGGGAAAGAAATTTAAGAGCTTGTGGTGAGCTGGGGAAAGTGTTTAGCCTGGAGAGAGAGAGAGCCAAGGGGATTAACCACCGCTAATCGGCCCAAAGCAATTCGCTGAGAGGGAAATGGCTCCCAGACAGGCTGCTGAGAAGGTTTCCTGGCTGTGGGTTCCCGCTTGCTAGCTCTGGCTCTTGCATGCCTCATTTTTATCTTTACAGCCTCTGCTGCAGATGTGCCACCCAAGAGCCTGATTTCGCTCTCTTCTGCTTTCTCCAATTGGCTTGTGGCCACAGTTAGGTGAAGTTAAATAAGGGCATTGCTGCATCCTCTGGGGATTGTAGAAGTATGGGCCTCACCAATTCTGTTAAACATTTCTTCCTCTTTCGGAGGTGCATGTTTGCAACAGAGATGAAATCGGAATGAAAAGGCAGCAATTTAGGAGAAAGTTCTTGAAAGCGCTGGTGCCAGTTTTGAGGGAGGAGGAAGACGGGATGTTTGAAGAGGCTTCAAGGTCCTTCCCGGTCTGAAACGTTTAAGTTGATGCTTTGCTTTTCTCATGTTTCCTTTTCAACCTGTTGCTCAGAGTTTGGCCTTGAGCTGTGGAGTTTGTGTAGTTTCCCCTAACTAGATGCCCCCCCCCCCCCGCCAAAACATCAGTCTGTGTAAAGACTGAAAACCTACAAGTTTCATTTTAACTACTGTTACTCACATAATCTAATACTACTTTGATTACGTATCTAATTTAAATAATATTGATGTCCAAAACAGAGTTCTGTCTACTTTTAATTTATTAAAATTGCAACCTACTGAAGTAGGAGTAGCTGAGGTGGAGTGACAGCATCTGGTCAGGAATTCAAAGGGGGCTCCACAGAGCTCCTGAAGGGAGTCCTCCAGCCCCCTTCAGTTCTCCACTAAGCCTGCTGCCAAACCCTTGATGGGGGAGGAGCTCTAACGGGCGACACCCCCCCACCCCCCACCCCCACCCCCGTTGTTCCAGTAAGAAAAATATATGCCTGTGTTTATGAGCAAGAAGGACTGTTTGGCCTTGCAGTCTAGAAGCAGGGTTGTGGAATATCTTTAAACCAGTGGTCTCCAATCTTTTTGGCACCAAGGACCGGTTTCATGAAAAACACTGGGACTTGCCAGTGGACCCTCCTTTCTTTCAGAGGTCCCCAATTCCTATTTCTTTGCAAGTTCTGTCTGCTTCTTTGCAGGCTGCTTATCTCTTCCTTTTGCCTCATGCCTCGGTTTTTCCAAGGAACGCCTCTCCCAAGATCTGTCTCTTCAGCCAGCTTGCTTGAGTCTACATGGCAAATCTCCAACTTTAATACTTGGGACTTCATCTCCCAGAATTCCCCAGCCAGCTTTGGTTTGGTGGGAAATTCTAGGAGTTGAAATCCACAAGTCTTAAAAGTTGCCAAGTTTGCTTTATAGCCCCATTCTTTACTGCTTCTTTGGGGTACTGTAGCTATGCATAGACATCTGCTGTACAAGAACTAGATCTCTTAAGCCTCGCTTATTCCATTTAAACTGGGGAGTCTCTGAGGTGTTAAACTGTGTTTTCCTTCATTTAAGAGGAAAGAAGGAAAAACAAAGATGGCATTGAAAACCTTTGGGTTCCATTGTGAGCAAAAATAAGTCTGTGGTTGCTTAAGCTGTATTACATCTTTTTGATTCAGGAACACTTTCTTGCAGTTAAGTCTTATCTACATTCATGCTAGCCTTATTCTCCTCTTATTCCTCATCACCACTGTATTACCCACCAGGTAAGTCCTGTGGAGTGCTGTGTAAATTTCTCTAGCTATGAAAACTCTCTATAAAATATTCTGACTCTCATAGTCTTAATTTCTTTGAAGAGAGAAGGCTTCCAATGCTAACTTTCCATACAGAGGACATTGTTAGCATGCTCCCTCCCCCTCCCTGTGGAAACACAATCTGAGAAATTTACAGTGAGGCTAAAAAGTTTGTGAACCCTTTGGCTTTTCAGTATTTCTGCATAAATGTGATCTAAAATGTGATCTGTTCCCACATAAAGCCTAAACATAGACAGAGAGAGCTTGATTAAACAAATGAGACAAAATCTTTGTTCATTTATTTATTGAGGAAAATGACCCAAAGTTACATATTTGTATATAACAAAAGTATTCTTAGAGAATCAATGCATTAATACTGTTTAGAACAGTAAGATGATCTGATCATTGGAACCTTACACCTCTAACTAGAAACAATCCTTGGATCCATTTGTTGACAAAGGTATACTTTATTAGAGATCAAGTGCATTGCAGTAGTGCAAAGCCAGAACTGAAAATCGTGCACCAAAACCCCTACATTCTACTCTTTCCTCCTTTAACTGTCTCTCATTGCTCCCTCCCCCCCCCCCATGTAACCAATTCAGTTCAGTCAAGATGTTTTCCTAATTCAAGCGCACGTTGGTATGCAGACCCCTCCTTCTTCCACCTGGCTGACTTGAGACAGCGTCTCAAGGAGATATAGCACTTACTTTAGGTTCCCGAAGCATTGCCCCCTCCTCCCTCCCTCCCTCCCCACACTTCATGGTAGTCTGTTACCGCGGTGACAGCACATGCAAGCATAAGGTGGCAGCTGATAGTATGAATAATTTAAAATTTAGGGCCACAGCAAGTGCTCTCTCTGGCAATCTGGCCCTACAGCAGTTCATCTCCTGGAGTAAGTCACTACTCTACCCCACAGTCAGCCTGCACAGCACACATTTTGCACATCAAGGGAGACAGGATGAGTGCAGCTCAGGCAGGAGCTGATGTGCCAACAGTGCAAGGAATTGCTCTGCTACAGGCTGCTCAGTCCTGAGACATGGAAAAGGGTAGCTCCTGGCTCTTATGCAGGGTGGGAACCTAGCTCTTTTCCACGTGTGGCTGATGAAAGAGCTGGGTGTGAGTAGCTGGACAGGTATTGTGTTGTGCCTGCTCCATGCAATGGCCCTAATCCCACAGCACTGGTGTGTTCCCATGTCATTGAGTTCTGAAAGGCCTTGCAAGACAATACCGACTTCAACACTGAATGCCCCTTTCTGTACATTAAATGGGAGGGTGGGGTGAAAACAATACCCAACACTCTTGTACAGGTAGTTCTCGACTTACAGCAGTTCGTTTAGAGACTGTTCAAAGTTACAACAGCATTGAAAAAAGTGACCGTTTTTCACAGTTTCAACCATTGCAGCATCCCCATTGACACGTGAAAAAAATTCAGATGCTTGGCAACCGG
Source organism: Ptyas mucosa (assembly GCA_012654045.1). Lineage (NCBI taxonomy): Eukaryota > Metazoa > Chordata > Lepidosauria > Squamata > Colubridae > Ptyas > Ptyas mucosa. The sequence continues at coordinate 16,206,232 of WNWU01000025.1, read as the reverse complement.
TTCATACTTATGACCGTTGCTGTGTCCCAAGGTCATGTGATCCCCTTTTGTGACTTTTTGACAAGCAAAGTCAATGGGGAAGCCAGATTCATTTAACAACTGGGTTACTAATTTAACAATTGCAGTGATTCACTTAACAAATGTGGCAAGAAAAGTCTTAAAATGGAGCACTGAACAAATTTTCATTTAGCAACATAAATTCTGGGCTCAGTTGTGGTCGTAAAGGCTGGAAAAGCAGGATCTTGTCAAAAGGGATGGCTCCGTTCAGCAGATTATGTCCAATTGGAAGAGTTTTGGAAAGGCAGTTCTTCTAAGGTAGCTAAACCGCATTCTTTCTCTCTTTTGCAGTTTGCTAAATGAAAATATCAAAAAACGGTCCTGTCCAAATACAAATCGTTGCTCTAGATTGGTGTTTTATAGGATTTTAAGTCAAGGCTTGTATGCATATTTTGTATTTCAGTAGGTTGCTATGCCCAGGGGATGGGGGGAGGAGAGTCTTTATAGTGGTTGGACTATTTTCTTGAGAGCATCACTTGGGCACATTCCACAGCAACGTCTGGTACTCAGGAAACAAATTCTCTTCCTTCAGTTTTTGTAGGAATGTGGTTTTAGCTAAAACGGGCAGTTGCTTCTGAGAGTGGATCCCAGATTCTAGCTGGTCCAGGGGAATCTTCGTCTTCTTTCTGGGTTGGGGCGCTCAGCAATGGGATGCCCTGGTAAATATTTTGTCTCAATATAATTATCTCCCAGTATCCCAGAATATATACACACAAAGCACCCACATTTCCATAACACATTTGATATTTTTCACCTTTAGGGGCGCTTGAATGATGGGTGAAAATTCCACCCCTGGAGATCTTCTCCCAGGGGTGGAATTTCCACCCATCATTCACATCGTCCACAAAGATGAAGAATATTGAATGTACTGTGCGAATGTTGCCAACAGGAGACTTACGTTTCTGGTTGAGTTGTCTGCCTGACAAGACTACAGGCATAACATGGATTGCACTCTATAAGGTTAAGAAAAAATGTGTTTGGTCAAACCATCATGCCCTTGATTGCGTTGAGGGGCTTGGGCCAAATCCTGTAGAACAGGGATGTCAAACTCAAGGCCTGATGGCCGGATTCAGCCCACAGGGTGCTTAGATCTGGCCCGTGGGGCTGCCCTAGAAACAGAAGAACCAACTCGCAATACCTCTGGTACGGAGCTCCGTTTTCATTGGCAGAGGGCTGCAGGAGGCGGTCGCAGCTCAGGAGCCCGTTGTCACTGGCAGAGTGCTTGGGCTACCGCAGGTGCCCCTGACACAAGTGACGTTGAACTAGCCACGCCCACCCCAGCCCCCCAAAGTCAAACACAACCCTGATGCAGCCCTCAATGAAATTGAGTTTGAAATCCCTGCTGTAGACTTTGGGAACTCAAGACCCACAGTAAGAATTTTAGATAAAAGCTTGCAGAAGGGAGTGGGAGAGGAGCTTAACAGGATCTATTAAATAAGTCAAGGAAAAGCATTAGCTCATAATAAATTTTGTTACCTCTGCTATAAAGCTCAGAGGATGGTATGAGCACAATGAACTTGAGCTCTGAGAATGGGGAAAGCAAGGGCAATGCACCAGATCTCCTAGGGACACCGGGGTAATTTCCACACTGTATTGGCTATCGCAGCTGAAGGATACGGGTAGCCATCTTATTTGCACCTGCTTAGAAACGAAAGTGAGTTAATTTAGTAAAAGTGTGGAAAACATTGGCATTAAAATCAAGAGAGAAACAAGAACAATTCTGCATTATTTTTGCCGCTTACGATAAATCAAGGAGAAGTTGCAAATGCTGCGTTCCAAAGCAAAAAAAGACGCCAGAGGCTATTAGAATGAAGAGGGATTTTAATTGCTTCAACCTCTCTTGGAAAACAAACTGAGCAGGGTTCTTCCAGGAAGCGCCTCCCTTCTCTGGCTGACAATGCTGCCCTTCAGACAGAAAAGGAAAGCATAAAAGTATATTAACTGCCAGTGGTTTGATACTAAGTGAAGAATAGGGAAGCACAGTAAAAAGAAGGGAAGAAAGCCAGGATTGAAGCTTGACCATGGTTCATTCAGGGGACTCTGCCACTTCCTCATGCCGGCTCTTTGTGCACTTGAGCTCAGCATATTGTCTTCAGTGACTGGGGCAGCTTTTGGAGGCTTGGGTGAGGGGTGCAGTTCTTCCACCCTTAATTGGAAATGCCTCTGGGGTTTCTGGGGGAAACCAAGGTTTTTGCAGCTAAATTGCAACGTTTCAAATATATTTTTGAAAACAGTGTTCACGAACTGGCAGCTTTTGGTTACCAAATAATAATGACAAATACAATTGGACTTTAATTACCCATTGGTTTCATGGAAGGCTTACTTTGATAAAAATAGTCTTGTTGGACCCTTTCTATGTGAGCCTGAAAGATGCTTCCCCCTTTTTCCCCTTCTCTTATCTCCCTCTCCATTACGTTCCTGTCAAGTAGAATAGAATAGAGCTGGAAGGGACCTTGGAGGTCTTCTAGTCCAACCCCTTGCTGAAGCAGGAGACCCTTTCAAGTCCTTTCCTCATTCCACAGACCTCAACCCCCAAATTCTGCTCAGTTCTATGCCTTCTCTGAACTTGGATAGTTAATCATACTTGTTTTTAATGTAGTGCAACAAATTGGTTTTATAAAAATGAAAGCTCAACAAATAAACTAATATGTCGCTTTTCCTTTTTATTAAAAAGTAAAGTTCAGGTCTAATAGGAACATATTACAGGTAGTCCTCGTCTTATGACCACAGTTAGGACCAAAATTTGCATTGATAAGCAAGGCAGTTGTTAAGTGAGTCACACCCAATTTTACTACCTTTTTACCACAGTTGTTAAATGAACCACTGCAGTTATTAAGTGGTCATTAAATGAATCCAGCTTCTCCTGTTGACTTTGCTTGTCAGAAGCCAGCTGGGAAGATCACATGACCCCGGGACACTGCAACCGTCATAAAGGCAATGCCAGTTGCAAATCCCCAAATTTTATTCTCATGAATGTGGGGATGCTGCAGTGGTTGTAAGTGCAAGGACAGGTCATAAGTTGGTTTTTTCAGTGCCATTTTTAACATCCAGTGGTCACTAAATGAATGCTTGTGAGGACTACCTGTAGTAGTTAGGATATTTTTCCAGAATGCATTCCTAACTTCAGCCCTATCCTCTAGGGAATTGGTGCAAGAGGAGGAAGAACAGTTGATGGAAGAAAAGAGAAAGAGGAAAGACGACAAGAGAAAGAAAGAAGCTGCTCAGAAGAAGGTGAGCGGGAGAGTAAGGTGTTTCATGAAGGAAGTGGTACCCTCGGGTTACCTGAATGATGATCCAGATGTGTGTGTGTTACTTAAGATACTTGCTTGGGGCGTATTAATTTAGAAAAAAACCTGAGTACTGGATAATGGTCTGGCATGGGTTAGAAATACCACATGACGCCAGAGTCACCTTGTGGGAGGGATGGGTGGCATAAAAATTTAATACATAAATAAATAATAAATAAAATTACACATACACACACACACACGTTGTAACAGTAATGCTACAGTGTAGTCACCATAAATAATAGTGATGCATTTCTTATCTACACAGTTTTCTGTTAACCAGTAGAATTCATAACCTCTATATAAATTGATGCAAAATAAGATTTCATGTGAGCCGATATAGGTACAAAGGGCGGATTAGAAATTCACGGAGAATAAAGACTATCGAGGGCATGACAGTAATGAAGGCATTTTCCCTCTTATTACTAGTTGTTGGAGAAGTAAATGAGGAGAGGTTTATGTCCTCTGGTATGTTGTAGCATTGCCTTTTCGGCTTGTTTGATTATTGGCAATAAACATTAGCCTGTGGTGCAGTCATGGCACATGGAGTCAACAAGGTAGCATTTTGAACAATAAGTGGATCCAGTAAAATTGTTAGCTATGGTAACTGCCACTCATGGGGATCTACACTAAAAAAGACTCTTCAATTGCCTCAAATACCGTGTACAGTATTTTTTTAAAAATCCCATGATAATTACAGTATTTTTTAAAAATCCCATGACAGTTAAAACTTTTGCAGGTCTTTTTCTTTATGCCTACCTAGCTAGGGCTCAGATGATTGAGTGGAAATAGTCTCTTAATATATTGGAAATGTTTTGGAAACAATGTTATAAAAATCAGACGAAACAAAAAAATAAAATACCCGTATATTTCGGAGTATAAAACGCTCTGGACTATAAGATGTAACTACCTTTTTTGGTGAGGAAAACAAGAAAACCTCCCAGCAATTTTGCCTTGCTACAGCAAACAGTCTGCTTTACTTTCATTTTCGTTTTCAGCATAGCTTGATTAGCACAAGAAAAAAAAATCTCCCAGCAATTTACCTCCTTGCAGCAAGCAGCGGAGGCCCACTCAAAACAGCTGAGAGTCGGGAGGCATCCAATGAACTTGTGCCAATTAGGCTGTGCTGAAGCTGAAAGGAGCTGTTTCTTTTTGCTGTTTGCTGCAAGGAGGTAAATTGCTGGGAGGCAGAGGCCAAAGGGTGGGGGCCAGTGGGTGGGCGGGGCTACATTCGGTGTATAAGACGCACCTAAATTTTCATCCCCTTTTAGGGGGGGAAAAGGTGCGTCTTATACTCCGAAAAATACGGTATGTATATCAAGGTGGTAATTTAGACTATCCAGTCAAGAGCTTTGCTGAAAGAAACCACGATTATACCCTCCCCGCTCTCTTCTGCCTCCTACTAATCTGAAAAATATCCAGATACCCATTGTCGTATTTTTGTGGTATATGCTTTCCTTTATCAAAAGTATTGTAGAATGCAAAACTATTTTGTGAAAGTGCATTAGATACAGCATTTATATATTAGCTTTCCGGTTACCAGTGGAAATAATGTTGTATTTTTCATTGAGTTTTGCAACAAAAATCAAAAGTATACAATGCACGAAGATAAAGCCAACATTTTTGATGTTTTTATGTTTCAAGTATGTTTTTGGAAGTTAATTCATTGCTGTTTGTCTACTTCTGTGTCAGGCACATGAAGTCTTGAAGAAGTGTGTCTGACTGTTCCTTATTTCTTGCTGATGTAATATTCTTTTTAATCATTTGCTTAACCTTTTTTCTGTTAGTTGACAAATAGTACCCAGCGTGAACTACCTTTGAAATCCTTCTATTGAAACAATAAAGAGACTTAAGTTTCCATTGTTTCTTTCCCAGAACATTTTTAAAAAAGAATTGGGGGTGGGGTTCCAGCAAGCCAAAAGCTAGTTGAAATACTATAATAGAAAGGTCTGTGTGGGAGACTGTTTTGTTTTGACATTAGAAGATTTAAAAAAAAAAAGTAATGCAAGGTTACTAAATGTCTCCATGAAGCTTATTTATTAGAATCAAACTACAAGTAATCCTTGACTTAGGACTGGTTCAAAGTTATAACAGGCCCTCCAAAAGGTATTTATAACCCAGTTTCAAAGTTATGGCCACTGCAATATCCCCCCAATTATTTGCCTTTACAATTGTCCACAGAGTGACTGCAGCCCCCCCCCCCCCCAACCCTCCCATCCCACCTCACTGGATCCCCATAGGCCTTGCAAGGGTCAGCTTCCCATCCTGCAGAGTCCCACACGCTGCTTCCCACACTCCCGTCACCAATCATTCCCTGACCTTTTATTCCTTAGGCCTAGGGAGGGAGCAGTTGCTGCACCTGTACTAACCTCCCTTTTTACTTGCCGTGGTTGCTAGGGATTGGGCCAAGCCATAAGCATTCCCACGTAGGAAGACCATGCATTGCCCCATCAGCTCTTTGGCTTGAATAGTGTTCTGGCAGAAGACCAAGCTGACCTCAGAGAGGGCCACTCTCTAATTTATTCTGCAATACTTAGTTTAAAATGCAAGTTCAAGCATGACTCTGTTTAGTTTACTATCTTGTTTTCAGTAGACTTAATTTTTAGAGCTACATTTTGAGGCATGTTGAAGGACAAATATTGGCTTCTGTTACTGTAGAAATAACTTTTGAGAGCTTTTACTTGAAAGTCCATTGTAATGTGCTGAGTCACTTTCTAAAAAACATTCAGTATTGTTTGCTTATTTCACAATATTTATACGTTGCCCCATTCCGACTGGACTTCGGTCAGATTATAAGATCAAAGCAAACAGAATAAAAAATTATATATAAAAATTAAAATATTTTTAAAAAATCAACCACTATGCATCATGGGTGTCCTTAAAACTAAACAAATTAAAGTTTGAACCAGATTTCTTATGAAATGCCATCTGCAGACCCATCTGCACACAAGAGGGGGGGAGAGAATATTCCACGGGGGGAGGGTCATCCCTGGGAAGACCTGGTCCAAGACCCATGAACTTTGAAGGGGAGGGATCCTGCACAGGCCTCTGTTCATTATTCAATCAGATAGGAAGATTTGAATCTAACAAAACCTTGCTATAATGGTATCTGACTACTGTGCTGTACAGGGTTTTAAAGGAATTTACCAGCACTCTGAAATTGGCTTGGAAGCCAACTGGCAATTATTGCAGTGACTTCAAAGTAGGTATTTTTTTGGCCTGGTAGGGCTGTTTCACCAGGAATATAGTAACACATTTTGTATCAGCTGTATAGATTCCAGTTTGGATGTGGGGTGTGTTAAACCAGCCACCCAACTGAATGCTAATGAGGATGTGGGCAGAGACCCCTTCCACCTACAGTTTTATCTGTGTTTTCAGTAGCAGCCAAGGGTCCAGAAGGATCCCTGCGCTGTGAATCCTTCAGGGAGAGTTCAGCCCCATCAAGAGCCAAATGTATCTTGGCTACTGGTGACTCCGGACTGGTGGGATTTTATCTAGGTTTAGTTCACTGCCTCCAGATGCTTTCAGGCTCCAATCTTTTCAGGATTTCTGGGCTATCTCTGCCTCAGCCTGGCTTGGCAGTGTATAACTGGGTGTTATCTGCATAATGATGACACTTCATTCCAGACTCTTGAATGATCTCTCTTTGCAGCTTCATGTTGATGTTAAAATAGACTGGCAGAAAGCACTGGTCCCTGAGGCCTTGCACACTGGGGTTTTTAGGGACTCAAATGTTGATCTCCCATGATCACCAGCTGAGATAGGAGTGGAATCACTGCAGGATGGTGCTGCCAGATCCCAGCTCATAAAGCAGTGCAGGAGGATGCTCCAGTTGATGGTATCAAGACCACCAAGATGGACCCATTCCCCCCATTAGGTCCTGACAATGGTCATTATTTAGACTAGTGACTGTTACCATTAGCATTGCAGAAACAGGCACAACCAACTGGCATAAAAAGCCCAGAGTTGTCAAGGAATAGAACAGCCTTGTCATTTAAATCAGGGGTCCCCAACTTTAGCAACTTTAAGACTTGTGGACTTCAGCTTCTAGAATTCTAGAATCAACCAGCAAAGCTGGCTGAGGAATTCTGGGAGTTGAAGTCCACAAGTCTTAAAGTTACTAAGGTTGGAGACCCCTGATATAAATAATAAAATCCTGACTGAAAAGAATTCAGATAATCTCCACCCGTTTTGGGTAAGTTTCCCTTCCATAGCCTGGCCTTCTTTGCGCAACCTCATCACTACACGTCAGTCACCTGCCACTTGCTACAGTCAGGGAGTTCCTCCTGAGATGCTTGTCATTCTTCCTAGTTTATTATAGTAGCAGTGTTGGATCTTATGATTTATATGGATGTATTTTTACGATGACTATGATCATGACCACTTATTGTTGGTATGTACACTGAGACCTTATGCACCAGGGACAGATTCCTTGTGTGTCCAACCACACTTGTCCAATAAAGAATTCTATTCTGTTCTGTTAGTTTTGATTCTACCTTCGGGGCAATAGAGAAACAAGTATACCCACTGCTCTTTGTGACAGCCCTTCATTTCTGGTTAGGCATACCTTAAAGCCAATAATGTCCCTAAATTGGTAGTAGGTTTAGTAGTGATCAAAGTCAGGAAATCAGTAACCAAATTTTCTTTCTTTCTTTTTTTACTTCACAGGCCACTGAACAAAAAAACAAAGGTAAGTTAGTTGAAATACTACAATTATTTCCCCATATCTTCGGTATGTATCCTCTTGTTTGGGGGATGGTTTGACTGCAGATTCTATAAGAGACCTGATGGAGGTAGGATCAGATACTTCCAGGTGTTCACCTTTGTGGACTGAAAAGCACCTGCAGGCAGTTTGCTCTTCCCATCGCTGAGACCCACAAAGTTAGGAGAGAAAAAGGCAACAAATTCACTGAAGGAAATTCTTTCTGCTAAGCATCTCGTGGTTCATAATCTGCTAGAGAAGTGAAAAGGAGAGAGTGGCAGAGATCCAGATGGAAATGCTACCGATCACTCATCAAACATTGTGGCCTGCAGCATTTTAAAAGCCAGAATTTATTCCCTTGGAGCTAAAAGCCTTGCTTTCAGAAAACCAAAATGGTGAAGTTATGCACTGTATACCAAATTCATTAAAGTGCTTAGGTGTTTTTCAACGGTTGTGTTTAAGATCAAATCATGATTCCATTTCAGTGCATTAGGTCAGAAATAGACAAAATGGATCAGCTCTAAAATTGTTGTGGAATATGTGGAGGACTTGGGGGCGGGACAAGGGAAAGAGAGGCTGCCTAGGAAACAGTCAGATAAGAGAGGCCAGAGCCCCCAGCGGCTTAGAATCAGAGAAAGAAATTTAGGAGGAAGCAGAAAGAATGAAGTGGTAGCAGGAGTCTACCTTCAAACTTGCAAAGTTCTGTTAATGTAGCCGTCTAATAACAAAGAATTGGCTCCTCATCTGTTTGTGTTACCTGTCTGGCTTACCCATTCAGGAAGGCTGGCAGACTTGAAAAATCCTTTTTCTCATGTACATACACCTGAATTGGAGCAAATCCTTCTCTTTCAATCTCTCTGTTTTCTTTTTCCTTCTCTGTAAACCTGTGCAATAGATTTAAAAATAGAATCACCCCAGAAGTTTCTTGGTACTTAAATCAATTGTGCCCAATTTTATAGCCCTTTTGTCATGATCATTAAGCAAATCACACAGTTGTTAAACAAATCGTGTGGTTGTTAAGGGAATTTGGCTTCCCTCATTGACTTTGCTGGTTGCCAGCTCACTAGGGGGTTACATGCCAGTTGCCAAGAACCCAAATTTTGATCAGGTGACTGTGGGAATGCTGCAATAATAATAACTGTACAGATAGGTCATAAATCAATTTATTCAGCCCGGTTAAACCTTGGATTGGCCATTAAACAAATAGTTGTACATCATGGACTACCTGTATCCCTTCACACTTATGATCAGTTTCTCCACAATCATGTGACATTTGCAACCTTTCCTGCCAGCTTCCCCAGAAAGTTTGGGGAAGCTGAGAAGGAAAGTTTCAAGTCCCTGGGGTCTCTTCCATTTGTGCATCTTCCCATCTCCTGTATGTTTGCAACAGCCATTCTCACACCCTTCCTGACCTGTGCCACATACCTCGTTCCCTCTTTGACCCAGCTTATCTGCCTGTGGGCCTGGAACTTGCAACTTCCTACTGGCTTCCCCACTGACTTTGGTTGTGGGAAGCAGGCAGAGCCTGGCTAGGTGGCTCAGTGGCTAAGATGCTGAGCTTGTCGATCAGAAAGGTCGGCGGTTTGAATCTCTAGTACAGGTCACCTGCGTAAGCAGGGAGTTGGACTAGATGACCTCCAAGGTCCCTTCCAACTCTGTTACTGTTACTGTTAAGTTGCCTTGCCAAATGTGGGATTCTGTTAATTATAGGGACCACTTAGCGACAGAAATTCCAGTCCCAAATGCTGTCATAAATCAAGGACTACCAGTATCCATAAATCCTAGTAAAAAAATATTCTGGTTTCATCTGAGTGTTAATTTTTAAAACTCTGCATCATCATATGTCTCCCAGATTTTCTCCCCCCCCCCCCCCCACTTTTTCATAAGATTACCATGCATGGTAAAAAGCTCCATCGTGCTATTTACATTTCTGACAACAATTAGAAATACCATTTTATAGTAATGCTATTGAAATTTATAATGTACAGCAATACAAACTAAAGGAAATTTTAAAAAGCTGAAGGGGTTTTTTGGAAGTACTTTTATACGTGGTAGATTATTTTTCTGGAGTCATGTATCAACAGTACATCATTTAACACAAATTATTATAATATAATTTTCAGTTCTTATGCATATTTTCCTTTTTAAAATAGTACTTTTATCAAAGGTTACAATTATAACAGTAAAACCAAATACAAACTAAAAAAAAGAAAGAAAGAAAAGGTGCAGAAAAGAAAGAAAATTAAAATAGAAAAAAAATAAGAATATAGTAAAAAGGAAAAGAAATATGTAAAGAAATGACTTCCCCCTACATCACAAGTATAGACAATTTTAGTAGCTTATCTCTTCTCTTAAAATACAACAAATGATCTCTTTTTCCCATATTCCATCTCTTAACAAATGCATAAAAACTGTCATTTCAGTCCTGATATCAGCAGAATCTATTAAGAGATAACATTTCTATTTTCACGTTAATCAAATAAATCAACTTTATATTCCTTTTTAGTCTAACCAATCTTTAATCCCTTCAAATAATGTCTTAGAATTTGTTGTCTTTTTCTTTTCTCTTCTTTGTCCTTTCTCACAAGATTCTTCAAAACGTTAACCAGCCTCTTTTGAAAATCTAATCTATGAAAATTATCCAGGTCACTTTCTTGGTTTGTTATTAGCACGTAGCTTTTAATTATTAAGATGTCAGCAGGTTTCTTGTGTATGTCCAGTATAGTGTCTTTCCATTCCATTCTTGTAGCCTGTCATTTTTAAGGTTGCCACTTTCAAATCAATCTCAATCATGTCAGGTAATACTTGTTCTTGTCCCATAATATCTTGTAAATACAGTCTGTCTATGGAGGCAGATATTAACTTCTGTCCATTGTCCCCAAATATCCTTGAAGACATCTGATGTTAAAATGTTTTGCTTTTTTCTGTATTGGTAAATCAAGTTTGGATGTTCTTCTTAATCTTTGGTTCCCTCTAGTGTCCAATTTTTAAAGTCTTTTATTTTATTTTTTAATTCAAAAGAGAAGCATTTTCCCATGGGAAGGATTTTTTTATAATTCGTTCCAAACTAGAATGGATTCTTTGTTTTTTATAGGATGCCACTGTATTTGTGGCTTTGTTCAGATTGTACTATCTTATACCGGGGTCTCCAAACTTGGCAACTTAAAGACTTGCTGGCTGTTTGAGTGGATGGCTGAGGAATTCTGGGAGTTGAAGAATTAAAGTTGCTGAGTTTGGAGACTCCTGGTTTTTTTTACTGTTGGTGCCCAGAGACCATTAAGTGTGGGGTAGCCTAGGGACGCTGTAAAAGTTAACAAGAGGCTTGCAATGGGGCAGGGCTTCAGTTGCATCTTTCACATAATCAATTCTTGTGAGTTCCTGATTGTTTCCTGTCCTGCCAGCTGAAACTGGCAGTGATAATCCTGTTTGTTTGCTTATGAAATCCAGTGTCATCCTCAGATTAAATTCTCAGTCTTGAGTTTTTCCAGTTGCCTTCATTGTTTTTTTCTCTTCACAAGAATTCCAATCTGCAAGGCTAGAAGAGGTTTAAGTATCTGTTGGTTTGGCCTTTCTGCTTTTCTGCTGGGAGGGCTGGGCAAGATGCCCTCCTCCTTTTTCTCACGCAGCATTTACACTGAACAATCTAACATTTTCACACACACACACACACACACACACACACACACACACACACCGGGTATGGGGGTGACGTCACAGCGCAGCTTATGGGTTCCTTCCCAGAGACTCTTCATTTCAGTTAAAGAGTTTACAAATGTTTTATGGTTGATAGAGCAGAAATCTGGCCCTTCATCGTATGAACTGAACCCAGCTAAACTGTTTTCCTTCATTAGTTAACTTAATTGTCCCTTGTGCTTCCTAGAAAATGTGCTTGATGTATAAGAAGCACGTTGTATTGAAATAATTGAAGGGGGAATGTTTCAAATTTGAAGTGCTTTGAACTTGACGTACTGTTTTAAATCCAAAACAGTCTTGAGTTCAGAGTGGTTGATTCCTACCTTAACGTGTGTTTCCCCCATCTTCCAGCCGGTTTGGAAGTATTCTGCCTTTCAAGCTCAGTAGCGTTTCTGTAACGGTAAGAGAAGAGGTGTCTTTCAGCCTGAAACCGGGGAGGTCATGCTCAATATCCTTTGTACCATTCTGCCCACCACTAAAATATCCTTGTGGGGATTTATTTGTTTAACATTAATAGATGCTTTTCAGTTGAACCGAGGAGATTGATCTTGCGAAGGCATTCAGTTGAAGATATGTAGTATGTTCATCAGCTCCCTGAATAATCTTCATTTCAAAAATGTCCATATATTTCTAGTTGATAGTTGAAGTGAGCCTTAATAACAGCAAAATTTAGCATTTTTATTTTTCTTACGTGAGAGCTGAGCAAAAATTAAAACTAAGTATTGCAGATGCATACTTTCTGGAAAATAAGTACCGTATATACTCGAGTATAAGCCGACCCAAATATAAGCCGAGGCCCCCAATTTTACCACAAAAACTGGGAAAACTTATTGACTCGAGTATAAGCCGGGGGTGGGAAATGCAGCGGCCACTGGTAAATTTCAAAATAAAAAAAGACTGGTCAAAAGTGTGAGGACCTGTCAGAAATCACTTTTTTCAGCCCTCTGGGTAGTCCTTTTGTGCATATGGACTACTCAGAGGGCTGAAAAAGTAATTTTTGACTGGTCCTCACACTTGTGACCAGTCCTCGAACTTACGACTGTCCTCACATTTTACATTTTTGCCCTATTTTATCACCATTTCTCTCTTCCCCTCTCTTTCTCATTCTTTCTCTCTCCCCCTCTTTCTCTCTCTCTCTCCCCCACTCTCATTCTCTTTCTCCCCCCTTTCTCAAAGAGAGAGGTGGTAGGTTTGAGGAGAAAGATTGCTGTACAATAAAAAAGATGAAAGGGAAGAAAACCAACCCCAAACAAATATAAAGCTATCAAGGTAAAGAATGAATTGTTAAACTTTAAAGAATAAAAGAGAACAAATATGAATAAATAGCAATAATTAGAAACATACATACAAACATACAATGTATTTTCTTTGAACAGAGTATTTGGCCGGTTCACAAATTTAAACAGTGTTTAGTCATTTCACTTAAATTTACAATTTCTATATTTCCTTTTTGCCATATTTATTCCTCATCTATTTTTTTAAAAAACCAATATTACCCTTCATCCTCATCTCTAATCTTAATCAAATTCAATTTTTCACTTCTATTCTATATTATACCCCTTCCCATTGTCATCTATTTTTATATCCATCCTCACATTGGTTAATTATGTAATATTACAGTTGTTCAATATAAATTCAGCATTTTAATATAAATCAATTAGTTATATAACTATCTTTTTTGTATATTAATCAATATGAACATGAATATTCCAATTATTTCCATGCAATCCAATTTCTTACAAATCAATTACTGGTAATTATATTTACCAATAATAATAAACCAAATAATTTCCCCCATATATTCTTCCAAACCACAACTTAACCATTTCTGCTTTCAACACAATATACAATTAATAGTATCTCAATTATTACAATTCTCTAGTTAAATAGAGCTTTTTTTTCTTTTGTGTTTTAAAATCTTGAACTCTCCTCTTTTGCCATCTGCCATAAATTTCCCATTGTTTGCACGTACCTTTTTTGATGAGGAAAAAGAAAAGAAATCTGCCTTTCCAACCTGGCAAGGAAACAGCAAAGCAACAACCTGCTTTACTTTCAGTTTCGTTTTCAGCTTGAATTGCACAAAGAGAAAAAAAAATGTGCTCCAGCAGGACTCTTTGCAGCTAGAAAAAGACTCCTGCCCAAAACAGCTGAGAGCAAATCAGCTGAGAGTCAGGAAGCTGTTCAAATCAGCTTATGGTAATTAACCTATAGGAAGCTGAAAGGGGCTGTTTTTTCTATTTTTGCAGACACGATTATACTCATTTGTTTTCTTTTAAAAAGGCTTTTTTTTTCATGACTCGAATATAAGCCGAGGGGGGCTTTTTCAGCCTGAAAAACGTGCTGAAAAACTCAGCTTATATTCGAGTATATATCATACGTGCCCTTTGCCTAAGAAAAACATTTTCCTTAAAATTGGATCAGTTTCCTTTCTCTGGGTTAATACTAAAATACCTGGAAAACCTTTCATCCTCATCATTTTGCTCGTAGCAGGGTCTTTAGCATTGCAAAATGGCAGGTCTTTCTTGTTTCTCTCTCCCCCCCCCCCTTTTTTTAATCAAGTTTTTATTTTATTTTATTTTTAATTTATACATATCATTGTGTGAATGGCGCGATTTCTGCTGGGCAAAAAGGCTTCCCCAGTGCTGAGTGGAGCTTGCCCTATGGTGGAGGCTTTGTGGCTCACATTCAACGCCATTCGAAGGCTGAGTGCTTGTTGGGCCATTCCTTAGAGCAGCATGTGTACCATGCTTTAAAAGTGGCAATAAGAGGACAAATGGTTAAATGAACATTATTCCATCTTGTGCAACAAAAGGTTTAGTTTCTGATTGTATTAGGATGGGTCTTCATCAGATGACGGATGACTAGATCTTGTCTTTACTGAAGTTGTTCAAATAATTGAAAGTTAGGACCAGATGCTCCTAGAAAATCCCTGCTTGTATTAAAGTAGAAAAATAGGAAATCTTGCAAATTGTATGTACAATATATCTGATCATGCAAGCATCAGTCAAGAGAGTAAGCAGGTTAATAATCCTTTGAAGTTGTTACTGAAGCCTAATTTGCCCTGAAAGTACTCTCTGAGTTTTGGCTGCTAGCCCATTTTTTAGTTGGCAGTGATGTGATGTATCTTTGCAGATATTCTGCCTCTGGGATGAAGATGCCATTAAGAGAAACATTTTCCTCTTTTTCCATAACAAATAAAATGGAAGCTCTCTGAAATCAAAGCAGACTGAAAAGCAGAAGATGTAGGCTTTCTGATAGTGTCCATTCACAAATATTGTGTTGGGGAGGACATTCTCACACTGATAACACGCCTTTGTTCTCTGTGAGAAATAAAACTGAACTTCCCTGCGGCTCTCTTGATCTACAAACATCTGGTTTCCTGCTTCAGAAAAGATTCTGGCCAAGCTAATGTAATACTGTCGCTCTTGCATCAAATGTTGGTGTTGCTATTGGTTTTCTTTAAATGTTTATCTTCACCTCCCCTCCCCCCCCCCCCAATCTACAACTCCAGGCACCAAACATACCAATAAAGACTGCTTCTTCTTCCTACTTTCTCCACAACAGCAACCCTTGTGAGGTAACTAGAATTCACAGTCTCCTGTGAATTAAGCCAGCACCTTAAGCAAACTGTTGCAATACATATTAATGCAGTGGTCCCCAACCTTTCTGGCTCCACGGACAAGTGGGGGCGAGATGGTTTTGCACACGTGACCTAGATCCCACCGATATGCAAATGAAGTTTCATGAGCTCACCTACAGCTTGCTTGGCCCAGTTCCTATATTAATAGCCATTAATATATGTGGACCTCCACTAACAGGTGAAGGACCCATTTCCCGAGCCACTAGTTGGTGATCAAGATCCTTATATGTAGTCCTCTACTTAAGACCATTAATTGGGACCAGAATGTTGGTTATAATCATTGCAGACAGAAGTTGAGGCACCAGGTGTCCAGACCCGGTTTTTACAATGGTTGCTAAGCAAATCTTGCAGTCAAAAATCTGAATCCACTCTCCCAAATAGTGTTTTTTTGCCAGAAACCAGCAAAAAAAAGTTGCATATTATGTTTACAAGACCACAGGACATTGTAGCCAGTTGTAAAAGTGAGCCAGTTTTCAAATGCCCAATCATGTGACTGCAGGAGGAGTATGTTTTGCTCTAGCCAGAAATGCTTTACAGGCCATCAATCCCCCTTTTCCAGGCCGTTGTTGTGACTTCAGCCAATGGATGGTTTAGGGGTGGGGAATTTGTGGTGGGTGGGGGTGTTAACGTGTGTTGGACCTGGTCTTTGGGTGTTAAGTGAATTTCGTTGTGTATACACATACAATGACAGTAAAGTTATTATTATCAGTAAATGGCCATTGGTAAGACAAGGACTGCCAATGGGATCCATTCGATGCCACAGACCTGGCAATATTTCTAGCTTGCAGAATTATTCTGAAGGAATCTGGTGGCACCTTTATTGATTCACAGATTTTATTAAAAGGCACGAGTTGATAAAGATGCTACCAGATTCCTGATTTTTTTATTTTTGCTACTACAGACTTGCACAGCTCTACTCCTCCTTCTGGAATTATTCTGAGTAGAAGTGAATCATTAGCTGGAAGAGACGTGCAAGTGATTAAATACCCCTTTCTGTGTTCAGAAAGGATTAACTCAATAAACCTGCAAAGCTTAAGGCATAGCTTTTTAATTTTCTCCTTTGTCAGTAAACAACAGAATAGTTCCTCACCGTCAGTGTTGTTCTATCTCAGCTGGCGCTTAGCTACCTCTTCTTGAGCCAGAATAGCAGCATTTGGATATGCTGCTTGCTTCCCATTGATAAATAGATTAAAGAGATAATAGATTTAAAGAGATTGATCCAAGTAAAATATGATTGGGAAATAAACCATTAAACTCATTGCAGTGAAGCTTGACTCATTTACTACTCCGTTTTATATAGTCATTCTTGCCTCTGAATTCTGCCAGAGATAAAAATGGGTGTATTCTCTGCCATTCAAAAGCATTTGCCACTTGCTCCCTATGGCTCTTAGGGTGACAGAAATTTTTTTCAGTCTTTATACATGTGGCTTCTTTGATTTTTCTTGACCTCTTCCTTGAGTGTCTCCTCTTTCCACTTGTCCCTCCTCGACCAGAGATTTTCATTTTACAATTTGAGTCCAGAGAAGTGAGTCAGAGGCAGCCACAGTTGCCCCTGTTCCTTCATTTTCCCGGGTGCCCTTTTCCTTGCTTTCCATGGGCTCTTTCAAGATGAAATATTACATACGGCCAGATTGCTGCCTATTCCTTTCTCACTCCACCGAAAAGGAAGAACAGGAACTGGTGCCATTGCACTGCACCAGGCCTTCTGAAATGTTCTAAAGCAGGGGTCTCCAACCTTGGCAACTTTAAGCCTGGCGGACGTCAACTCCCAGAATTCTCCAGCCAGCAAAGCTTAAAGTTGCCAAGGCTTAAATGTGCCAAGGTTGGAGACCCCCTGCTCTAAAGGTCTCCACGCTTCTACTTAGAAGTGGGTCACCAGGATGTACTTCAGCTTGGAGAAAGCGCTTGTCAGCTCCTGTCCCTCCTGTCTCTGTCCCCTCTTCATTCTGTCCATCCTGAGAGGTCACCATTCATTCATAAAGCGATGGCTCTGCCACACAATTTCCATTTACAAGGCCAGACCCAGTAGCAGCCTTCTGCCTTCAGAGTGGACCTGAATATTCCTGATGCACCTTTTGCAAGGAATTGCTGCTCTGGTGGTGCAGGGAAAACTTGGAGCTGTTGGCCAAAGCTTCACCAGTCCAATGAAGAACTGCTTTTTTTCTTTTTTTGCCAGAAGCTTTTGAGTACTGTTTCTTCTCTGAATGAAGTGCATGTCGATACATTGGGTAAACATGTCAAAATATTCAAAATACGTTGAATAGATTATAGAGACCAATTTTCAAATTAGCTGGTCAAGAGGTTTCATGCCTGGCAACAGTAGAATGCTGAGTCCTATCACAGTGGAACTTATTTTAGAAATGCAGAGTTGTTTGCAACCAGAGTAGCATGTAAGACTCAGTCGATAAGACTAATTCCCCTTAAATAAAGGAACGCTCAACTAGCTCTTACCTTAACAGCCACTTCGTGTATTTGTGTTTTTAAAAGAGATCGTATTTGCAACAATTTACCAAATATATTCTTCCTTCCTTTCCTCCTCTCTTTGGGGGCGGACAGTGTTAGAACTCCCAAAGCCTGGTACAAGCCAGCCGCTCCCTGCTTCAGCCCCTCCTACCACCTCTATAGTCACCGGCAGTGTTAGTGGCAACAATAATGCCAAACGGGCTGTGGGCAACAATCCGCAAGCGCAGCAGCCGTCTTCACCACGCTACCCACCCCGAGAAGTGCCGCCACGGTTTCGGCACCAGGAGCAGAAGCAACTCCTGAAGCGAGGACAGCCACTGCCGGGGATTGCTGCCAACCTGAGGGCGCCATCTAAATTGCTGAACAGCCAGGCGAGCGAGAGCACTGGGACCCAGGAGCAGCTGGTCTCCGACAGCCAAGGACAGAGCAGCAGCCAGAAGCAGCCAGGTGAGAGGGAGCGAAACATCCACCTGGGCCTAGGAATGTCAGCATAAAGGAGGTGGGGGGCTGGGCTTAAAGCTAACCTTTCTTATGTAGATAGAGCTCCACCTTCAGCCAGTACCATGTTAGAGCAGTCTTCCCTCATTAGAGAACTTCCAGGACCCACAAAACGGCGCCCTCTTCTTCCAGTGCCCACCAGCAGGCTTGTCCCAGGAAATGTTGGAGTGTGTTCTATGGCAGGTGTCCCCAAGCTGTGGGCCATGGCCCACTAGTGGGCTGATCACAATTGGGCTGTGGAAACAGCCGGCGAGCGTGCACATGGGCATCCTCACTTGTGCGAGCAGTGAATGGACACATGCATGCGTGATCCATTTGCATGAGCAGCAGGCATGCGTGCACGCCACTCACGCAAATGGAGTTGTGTGCGTGCGTGCTTGCCAGCCACTCCTGTGGAACCATCCCTTCCTCCCCCCCGTCAGTCCACAAAGCTGGAAATGTTGGGGAAACTCTGTTGTATAGTGAGGAGTCTCTGGGACACCTACCCTGCTGCCAGGTCCTTCCTCTGCTTAGATTTTTTTCCCGAAGATTTATTCCTTCATCTGCTGCCACTTTCTACTGATGCTAGAAGGCTGAGTAAGGCTGGGAAAAAAGCATTTAGAAAAGATCAAATACCACAGGGTTTTATTAGCTGGCCCTTATCCGCGGTAGAGCCGTGGTGGCGCAGTCGTTAAAATGCAGTACTGCAGGCTACTTCTGCTGACTGCCGGCTGCCTGCAATTTGGCAGTTCGATCCTGACCAGCTCAAAGGTGATTCAGCTTTCCATCCTTCCGAGGTTGGTAAAATGTGGACCCAGATTGTAGCAAGATGCTGACTCTAATCTGCTTAGAGAAGGCTGTAAAGCACTGTGAAGCTGTATATAAGTCTAAGTGCTATTGCTACTTTCAGATAAAGTTTTTGATCAAAAATACATACTCATTGGGTAATCTTAAAACTATTTACAAAGGAACTGAATTAGACTATTTTTGTCCAGCTGACTTTTGATGCAGAAAGTCTAATATTACCCTCTTCAGAACACAATATGATAGCAAATTAGTGTTCTACATTGTTACTTGAGCCTTAAAAAGCAGAAATTGACGTAGTGCATTTGCTATAACCTCAGCCCCCCAAAACTCCAGTGAGGAGGTCTGGAAGAGACATCCATGGTGGTCACTGTAGAGATGGAAGGCTGAAGGTGAGACCACAAAAGTCCTAGCAGACGTTGCAGATGCTGGGATGTGTGAAGGCAAGAGGGTGAGAAGCACTTTTCCAGGAGGTTTCAATTGTATTGGTCCTCGTCTCTTGTTAATTGTCTTTGCTTGGTTTGTTCAGAACAGAGCAGACATTGGTTGTTGTTGGGTTTTGTTTTGTTTTTTTCATTTTCTGGGACGCTAATCCCGAAAAATTTGTTTTCTCAACATTTTTTTTTTTACAGTGTTGTTTAGTAATGCGTTCTATTTTTCTTAGATCTGAACCACAGCACACTTGGATCCCATTATGAGAATGCTCACTGGGAAAGGATCTTTTCCAGTAGTGACTCCAGCACAAACTGGGATAAAACTGTTGTAGACGGCTCAGAGAAGGAGGCATGGCCCCTGACCACCGGCAGTGACTTGGAGCTGGCTTCAGAATGTATGGACGCTGATTCTGCCTCGAGTTCCGGGTCAGAGAGGAACATTATTATGGCCTCGCGGGGCCCGAGCAGTGACGTCAGCCACCTGCAAAACGGCATTGGACACGGCAATCAGGCCAAGCTCGTCAGCAGTAGCAACAGCAATAATGTGAGTGGCGGAAGCATTAGCGGGTCGTGGGGTGCGTCTCTGGGTGCCCTGATGAGCCCCTGTCCCCTTTCAGCAGATGCTTCCAACGGTATCCCTGAAAGTAGCCACGGTAGAGTGAATGCTTGGGGCACCCCCAGTTCATCCAATGAAGAATTGAATCCCAGCACTTTGACCTCCAATGGCCACGGTGGTGCCTGGCCAGTCTTGGAGAGCAGCGGGCCTGCCCTGAAAGGGTCCCGAGGAAGTGGTAGCTGCGGCACAGGTGCCGTGCAGATGGTGAACAATCAGAGTGCGAACTCTAGCCTTGCCAGCTCCTGGGGCAGCCTCCAGGAAAACTGTGATTCCCAACTCCATGGTACAAGGAAACTTTCACGAAGTGGGCAGCCTCAGAACCCGAACCACGAAGTGAATGGACCAAATAAGAACACTACTAACTTTATGACCTCTAGTTTACCAAACCCAGCTGGTTCAATGCAGACAACTGAACTGGTTAGTAATGCAGGGCCTGGGACCTGGGGCAGGAGTGCCAAAAGCAATCGGCCTCAGCCCCCGGCCTCTCCAGTAACAAACGGCACTTCCATTTCGCACCTCAGCAATGGTGACACAAAAAATGGTGGGGCTCCTGGTACTAGGTGGGGTACCTATGGCCCTGGTTACTCCCTAGAGACCCGTTCTGACTCAAATAGCCAAGCTAACAACGACACTGTGAATGCAACGCCAATGCAGCCTGGGCTGAGTAGGACCAGCAGCTCAACCGTGGAAATAAGTGAGGATCAGCGGACAGGGACGTGGGAGGTGGCAGGCGTGGGCAACAGCCAGAATGGCGCCTGGGGGCCTAGAAGTGGAATGGGCCACGGAGGAGGAGGCCGGAGAGGCTCAGCCCAGAATGCCAACTTAGGAGACAGTGAGTGGAACAAACTCCCAAGCGGCCATTCCTCTGAAGCCAACAGTGGGAACGGGAAGATGTTTACCAATGAATGGAAATCTGCCGAGGGGGAGAAGGCCGACCCCCAATGCTGCACAGCGCCCCAGGCCCTGGAGCAGAACGGTGGGTGGACCAAGGCCAGTTCTGGAGCCAGTGAGGGCAATCTCGAGGGCCCCGAGGAGCGGTCCTCCACAGAAGGGACAAGCCATGAAAGGAGGAAAGTAGACCAGCAAGCACTGCTTCAGAGTATAGTGAACAGAACGGACCTGGATCCACGTGTCCTTTCCAATTCTGGTTGGGGGCAGACCCCAATAAAACAAAACACAGCCTGGGATACGGAGGTGACCCCAAAGGGCGAAAAGAAAGCTGACAATGGAACAGAAGCCTGGGGGGGTTGTGTGGCCCAAGCCTGCAGTTCAGGGGGGGCTGCGGAGAGGCCCCATCTCCATGGGCCCAGTCCTTCCCCTGGGACAGGCTGGGGTGAGCCTAAGTCTGCAAGCAGGTGGGGAGACTCCAGAGGTCCCAGCAGCCAAGGAGGTTGGGAAGAGGGCGCAGCCCCCGCCGTGGCCAAGAGCGGCCAGTCGTGGGTGACGGGCCAAGAGATCCGCGCTCCATCAATGACCTGGAATGACACAGAGAAGCTCAAGCAGGGATGGGGAGGAGAAGGGCCCAAAGCAAGCCCCGGATGGACTGTTCCGGCTGGCGACGGCTGGGGGGAGAACGTGAGGAACAATCATTGGGGCGAGTTGAAGAAGTCAAGTTCTGGCAGCAGCGACAGCGACAGGTCCACCTCCTGCTGGAAAGAGCCTGCTAGATCGAACTCCGGGCGCTGGGCTGGGGGGAACGGCAGCAGCACCAAGCCATGCAGCGCTTCAGGGTGGGAGGAGACCCCCAAGCCAAATCCGAGCCCCGTGTGGGGGGAATCCCCCAAGCCAAATCGCTCCCAGAGCTGGGGGGAGCCTTCCAAGCCCTCCGGGTCCCCAGACTGGAGCAAGCAGCAGGAGGCCGGGTGCTGGGGGGGCCCATCGGCAACGGCGGCGGCGGCTGCCGCAAGCAAACCGTCAGGTATGGGGTGGCTGGGGAGACCCATGCAGGCCCCAGTCAAAGAAGAAGAGCCCACCGGGTGGGAGGAGCCCTCCCCAGAGTCCATTCGTCGTAAAATTGAGATTGACGACGGAACCGCCGCGTGGGGCGACCCGAGCAAATACAACTACAAAAATGTGAACATGTGGAACAAGAACACCCCGAACTCCGTGGGGCGGCCAGATGTGCAGACGCATCAGCCGGGGTTGCCCTCGGGTTCCACACCCGGCATGGAGAGCGGGGCCAGCAGTAGCTCCGGTAAGTCTTTGGCAGCTCCTGCTCTCTCCTTTCCTAAGCAAGTTGCAGGTTGCCTGAGAGTTGGATGGCAGGAGGGGCTGCTCTCAGGGTAGTTTGAGGCCCCCGTAATGCATGGTGGGCAACCTGAGGTTCCCGGGGCATCTTTTATCACCCCCAAGTGATAAAGGCCCCATCCCAGAGTCAGGTATTTGGGCCCCTGGGCAGAGGAGTGGGGCCGATGGGCACTAAGTGTTGCCTGACTTCAGGCATTGTAGCACCCCGAGAGGAAAAAAACAACAGCATTCAGTTGGTTCTCCTTCAGTGTTTCTCAACCTTGGACGCTTGAAGATGGGTGGACTTCAACTCCCAGAATCCCCCAGCCAGCGCTGCTGGCTGGGGGATTCTGGG
>WNWU01000025.1:16158027-16183078 GCA_012654045.1 Ptyas mucosa | reverse complement strand
TCCAAGGTTGAGAAACACTGTCCTAGGGTCAGTATGGGAGGATTTGTTCGTATCCCATCTTTATTATTTTTACAAATCAGGTGGAGAATATATCCAGCAGACTTCCTATTTGTATTAAAGTACGCTTCCCCCTGAATACCCTGAGAACACAAAATAATGTCGCAAATCAAACTCTTAACTCCTTCCTGAGATATTAAAGACTTGGAATCTTCTAGTCCAGAGAGTCAAAACAGGAAGCACTTGCCAGGCGGTCTTTTTTCCCCCCACAAAATTCTTGGGATTTTTTGCAAAAGGGAAATGGATAAATTTAATCTTTGGTTGGTCTTCAAGGCCAAGCAAGCAGGGAAAAGAGTCTTGTCTGTGTTTGTCAGAGTCCTTTATTACTGAAAATAAGAGTATCATGTACAGCATTTTCCAGCATCTTCCATGTTGAAGAAATCCTTCCAGTCAGAAGGATTTCTTCAACATGGGATTGACCCGATCTCATTTGTAAAAAATAGGCTAAAACTCTGTGAACTTTTAATTTGCTTTGCATTGCTTCTCCCTCCCTCCCTCTCTCTCTTTTTCAAATAACTCCGCTGTGCTTTAAGACCTGGCCTTGCTAATAAGTTGGACTTGTTTTGAAAGGTTGGGGAGAACCTCCTCCTGCACCTGTTACAGTAGATAACGGCACATCAGCCTGGGGTAAACCTGTGGACACTGGTCCGAGTTGGGGAGAGCCTGTCAGTGACGCCACCGATGCCAGGGGCTGGGGAAATGCTTCCGGGAGTCAGCAGGCATCTAATAAAGCAGGTATGCAGGTTTGGGGGGAGAAATGGGGCTTGTGAGGCTCTGGGCGGATTTGTAGGACTGACAGTAAAGCTGAATAGGCTCTGCTTATACAAGCCACAGGCCCTGAATGGTGGAGTTGGAGCTCTCGCCTCACAATCAGGAGGCTGTCCTAGGTAGAGGCAGATATTTCTCTCTGGGGACAATGAGAATGTATCTGCTGAGTTAAAATCCGCATTGGTGACAGGAAGGGCATCCGGCCAGTAAACACTCAGCTCCATTCAGTTGCCCAGATTCCACCCCGCAAGGGATTATGGGGTTGTTAAAAGTAGAAGAGATGATGCTGATACAAGTCACAGGCCTGTGAGTTGGCACTGGGCGTGAGCAGTTCCTCTGCTAGTGGCGCTGGGTGAGGTCTCCTGGTGGTTCGTGGGACAGAGCAGCCTAATCTGAGGAGGTTGATAAACTAAGAGCTGTCTGGTTTTATCTCCACCAGGACCTAAGTCTATGCAAGTTCCCGATGGCTGGTGTGGCGGTGATATGCCTTTGACAGGGAATCATCCAGCCAGCTGGGAGGAAGAGGAGGATGTGGAGATAGGCGTGTGGAACAGCAACTCTGTGCAAGATGCCGGTGCGCCTTTGCACTGGCCCCCGTCCTCAAAAAAGATGCCTTCTAAGGTAAATATGCCAGGAGAAAGGAGGTCATATTTATGGCCAAGAAAATGGCCCTGTGGGGGAGAGGATCTTTCTTGATCTGACAGAAATAGATGATTTTGCACTGATAAGAAAACAGGTAATAAGGGAGCTTAAGGCTGGTTTCTCTACCTGGAGACAGTCACCTGCCAACTGACGTCTCCTTGTCAAGAAGGGACCTGAGATTCTGATTGAATTCCGTGGGTCAGCTGATGACCTTGCACCTCTTGCACCCAAATTTTGCCTTGCTGTTCAGCCATGATGCTAAGCCTTGGGTTAGCCCCGAATTGATCACCTTTTGCCATGACAGATCAGGATGAAGAGAGGGGGTGGCCTTTGACGGCTGGGATGAGTTGGTCTTTGCCCAGACCTTGGAGAAGAGATGAGCGAACTGGGTAGAGTCAGGTTGGCCCTTTGGCTGCCCTGGAGTCCCTCTAGATCTCCCAACTCTCCGAGGCGGGAAGAAGGGAAGGACAAATAAAGCCAGAAGACTGCTGGACTTTTTTGGATATGTAACCTTCCCTCTTCACTGGGTTGAGCCAGAAGAGCCGTTCAAAGCTTAAACCATACTCTGTGTTTTGCACAGACATGTTCTGTTCTCATAACCATGTCTGTATCTTTAGTATTTCCTGCTGTTTTGATGCTGGGCTTTTGTTTTGTTTTTAGGGAACAATGAAAAGTGGAAATAAGCAAGACGAAATGTGGATAAATCCCTTTGTGAAGCAGTTTGCAAATCTTGGGTTCCCTGTAAGTACAGCCGGAAAACAGAACACTCGAATGAATGCACTGCCACTGAATCAACCCTCTGTTGCCTTTTGGGTCGCTTGCTTCTTTCCTTGAAGACCAAAACCTCCCCTCGAGAAAGGGGGGAAAGCTGCATGCAGATACTGTCTTGATTAAGCAAATTTCATTCTTTCCTTCAGAGAGACCTGCCAGAAGAAATGATGCAGAGCAATAAGATAGAGCTATCTGGAGGTAAGACAAACATCAGATTAGAATGAAAATTAAAAGCCCCAAATACTGTGAATTTTCCTGCAGTAAATTGTAGTGTGTGCAAGATCCCGATCCA
The DNA here is from genome assembly GCA_012654045.1 of Ptyas mucosa. Classification (NCBI taxonomy): domain Eukaryota; kingdom Metazoa; phylum Chordata; class Lepidosauria; order Squamata; family Colubridae; genus Ptyas; species Ptyas mucosa. The sequence continues at coordinate 16,180,548 of WNWU01000025.1, read as the reverse complement.
GAGAACACCAGAACTGGGGAGGTTGGGAGGGGGGGGGGGGCTGTTGCTGAGCTGGCTGGCAGTTCCTTGCAAGGAGCTGCCAGGCTCAGGAAGAGGCATTAACTTCTGAACTCAGAGAGAGGATGGCTCTAAAAGGGCAGCCTTGCCTACTTCAGATCTAAACACCTTAGCGACCATGTCACCATGAGCACCCATCGCCTAAAGGTACGGGAGGAGCGAAACGCCTTTTAACTGGCAGTGCTTCCCTCTCCTCCTTGGCAGGAAATGCATTTCCTGCTCTGTGTGGAATTCCAGAAAGCCTGGGATGTCAGTATTGGTGCCTGAGAGTAGTTTGAAGCCCCTTTTCCTCCTCTTCCTCTTCCTCCAGGAATCTTGCCTGACAAGCGGATGGAGCTGGAGAAGCATAACCTGAATGTTGGCGAAGGCAGCCGGGTGATTGGGAAAAATCCTGGCTCCCGTCCCCAGATTTCCAAAGAGTCTTCCATGGACAGAAGTCCTTATTTCGATAAGGTGAGACTTTTGGGGAGAAAGAGGACAATTGGGGGGACGCCATGGTTGCCAGTGACCTTCCTTGGGTTGGGGCTCCCTGGGGCTCTCCAGGTGGGCTGCTGAAGAGAAGGGCCCATTCTGGTGGAGAGGAGGATCCTTCGCTTGCCTCTTGTCTTTCAAGCTCAGGAGCTCCTGGCTGCTTTCACTCTTGGTTCAGGGAGGAGCCTCCTGGGGCTGGGCACAGTAGGCAGAATGGAGAGGCAGTCCTCGATCTACAACAATTCACTTAGTGACCGTTCAAAGTTACAATGGCACTGAAAAAAGTGACATGACCCCTTCTCACACTTATGACCGTTGCAGCATTCCCATGGTCACGTGATTTATATTTGGATGTTTGGCAACTGACTCACATTTACGACGGTTGCAGTGTCCCAAGGTCATGTTTTCCCCTTTTGTGAAAAGCAGTCAGTGGGGAAGCCAGATTCACTTAGCGACCACGTTACTAATTTTAACAACCGCACTGATTCCCTTAACGAATGTGGCATGGAAAGTCATCAAATGGGGCAAAGCTGACTTAACAAATTTCTCACTCAGCAACATAAATTCTGGCCTCAATTATGATCGTAAATTGAGGACTACCTACATTTCAATCCAAAATCCAAACCAAAAACAGCCGGTTCTGCCAGACTTCCAAGGAGGCTGCAGTTCAGCCAAAGGAGGCCCCCAAACATTCTGGTGGTTCCAGATTTTGGCTGGAAGAAATCCTGGGGCGGGTCTTGGAAGACGGGTGGAGTGAGACTTTTCCATGTGAAGCAGAGCCCCCGGGCAGCTTTGCCCCTTGGTCCATCTGGCCCGAAATGCACACAGGAGCTGATTAGGGCCTGGATCGTCAGCAGCTCCCTGGTCCGCCCTCCTCCTTTTAAGAAGGGCTGGCATGGAGGGGAAATTTGGATTTTGTTTGTTTTGTTACTCGATGTCTGCTCAGCGAACCGCCTGGCTTGGCCCATGTGGTGACACTAACCTCTCTCCTGTTTTCTGCCTCTGTTCCTGCGGCCATCGGCCTCTTCCCTCCCGCTGCTGCTCGGCTTGTGCTTCTCCAGGATGGCCTGGTAGCAGACGATTCCCCAAACATGCAGTTCATGCCCAGTCAGAATGGGAAGTTTCCCCCTTCCAACAGTGCACTACCTAACCACGTCCTCGGCTCCCTAGCGGGGCTGAACGTGCAAAGCTTGAATTCTGTTAGACAGGTAAGGCTGGGAGCATCCTTTTCCCAGGACGTCCAGCGAGGCTTACGGGGAGGTCCCCCGTCCTCTAAGCGGAATCCCTGATCTGTGGAACTCCCAGCCCTTGGCCTCTCCTAGCAAGCGTGTAGGAGGCACATAGCCCTCCTCCCCCGGGCCCTGGGAGGGGAGGGCGCCTCTCCATACTCGGACTTGCTAGGGAAGGCCCCTTTGAAGAAAAGAGGATTGACCTTTTCTTTAGCCCCTTAAGCAACTCTCCCCAGTTGATTGTTTGGGTGAAATGCAGCTTTAGGCCCCTGTGCTTCCTTCCTCCCATTCTTGGATGTGCTTAGAGAATTCCTTCTTTCACTCTTTGTCTTCACCCCTTCCTCAGTTTCGGATTTATCTTCCCCTTGTTGGCCTTTACTTTTCATCCCTCACTTCCTTCAGTCTTTGGGTCTCCACTTGCGCAGCTACTTCCAGATTGGGCAAGCACCAGCCAGCCAGGCTTCTGTTTTGCACCTGCTTTTATGTTAATTTGGGACCTGATTGTACTCTGACTTCGGCAGCTCCTTTGAAAAGTTCAAGGAAAGGATGTGAAATTTACCCTTCTCAAAAGGGAGGTTTGAAGAAAAAAGAAAGAAAAAGGGGTCTCTGCTTGGGGCTTGCAGTTACCACAACCGTGGTTTGAAAGGAGCAGAGACCAACCAGCCTTGTTGGGAAATCTGGAAATCATAGTTCTGATCTGTCTGAAGAAGCTCATTTCGACTGGTGGTTCTCTCACCTAAATTGGCACCATTATTCCTGGGTGAGGATGGGAGGCCGGGCAGCAGGAAAGGTCCAGTCAGACAGACTTGGTCAAGATGTCACAGTGCATAGGGCTTCATGTGGAAGTCTGAGACGATGATTGGCCCAGCGGACGAAGGCCTCGGCTTCCCAGCTCCCTTGAACGAGTTTAAGAAGCCAAGCACCATTTGGCTGGCTAGCCACCAGACGTATTTTTGAGTAGCACTGGGGGGTGGGCAACCTCTGCAGGCGTCCCAGGTAGGCATCCCAGGCAGAGCAGGTCTGGTGGGGGGGAATGTTTATGTCCCTACCTGTCTCAGGCGGAGGGACAGCGGCTCACCTGTCATCTGTCCCTCTACAGAACGGCAATCCCAATCCTTTTGGAAATCTCACAGCACAAGCCCGGACGATGCAGCCATCTCCAGCACAGCCTCCTCTTCACTCCTCCCAGTCCAATCCCCGCGCTCAAGTGCCTCCTCCATTACTCTCCCCTCAGGTGAGGCTCCACTTGAGGGCTTGTGGCCGGGTACAAGGACGAGGCAGCAGCAGTTTGGAGGGGAAATGAAAGGGGGGTCTCCTTTTCCGCTGCGTAAGGCAGGCTGATGGGGCAAAGCTTGGTTGCAGCCAAGCGTTTGTCAAGGTACCCGGCGGTATTCTGATTAGCAAGCAAATTATCTGTAGGTTGGCAAGCACGACAATTAAATGGATGTGTAGCTGGTTCCAAAATCATGGTCAGAGATTATGGGATCTATTGAGCGCTGTAAAGTTGGGTTCTGGGTGCTTTGCTGGTAATGACCTGGGTGGATGATGGGAATGCTTACAAATTTTAGATAAAGCAAGGTTGAAGCATCTAAGGCAGTGGTGTCAAGCTTGATTTCATTGAAGGCTGCATCAGGGTTGTATTTGACCTTGGGGGGGGGGGGGGGGCTGCTCAACATCACTCATGTTGGGGGAGGGGGTTCCTGTGGTGACCTGAGCACTGTGCCAGTGAAAACAGGCTCCCGAGCTTAATTTTCAACTGTTACGGACTCCTGCAACCCTCTGCGTGGCCCTTCCAAGCTCTGTTTTCACTGGCAGAGGGTTGCAGGAGGCTGTGTCAGCCGAAAACGGAGCTTGGGAGCCCGTTTTCACTGGCAGAAGCACCGCAGGCTGGTCCTTCGCTGTTTCCAGGGTGGCCTCGTGGGCCAGATCTGAGTACCCAGTGGGCTGGATCCGGCCTCTGGGCCTTCAGTTTGACACCCCTGATCTAAGAAGATAGAAACAAAATTTAAAAGTCTCAAAAGGTTTGATAAAGAGATTGAGAAAAACTCAAATTTAACAGGAAGATGCAGAATTTTTTTATAACTAAAAGAAAGAAAATGAACAGCTCTAGGATAAAGAATACCTTCTTTAGTGATCAACAGTATTTGTGAAAAAATACCATGGAATATTAGTTGACCGCAAGCTGAATTTGAGTTAGCAGATTTATATGGCTACTGAAAGGGCACGTGCAATTTTAGGCTGCATCAATACATGTGTGGTTTGCCAGTCATAGAAATTAATGTTTCCATTTCATGGTGTATTGATTAGATCCTTCATCAGGTATCGGGTCCAGTTCTGGCCAGTATCATTGTTAAAAGGATTCAGATAAACTGGATCAGGGAAAGGCAATGAAGGTGATCAGTGGAGAGCCCACAGAGAAAGAGCAGAGGGATTAGTGTTAAAATATAGTCTTCAACTTAAGTCAGCCATTGAAACAGAATTTCTCTTGTTAAATAATATGGTCAAAAGTGAAACCACATCACTTAGCAACCGTAGTCCCAGTTGCCATTGTTAACTGAATCCCACATTCATTAAGGCAACCTCTTACCAGCATCCCACAACCATGTCAGCTGGGCAGTGGGTCAAGGAATGAGGGGTGTGAGTGGTTGGAGGAAGTGGAGAGGGGCTGGGAAGAGGGTGTGGGTCAGGAAGACTTATCTCAGCGGCTTGCAGCCTTCTCTGTGAGCTTCCCCATTGACTTTCGATCAGTGGTGGGTTCCGCCCGGTTCCGCTGAGCTGTAGCGGTGACGGTATGACGTCACTGAACTGGTTCTGCCGACCCCCCGACCCCCCCCCCCATTATTCTTACCTTTTATTTGGCCCCATCCCCAATCTATTTCTGCCTCCTGAGTCCCAGCTGATGGGCTATAAGGAAAAAAACTGTTTAAACTCTTTGACCAGCTTCAAAGGGCCACCCTACAGCTGATCAGTGGTAAAAGGCAGTTTGGTGGTAGACCAGTGCCTCCAAAAATACATGAGTAGACCGGTGCCTGCAAAAATAAATGGGTAGACCGGTACAGCTCTGCAAGCAGTTAAAAGTGTGGTAGACCAGTACCACTGTTAAATCCTAAAGAATTGTCACATGACCATCAAGCCACACCCACAAAATAAGCCACACCCACAGAACCGGTAGTAAAACCCCTGCTTTCAATGGTCGTAGATTGAGGGGCACCTGTAGAACTTTTCCAATGCCTAAAAAGATGTCCTCCAGAAGAACGTGAAGTCAGTTGTCTCCCATCCTAGAGCGCAGGTGACAGACTAATAAATTTCAGCTCCCAGAAGGCAGATTCTTGATAGAAAAGCCCCTCCAACAGCAGGAGCAATTCAGCAATGGAGCCAATTACAGATCACAATGGCCAGATCCTGGGCCTTGGATTAGATGCCTTTAAGGAGAGACTAGATAGGCATTTGAGCAATTCTTCCAAGTCCATATATGGAGAAGAGTCAAAAGTCAAAGTGAAAACCACAGATCTGCAGCAGCATAACAGCAGTTGTATCCCCACGTGCTGCAAGTTCACTCCTGTTGTCCTCTTTGCTCTAAAATGTTCTGTTCCGAAGTGATTGGGGCTGTCCTCAAAGCCTGGGGATCTGGTCAGGGTGCTTTGCCCCTTGGCCGCCCCTTCACGGCCTGTCCTTTTGGCCCTTTAGGTTCCAGTATCATTGCTGAAGTATGCACCAAACACCGGGGGCCTCAGCTCACTCTTTGGCCCACAACAAGTAGCCATGTTGAACCAACTCTCCCAGTTGAACCAACTCTCCCAGTTACAGGTAAGCGGACGTCCAACAATCCCCCCCCCCCCCCGAGATTAGTTTCCTGAATGAGCACTGAATGAGCAAATGTCCTCACTCTGACCTCTTTTGCAACCCTGGTTTACTGTCTTAGCGATTGCTGGCCCAGCAGAGGAAAATGCAGGGTCAGAGGAACACGCCTGCTAGTGGGCGCCAGGAGCAGCAGCAGCAACAGGTAGGCTTCACTCTGGGTGTTTTTAAAGATTTTTATCCTCCAACATTGAGTGAGGTTGCCTAAAAAGTTGGGGGGGGGGGGGCTGTGGAAATGCATTAGCCAAGTGCTGAATTGGAGGCACGGAGACCGGTTGCGATGGGTGCCTCACCATGGAACCAGGCATCTTGCTTTGTGGCTGTTGCCCCATGGAAGGATAGCCATACACTGCTCTGCATTCTTCCCAAGCTTTGAATGTGCAGAGAGTGGACCACCTTTTGTCTGAAATGCTACAGGGTTTCCTGCTTGTGTAGGGGGTGTTGGACTAGAAGACCTCCAAGGTCCCTTCCAACTTATTATTGGGTTATTCTGCACTCATGTTAACAGTAAATTGAATGTGCAAGACAAACAATCTATAATTTTGTTCAGGATCTATGAAATGGTTCACCATTTAGAGTTGACCCCATGTAGTTTGGAATTCATAGCTGTCATCTTCTGACTGAACAAGAAACTATTTTGTTGGCTTAACTCTAGTTAAGTTCATAATTCTGGGCTGGAAGTATATTTATCACGGTACTGGTGGACTGCATCACAGCTCCATTGATCATTTGGTCCTCTCTTTGTGTTTGAAGAATCGCCCTCTTAATATGCAGCAACAAATGATGCCACCATCTTGTCAGCTCGATCCAAGTCTGCTCATGAAGCAGCAGGTGCCTCCGTCACAACAGCAGTTCCATCAGACCGCCATAAAATCTTTCCTGGAGAACGTTGTTCCCCATCCTAACCAAGAGTTGCAGAAAGGGCCATCTCAAATCAATGCATTCAGCAACTTTCCTATAGGTGAGTGTCTTCTCCATTGGTTGAGATCTCTGGTCTTCAGCAGCTGGGTTTGACCATTGGCTGCCCAGCTAAGCCACTTTCTTTGCTCTGTAAGCTAAGATTATCTTGCTGGTGAAAGGCTTTCTGAGGTCAATAAAATCCAACATCCAAAACCTGTCAGTATGGTGAAGAAATGATCTTCTAACAAATCTTCGAGATACATTTCACCTTCAGTTGCTTGGATGTTCTTGTGGGAAAAGAGCTGCTGCTGCAACAGCTAATTGGGTTTCTGGGGCTTGGATGGAATGTTTTCTAACTAGTCCAACGCAGATGATGGGGCTGTTTGACACCCAACACAGTCCTGCTGAGGTAGTGGGCTCCTTTCTTGCAATCCCAGACAGCAACAAATTACACGACTGTTGAAAGGCGTTTGGGTGTAGTGGTTAAAGGCCCCAGCCCAGAAACTGCAAGGCCATGGAGTTTAGTCTTAGCCTAGGCATGGAGCCTGCTGGTGATCTCTTAGCCCTAGGGCAAGGATCCCCAATCTCTTGGCCACGGCCCATAGTGGACCATGAGCTGTTGGCAACCGGGCCGCAAAAATGGGTGTGTGCAGGTTCGTTCTATTTGTGTGAGTGGCAGGCAGGTGTGAAAGCTGTTCGTGCAGGCACGCTTGCTAGCCGCTCACACAGAACCATCCCTCCCCCCCTGACGCTGGTCCACAAAGGCAGAAAGGTTGGAGAACTCTGCCATGGGGGAAAAAAAGAACAAGAGCCCTGCTTCATTCTCCAAGTGGCTTTAACATGGGGGACCGATCCTTGTAGCTTTCTGAAAACTGCCTCCTCGTTTCTGGAGACACCCTCGGCTTCTAAAGCCCAGCACTGGGCACAGAGGGCCAGATGTCAGAATTCGCAAATTCTGATCTGATTTTCCTCTTCCAAGCCTTTTTCGCTTCCAAGCTTCAGTCCTGGCTTTCCGGTCCTGTTTGCTGCTCTGCCTCTGCATTCCTGTGCGATAGATGCCAGGGCAGAAAGGGAGAAACTCTTGACTGAGCAAAATTCTATTAGGCAATGGAGGCATAAGTGCTTTGGGGGGAAGTTAAGGATGAAATTCATCTTAGAAAAGTGAACTTGGCAGGTTTTCTAGGAAAAGTGTCCTCCCCCCACTCTCCTCTTCCCCGGTGCAGTCCTGGGGCGTGAGTGCGTGTCTTTTGCTTTGCTTTCCAGTCTGGGGCAGCTCTAGTGGCATCCAGTCCCTTGTGCTGGATCTTCCGTGCTACGAGGGAGGGAAGAGGGATGTGCTGACTCTCGCCAATTCTCTTAATGCAGGAATGAACGCAAACTTGAATGTAAATATGGATATGGGCAGTATTAAGGAGCCGCAGTCCCGGCTGAGAAAGTGGACAACTGTGGACAGTATTTCCGCCAACACATCTCTGGATCAGAATGCCAGCAAAAATGGTAAATTTAAGCCAGGATGCACAGAACAAGCCTCTGGGGAAGCTCTTGCGTTGTGTTGTGTTGTGTTATCAGTTTTGAAATGTATGAACAGAACATCTCCATATCAGGGTTTTATTTCATCTTACCTCAGGGCCCCCCCGCAGCCAGGCCATCCATGCCCAGAGGCACAATTGTGAGGTGGGTGGCCAGACAAAAAAGGGGGGGTAGGTCTTGCTCCAACAGTGCAGTAATCTTTGGAAGGTGACACAGATGGAGCTTTGCAGGGATACCCAGCCCACATAATAGCAGACACAAATAAGTAACCGGATCTTGTTGGACTGTGTCTGTCCTTCTCTGGGGTGCTGCCGGTTGAGGCTGATGGGGACCTACAAATCAGCCATACCGAGAAGGCTACGTGAGGTCAGTTGTCAACTTCTCAAGATGATGTTCTGGGAAAAGATTGGATCTCCCCCTTGCTTTCCAGGTGCTATTTCCAGTGGCTTTAGAATGGAGGAGACTTCGTCCTTTGTTCCTTATGACTTCATGAGCAGTAGTAACTCTCCAGCCAGCCCACCTGGATCTGTGGGGGATGGCTGGCCACGTGCCAAATCACCAAACGGTTCAAGCAGTGTCAACTGGCCACCAGGTGGGTCCCTACAAAGGTAGACTCTGCTGAACCCTTCTGCCCGTGTTGGAGGTGTCAACCTGGTCTTCTCTCGTCTTGTGGGATAAGGGGGGATCTTGCCCTCAGGAGCAGACAAGGTGCACCCCAAGTTCAGTTAGTAACACGCTTCTTAAGTGAATCTGACTACCCCCTTGAGTCTGCTTATCAGAAGGTTGTAAAGGGGGATCACGTGACACACTGCGACCGTCATAAATGTGAGCCAGTTGCCAAGCGGGATTTTGATCATGTGACCATGGGGATGCTGCAAAGATCGTATGTGTGAAAAATGGTCATGTCACTGTTTTCAATGGTGTTGTAATTTGTGGTCACTAAATCAACTGTTGTAAGTTGAGGACTATTTCATCGGGCCTAGAGCTGGAAAAGAAAGCAATGAGCCGTGAGAGACGGATGAGGCCATTGGGGTTCGTTCTTTCCTGAGGAGTCAGCAGCCATTGGGGGGGGGGGGGGGGGGCAGAGGGCAAGAGAGCAGCCTCCTTCCTTCCTTCCTTCCCCAGGGGAGGAGAAGCCCTGACCGTCAGGCTTTTCCTTTTAAATCCTAGAATTTCGCCCTGGTGAGCCGTGGAAAGGTTATCCAAACATCGACCCAGAAACTGACCCTTACGTTACTCCTGGCAGCGTCACAAACAGCCTGTCAATTAACACTGTGCGGGAGGCTGACCACCTCAGGGACAGGAACAGCGGTAGGTCTATTGGGGGAGGGGAGGCCCCAGCAGAGACACCCCCCGCCCATCTCCTTCTGCCTGTCTCTCTGGCCAGCTGAGTTTTCAAGCCTCCCCAGGAAGGAAGCGCAAGAGTTGGGGAGATTCGGCATACGGCAAGAAGATGCAGGGAAGATCAGCGGGAGGGATGGGTACCTGCCCTTTGCCCACTTGGCCATATTTGCCCTCTGGGGTGGGCCAGGAGGCTCCTTGTGCCCTCCTGCCTGGCCTCAGGAGAGCAACAGGCCAGAATCCGCAGCTGAGAATCCGTGCCTCCCAGCCCGAGGGGATTTGATCTCCTGCAGGCTGGGCAGCGTTGGAGAAGGGCTCCTGAGTAGATTCTTGGTGACCAACTGGGGCTCAGTAGCCGTGTCCCATCGCTGGCTCTCCCTCTGTTTCTGAGGGAGCCAGCCCACTCTTAAAGCTGCAGCCCTGGAGTCGAGCTGAGTGGGCTCTGCGCATGGCCATTGGCTGCCTTGCCCTGAATGGCTGCCATGCCTTTCCTCCCCAGGGTCATCCTCAGCTCTGAACACCACGCTGCCTTCAACTAGTGCCTGGTCATCCATTCGTGCCTCCAACTACAATGTTTCCCTCAACAGTACAGCACAAAGCACTTCTTCAGGTGAGGCCAGCGGGGGGTCGTGTCCTGCAACCCCCTCCCCCTCCTCCTGCTTCCCTGCTGAGCCTTGCAGCCCCCTAAGGCAGTGAAGTTTCACGGCCGTTTTCTCCTTCCAGCCAGAAACAGCGACTCCAAATCCACTTGGTCTCCTGCTTCCGTTAACAACACCTCTCTGGCCCATGAGCTATGGAAGGTCCCTCTGCCACCCAAGAGCATCACAGCTCCCTCGCGGCCGCCCCCTGGACTGACCGGGCAGAAGATGTCTCTGCCCATGTGGGACAACTCTGTGCGATTTGGGGGTGGCTGGAGCCACTCGGATGCCAGATACACCCCTGGTAAGAGTCTGGCTCCCATCCCCGTGCTCCACTTTTGCCCTGCCTGGCAGATGGCAGGGCACGTCTGTACTCGGAGTACTTTTCCCACTGGGCCAAGGGCATGGCTAGTGCAGCCCTTGCCAGGCCTCTCCTCCTCCATCAGCCCTTGGCTGCCTGTCAGAGAGCTTCCCACCTACATGGAGATGTTTCCAAGACCCCTAAGCTACGCTGTGGGGAGGAAAGCGCTCTGCTCTCTTGATAAGTCTACTCAGGGTGTGCTTGCTGCTTGCAAATTGTCCCCGGGACAAAGTCAGGGACATTGATCTGATCTTTGAAATGTGGGAATCTTCTGAAGCATTCAGCTGTTGAGCCACTTGAGGAAAGATGCTATGTGGGATCGTTGCTCAGAGTTGCAAGCTCATGAAAGTGGGAAGAGGAGCTGAGGCTCCCAGGGTCTCCCCTGCTTTGTCAAGGGTTAAGGAGTGAGCGGGAGGTGTATTTTCTCTTTCAGGTTCCAGTTGGAATGAGAATAGCAGCTCAGGGAGAATCACCAACTGTCTCGTCCTGAAGAACCTCACACCTCAGGTGGGTTTCACTTTTGGGGGAGGGGTTTTGGGCCCCTCCCCCTTCTGGCCAGGAGGGGCAGCAGCTCAATGAGGCCATCCCTTCGCTCTGTGCCTAGATTGATGGCTCCACCCTGCGGACCCTCTGCATGCAGCACGGGCCCCTGATCACATTCCACCTGAACCTCCCCCATGGCAACGCTTTAGTCCGGTACAGCTCGAAAGAAGAGGTGATGAAGGCACAAAAATCCCTCCACATGTGAGTAGCCACCAGGCGGGATGCGAGGTTCGGGCAGGAACAGAGGGGAGGCCGCAGGGCTTGTGTGAGAGGCACGTGGCTTACTGGGCAGAGGCATCTTTGGAACTCAGGCTTTCCATTCGGTAAAGGACCTTTTCTTTCTAATTAATCTGCTCTTAATAGGCCTGGTTTTATTTTTTTATTTTTTTTAAATTTGATTTATATGCCGCCCTTCTCCCGAGATTCAGGGCAGTTTACAAGGCGTTAAGCAATAGCCTTCATACTTTAGTATATTTATATAAAGCCATCTTATTGTCCCCACAATCTGGGTCCTCATTTTACCCACCTTAGAAAGGATGGAAGGCTGAGTCAACCTTGAGCCTGGTGAGATTTGAACTTGCAGTAATTGCAGGCTGCTGAATGTTAATCACAGTGCCTTAGCCTACTGCGCCACCAGGCTCCTTTGCCACTTAATTGGCTGGATTCTCCTCCGTAGGGTGCCTCCTTTTTTTTATCACCACAGAGTAGTATAAAGTAAGTGGGTAAATTGTTGTAATTGCTGTTTTTGAGGGGCTTAGAAGAAGAGGAGAAGAAAAATGCAGTCACAGGGTGGGACTGGTGGCCTCAGGTGGAGATGCATTTCAGGGGGCGGTTGTGTTCTTTGCAAGCCTGCTGCCATCTCACCTGCCTCTTGCTGGCTTTGTGAACAGGTGCGTCCTCGGGAACACTACAATTCTGGCTGAGTTTGCCAGCGAAGAGGAGATTAGCCGCTTCTTTGCACAAGGCCCGTCTCTGACCCCGACCCCCACCTGGCAATCTCTGGGCACCAGCCAGACCCGCCTGGGGAGCATGGACAGCCCCCACGCGTTCTCCAACCGCAGTGACCTGACCCCTCCCTGGAGCGGTCCTGGGCTTTCAGGAACAAGCAGTGGGGATCTCCATGGCACCTCCCTTTGGGGCAGCCCCAACTATTCCACCAGCCTGTGGGGTTCCTTGGGCGGCAACGACACCAGGGGCCTTGGCAGCCCCTCCCCGCTCAATGCGTTTCTCTCCGTTGACCATCTGGGGGCCGGGGGGGAGTCCATGTAACCTTGTTTCAGCGGGAAAAACTGTGACCTCAAAGCAGCACTAAATTTGGATTCCCCCCCACCCCCACCTGCAGCCTCTAGGGGTCAACTGTGGAAATGGTTACGTCGTGCACATTTTTCCTCTTTGTTTTAGCCCAAAACATACCAGTTTGAATACTTGAATCATGCAGGCCAATATTATAATGTGAAAAGTGAAAAGATTTACATTTCCAGGTAGTACATTGCATAATTCAGCAGTTTCCTCCATAAAATCAGTTTACTTTTCTTGTTTTCCTTGATTTTTTTTTTCCTTTGGCAACTTGCTGAAAATGTTGGAGTTTGAGCTTTTTAAGCTTTGCACAGACTTGGTCCTTCTCCCTACTCTACCATGTCTGAGTGGTAGCGGCGGCAGCCCCCACCCCCCCCGGGCAATGTTTTGTGGCGGGCGGGCAAGGGGGTGCCCGTTTTGGGTCGGGACGAGCCCCGATGCCCCTGCGGGTCTGCCTGCCTGGCCACTCGGCACCTCGTGGCCGTCCGTGGTGCCAAACAGTCGGGGAGAAGACCCTGCCAGGATGACGGACGAAATGTGTTGCACCTGCCGGCTCCTGTGGAATCGGACAGATGGACGGAGCTCGGCAGCTCCCGAAGCTGCACGCCCGGCTTCACGCCTGGGTGGCGCCCTGCACTTTCAAGAGGCGTTTGGGTTTTGTCTTTTATTTGGGGGGCTCCTGTTGGGGCACTGCCTTGTTTACAGAAGTTTTTTCTTTCTCTTTTTTTAAGAAACAAATGTTTACTCTTCCATCACTTAACTATTTTTTAAAAAAACAAAAGATGTGGATGATAAAGATGCTTCCTCTCGATCTCTGGGAATCACGGGCCGTGCGCGGCCACGTTCCATTCGTTTTTTTCTAACCCCCTCCCGATCCAAGAGCCTGGCTCTCAGGAAAACGAAGGTCCCCAGTAGAACTCCTCGTAGTTTCTTATAGGAAAAATAACTTTTAGCACTGATTATTACTTGCTCGGTAAAATGACTTCTGCCAAAAATTGCTTCGATTCGCTGGAGTTTGACATTCTGTGCTTTCCGATGCTGTCTTTTTAATAGTGCGGGGGAGGGAGGGGGGAAGGGGGGGCTTGGCTGGTAAACTGTAGTTCCCTCTTTTCGTAAAGCCCCCCCCCCCCGCCCCCCCCCCCCCCCCCCCCCCCCCCTTGTGCCATTGATGCTCTTCCTGCTCTTGTGACTGTGTTTCATGTTTAACCTTAAAGCTGAAGTAACTATGCAGACTGTAACCAAGGATTTGGAATTACAGAACTTTGTTGTATAAATTTTAAATGTTTAAAAGTTCCTGCAAATACTTTTCTTGTGAAAGTGTTAAACTCATCTTCCTTTTTGCCACAAATGGTATTATCTGATGCTTGTTTAGTCGGAGAATGAAATACTAAACAAGGATAAAAAAAGAACCTTTTAACTGTGCCGAAAGATGCTCTCATTTCATTGCCTTGATTCTAACTGTTGTGTCTGAAGATGCAAAAGTTGTCAGTGGCTTTTTAACTGTTTACAAATAGTGTGTGATTGTAAAATGTACATTTTGGGTTGTGTTCAAATTATGAAGCTTCTCCAGATATTAATAAATCATGACTTTGGGGGCTGCTTATCCGTTGTGTTGGATGTCTCTGATTTTCTCTCCAGCAGAACCTGTAGCCTTCGCCACCTGCAGGCATCGGATTGGCCTGGAGAGGCCTGTTGGCTTCTTCACTGGGCAGATAGCACAGACGTCCCAGAGTCGTTTCATGTTTTCAGAGTACTGACAGTTCTGTACCGTTACATCTCCAAAACAACACTCTTTGTTTCTCAGTCTTCATTTATTTAACAAAGTAGGTCAGTGTTGGCGAACCTTTTTGGCACCAAGTGCTAAACGGGAGTGCATGGGTGCAGGGGAGCGCCGGAAACCGGAAGAGCAGCTCCCCTGCATGGATATGCTCATTGGGAAGCAGAGCTTCCCGTTTCCAGCGTGCGCATGTGCGCCTGTCACCTGGTCTTCTGGTTTCTGATGCGCATGTGTGCACGAAGACATCCACACCGACACCTGGAAGAGCAATGGGCAACGGCTGGCGTGCCTGGAGAGATGGCTCTGCGTGCCACTTCTGACACGCGTGCCATAGGTTCGCCATCACTGAAGTAGGCGATTCCTGTGTTCATGTAGGTTAGTCAACCTTGCATGATATCAACAGGACTATTTCCTACGAAGCTTTGAAACGCTTAACAATTATTAACCCTCCAGTAACTTTGACATGAAATTAGGACTGGCCTCTGGGCTCCCTCCAGGAAAACTGATCAGGAAAGCTCATAGGACCCGAGTAGCAGAGATAACGTCCAGGGCCCGTGGCAGGTTTTCATCTTAGCAGCTTCATTTCTAAGCGTTGTAGAAGAGAGGCCAGCTCATGGATGCTGTAAATGGTTCCCCCAGTGTTGGAGAGGATCCCTCTGGTCCCTTCCAGGCATCTGATACTACAAATTTCCAGTGTGAACCAATTGTCTGTTTGTTTTGATTTCACGAGTTCCATTTTCTCAAAGGGGGAGTTAGACAAAGTGGGTGTTGGGTTGTAAAAGGAGGACTGAGAACAGCCGCTCTGGTGCCAAGTGGAAAAATGCCCCAACTCGGGAGCTGAAAGGCCAGAGTCCTGGATGGCGTGAGTGGCAAGACTATCGGTGACCCTGTTGGGAAACGAGCAGCACAAAACTGGCCCTTCGTGTGTGACTCAACTATCCGGAGGGCCAAAGGTGCCCCCTGCATGATGACAAGGTGGCTGCCCTGAGCTGTTAGGCAGAGGCTCCAGTTCTCTGCAGATTTATTTAATGATCTCTCCAAGATGCTCGCCAATGAAGGCTGCGTAAAAAAAGCCAATTGAAGCGGATTGTTTCCAGAGCAAACTTGGGGTGGAGGCTGGGGATTGAACTAAGCTTGCAAATAAGAGGGATGTTTTTGTACCTATGCAGAAACGGCTAGAGAATCAGTTAAGAAAAGAGACTCCATTGTCAAATCAAACCAGGAATGAATTAAATTGAAATTGAACTTTGCGCTAGACAGGTGGCCGGTGAAAAGAGGAGGGAGAGGCGAGACTGCATAGGCTGCGATAGTACACGTGCCCAGCACAGTGCCCAAAAGATGTTCCAAGGAGAATGTTTTGAGGCTGGTGGAAAAGGCTTGCTGGCACAGCGGCTGCAGTCTGTGCCCCTTGCTCAGAGGAAGGCCAGCAGGCACTGTTGGAGCAGCAGCACCGGGTTAGCTTGGCCTTCAACTCTACCGAGAAACTGCAAGGCCCTCAAGTTCCCCCTGGCGCCTTTTTCAAAAGAGGCCAGTAACTTCATTTGCAAGTGCAGGAACTCTTGCCTTGCCCTTCGTTGGGGAGCCAGGCACAATACACCCTGCTTTGTGGCAACATTTTGCAACATGGCGCCTAGAAGCGGGGAATCCTCATTCCCGCTAGTCACTACTGGCTTGAGGTTGGGGTGATGGGAGCTGTGCCACAGGTGGACAACAGCAGGACGCATCATCGCCCTGACGGAAAGCCTCTCTGCGTGAGTTGCCCTCTTAGTGGGCTGCAGAAGCCAGTCCTGACTGGGCTCCCCTGACCAGCACTGTCTCCCCAGAACTATCCTACCTCCCCCTTGAAGGGGCCGAGGGGGCCAAGGCTTGGTTCTAGTCCTTGAGTGGCTGTGCAGGCTCTTCGGAGTGGCCTCTTGGTTTGCTGATTGTCTGATTTGGTTTTATTCTACTTCACTCATTTGTGGGCCTCATTTTTTGTTGTTTCTTATGGGTCTTTCTTGCCAACTGCCAAGAACCCTTGTGATGATGATGATGATGATGATGATGTCGTCCCAAAGGTCCTTTTTTTTTTCAGGAGGCAACTGGACTTTCTTGTTTTTCTTTGAAGACGTTTCGCTTCTCATCCAAGAAGCTTCTTCAGCTCTGAGCTTCAGATATGGGAAGTGAAATGTCTTCAAAGGAAAAAAAAACAAGGAAGTCCAGTTGCCTCCTGAAAAAGCACCTTTGGGACAACCGTGACCTGGATGACGGAGAATCTCTACAGACTTTTGATCATGAGGATGCAACTAGTTATCTGGCTTTAGAGGAGTCTGGAAGAACTGTTCACACCTTCCATCCATTAATGACTGAACTACATCACTTGATTGGGTTCAAGCAAGTTACTTAATAAACATCTCGCTCTTCTGCATGGCACTGAAAGTAGGATTGTTGTTCTTACAAAGCCCCGAGGAACCTCCCAAGACAAGCTGCTTGCGCAACCCATAGTTGTGCACTGTGTGAACCAGCCCATGTGACTCTGTCAATCTCCTAACCCACCAGTTTGGGTGAATGTATCATCCGAACACAGCTGCATCAACCAAAGGAGAGCCAGGTGTTATTTCTTTAACCTGGATGAAGTTTATTTTTCACCCAAATGCACAGAGGCTGTACTGTCCAATGGACATAGTGTGTGTCCAGTGTTCAGGATTGAATCAGTGCAGTGAGCGGCCGTCCTACGGTCCCTCTGAAAAGCTCACGGGAATCTAGAACCCAGGCATGCGCTCCTGGTTGCCACACACCAACCGCTGCCCATTAGCCATGGTTCTTGTGCAGCCGCAGATCTTCTGCAGCAGCAAAACCATGAGCTGAAATCAGAACTTCCTATGCTCCAGAACGGGTCTCCAACCTTGGCAACTTTAAGCCTGGAGGACATCAACTGGCTGGGGAATTCTGGGAGTTGATGTCCTCCAGGCTTAAAGTTGCCAAGGTTGGAGACCTCTGCTCCAGAAGACCTGCGAATGGTGAGGTGGGGATGGTGCAAATGGCAGGGAAAGTCTTGAGAAACATTGTTTTAAAAACGGCGATAGTGAAACAAAAGGCATAAGAATTTTTCATATTTATTCTGACGGCCAACATTTACAACTTTAAATAGGATAAACAAAACTCTGAGAGCCCCAGTGATTCCAAACCGCAAAAGGGGTGGCTTGCCAGGCTCATCCATCTCGATCACGTCATCCAGCTCTCGGAAACAAAACACGGAATACCTGTGAGCAAGGCAGGGAGAGAATATCTGTAGCTTGCATAGGATCACCAGAAAGGAGTTAAACGTCAAGAACAGCCAGTTCCTATTGGCTCCACCAGGCAAGGAAAGATCACACATGAAGACAAACACAGTATAATGTTGCAAGATCGAATCTAGGCCGGTCACCAGGATCAGAGATTTACTCTTCCGAGCTTTTGGACTCCTGCTGGAGCCCATCTTCAGGGAACTTCTCTCTACTGGAATATGTGCTTGCAGAATAGCCCAAAGGCCCATATGCCAGTAGATCCAGATTTGATTTTGCAATGAAAGATCACCTGCCCAAGGATAAGACCACCATTTCGATCCAGAAGAGCAAAGGCTCCCAATGAGCCTGTTTAGGGAGTCAAACCAAATGCATCTGAATCATTGTGTGGCTCTTGAAGCCTGGGGGAGGCATGGCCAGCGAGCTGAGCACTAGTCAGACCAACCCAGGGCACAATTCTGGGGTGGCCTTGGATTCACAGCTCCTGCTAGAAGAGCAGTTGCCAGCCGTGGTCAGGAGGGCCTTTGCACATTTTCAGGTTGTGCATCAGTTGTACCTGTTCCTAGATTGGGAGGCTCTGCTCAGTCACTTGCGCCCTTCAGGCTGGATTACTGCAATGTGCTCTACATGGGGCTGCCCTTGAAGAACATTTGGAAGCTTCAACTGGTACAGAATGTAGCTGCAGGGATAGTAAATGATGTTGGATATTCAACACATGTAACCACTGCTTCGCGAGCTGTGTTTCTGGGTGCAATTCAAGGGCCGTATATTAAAGCCATGGAGGCTTTTCCAAGGAGTCAAATTGTCACCTTTAAAGCTGTTCATGGCTTGGGGCCAGGTTATCTGGGGGACCATAATCCCAGTCCTTTCTACCTGTCCAATTCGGTCCAGCAGGATGGGGAAGCTGAAAGTCCCATTAGCCAAGGGATGTTGGATGGTGGGAAGGAGGAGAGGTGCCTTCTATGCTGTAGCCCCTGCCCTCTGGGACATTCTCCTTCCAGAGATAAGAATGAGCCCAATCCTGTTGGCCTTTCGTAAGGTTTTAAAAACCTGGCTACGTGCCCATGCCTGGGGTTCCATATATAAAGAGACCAATTTCTTGGCTATCCTGACAATTATACTTTTTTCAGCTACTGAATATATGCATTTTTATACTGTTTTTAACTGAGTTTTGTTTTAGAATTGGTTCGCCACTCAGAATCACTTGGTTGGGGTGGGCAGCTACAGAAATTAAAGAAATAATTTGTCTGTGATCATCAAGTTGCCCTTTTGAACATAAAAGTAAACCGACCAAAGTTGTGCTGTCCCAAGGCAGGACATGCTGCTTCCTCCCCATTATTCTGCCATGATGAACAGGGGCACCCACATCCCCGGCAATCTCCCAGCATTCATCAGCCAAAGCAAGAATAATTCCTGCCTCATCAAACACAGAGAGGCAAGGAGATTTGGGCATAGCAGCCCCCTATTCTGCCCTGGTAAACATCTGCCTTGTAGATACTCTGGGCCAGAGCCTGTCGGTCTGCAGCTCCCCTTCTGAAGCTTTGCAGGAGTTCTCTGCCATCTCTGATTTGATTTCCTGCAGCTCAAACTAACATTCCACAATCCATCCCAGGAATGCCCTGGACATGGAGGCTTCAACCCAACTTCGATTCATCATGAAATTGCGAGCGCTAGTTTTCATCTTTCTGATATGCTGCCGAGCATTTGAGAAGAAAAAATAGGTTTAACAGTCCAAGCCTCTCTGCTTTCCTGCCCCTACGGCTGCTAATGCTTGCTCCCTCTTTCCCACCAAATTTTCAAATATATCGTTATCGGAGAGTCATAAAATGTAAACTTGGAAAGGATGCTAGAGATCAGCTAGTCCAGGGGTGTCAAGGCCAGCTGCCCATCCTGGAAACAGTGAAGGACTGGCCCACGGTGCTTCTGTCAGTGAAAACGGAGCTCGGGGAAGCCACACTCAGAGGGCTGCAGGAGACTGTCCCAGCTGAAAATGGGGCCTGTGGGGGGCAAGGGCCCTGTTTTTCCTGACAGCTGCAGGAGGCTGCAGAGGGGGCCACGCCTCCCCCCCTCCAGATCAAACACAACCCTGATGCAGCCCTCAATGAAATCGAGTTTGACACCCCTGATCTAGTCTAACCTCTCATTGCAGGAATCCCTTCTCACACTCTGTCCAAGGATGCTAGGCAAGAGCGGTTTTGCTCCCAATCCAAATTCTCCCACCTTCCTAGACTGAAATGCAGGCCAAACCCACCCAAGCCCCCCACATAAGGCTCCCACGATGGAATCTGCTCCCTTCTTGCAGGCTTCATCGCACAACAGCATTGCAAAATGACGTCCACTTACTCCATTTGAGAAGCTCATTCATACACGTCTTGCGTATCGGCAATATAATCCATGATATCTTGAGGACTCATCAGCTTTTCTGCTGCTGCGTCTGGAATTTCAAACCCTGGAAAAGATTTGGCTCCTTTAGTTCAGTGATGCCAAAGTTTTCATCAACGAGAGTAGGAACCACAATCTTGGCCTGAAGCCTCCAGCCCTCTGCCCAACGAACCCCGCAGGGTGCAGGCCAATTCCATGGCCTCAGGGGGAGGATAGATGTCAGCCCTGAGGCATTCCTCAGTTAATAACCTTTTTCTTGCTGCCTATCTATCCTGTCTTTTGATTTACCTTCCTGTGAATGTAAGGGAGGAGGGCCATCTGTTTTGTCTTGGTGCTGGAACCTCTGGCAAGCCTTCTCAGCCTGCAATTCTCAAAACAACTTCACAGCTGTGGATTGATTTATTCAACCCTCGACTGAGTGGGGGGAGGGAGGGTTCTAACTGCTTTAACCTAATGGAATTGCCCTGGGATCTTCAGCTCCTGCTTTCTTTGTCTTGCTATCACTTTACTCTCAATCAAAGTTTCCTTTGGAAATGCCAACCCTTTCAAGAGTTCTATATTCTTGAGCGGAGAGGCGAGGCAGGGCCTTCCACCCACCCACCAAGCCACCGTGAGTCTTGGTGGATCCTCCAAGATCTTTTGGCACAAAGCTGAATGCAGCCTGCATCCCATTTTTTCCATATCTGTGCCATTGATCCCCTCATCCTAGTAAGAAAAGGGCGAGCAGGGCAGACCCAGAAGCCTGGGCAGAGAGAGACCCGGGGGCTGCCGAGGCCAGTCCCAAGGCGGGAAATTCAACCGGGCGAGCACCCAAATCCTGCCTTCCCGATCGACCTCGAGGCGCTGCAGGGAAACGGACGCCGCCATGACCTTCCCCGGCGGGGCTGCACTCGGGCGACCCGGGAAGGTTCCCAGGGCGGGGGAGGGCACCGCGGGGGCGGCCTTACCGAACTCGTCCTCCATGGCCATGATGATCTCCACTTGGTCCAGGCTGTCCAGGCCCAGGTCCTTCATGAAGTGCGCCTCCGCCGTCAGCTGCAGGGGCGACCACCGGGCGGGTCAGAGGGGCTGCCCGACCTCACCCACCCCCCATCCCCACGCCCCTCCCTCTCTCCTCCCTCCCCACCTTCTCGGGGTCGATCTTGTCGTAGAGCTTGAGCACGTAGAGCACCTGGTCGTGGATGCTCTTCAAGGTCAGCGTCGGCGCGTCCGAGTAGCCGCGGACCCACGGAGGCCGCCGGGATAGAGCGGGCAGCTGCACCCCGGCCCAGGCCGCCCCCGCCAGGCCGAGCCTGCCCTCCGGCCCCGGCCCCACCGCTCCCGGCGCGCCCAGCCGGAGGACGAGCAGGCGGCGCTGGCCACGGAGCCCGGCCGCGGCGCGGAGCAGCACACGCGCCGCCATCTTGACCCTGTGCGCATGCGCCCTCTGCGCCAGAGGGGTGGGGCAGGGGGGCTCCTCCCGGCAGGCCTCGCGGCGAAAGGGAGGGGGAGTGACACCCCTCCCCTATGCGGGGAGTCTCATCACGTGTGAATCCGGCCCCATCCGCCACTCGCGTGCAGCCACCGCCGAGTAAAGGCGGCCAGGCGGGCGCAACTGTTGCAAGACCAGCTACAATGTTGCCATTTCTGCCCTGTCCCGAATCGGGCGCCTTTCGCGGCGGCTTCTTTCTCGCGCCCCGTTTTGGATGAGAATGCAGCCTTTGCGTCAAAAACCGACACAAGAATCCTCGGATCGCAGAAGCCGATGTGTTGCGGGAGACCCCAAGGCAAGGACAGCATCGGGGTTTGCCCCTTCAGCCGCCTGTGAGAAGCTCCCCGCCCCCAAATAATGGAATATTTTGGGGGATATTAAGAGGCCAGAATATTATATTCCCCAAAGAAATGGGAGAGAGATGGTTTTAAGAGGCAGAAAGCAGCCCCCAGTCTTTCTTAATAGCCCACAGGAGATGCCAGCACTTAAGGAGATCATGTGCTTATTGAAAGAGGAAGCAACTACCTAGATGGCTCCATTCATAAGCAAAGCAAGCCCCTTCAAGACAGAATATTTCAAAACCCCTTACAGCAATTTCCAGTTAACAAAAGCATTAGAGCAAGCAGCCCCTCATCCAAAAAAGGACATAGCCATCACCCACAACACCCAACACCCTTTCAGAACACAAAGCCCATATTGCTCAAACCCCAAACTTACAGAAACTATAAAGATCCACCCATCCAGCCATTTGGTCAGAATCCCAAACCCTGGTGGTTCCGTTCATCAATAAATGGACCTTCTTTCCAAACGGCCTCCATTTTATTCCTAGCGTCTTTCTCCCAGACTGCACTGCGGGGATGTTGTGCACGCCGCTTGCAGCATTCCCATCCACCATTTCCTCGATTTTATTTACATTCTGTTCTTATGTTTATAAATCACTTGCTGTGGCAAACCTCAATACTCCTTCCTGCTTATTTTCCTACAACGACCCTGTGAGGCGGGTTGGGCTGAGTGACTGGCCCAGCATTGCTGCCTCCCTGGGTAGAGCAGAGGGACAATGGCCCAAGTATCTCGTTGGAATGGAAACGAGAGAGAACGGGCTTGCTCAGCCAAAAGGCGACGGAGCTAAATAATTTCTAGGCCTCAGTGAGGCCTGTTGGAGCAAAGTCCGTAAGTGAACAGAGAAGGGGACAAAGGTGACCCATGAGCAAGCAGAGGGCAGCCGTGGCACAGCTATTACCCACTGGCTGTCTCTGCAGAGCTGATGCAGCCACTGCTGGATAAAGGGTCAGTCAGTCAAGAAGAGAAAATTAAATGGCTGTAGATCAGAGGTCTTCAAAGTTAGCAGCTTTAAGACTTGTGGACTTCAACTCCCAGAATTCTCCAGCCAGCTATGCTGGCTGG
>WNWU01000025.1:16083271-16153027 GCA_012654045.1 Ptyas mucosa | reverse complement strand
CCCCAGCCAGCTGGCTGGGGAATTCTGGGAGTTGAAGTCCACACATCGTCCAGCGGCCAAGGTTGAGAAACACTGCCCTAGAGAGATGCCAGCCTCTCAGTACAGGCAGTCCTCGTCTTACGACCACAATGGAGCCCAAAATTTATGTTGTTAAGTGGGTCGTTTAACAACTTTTCTTGCCATATTTGTTAAGTGAATCCCGCTTCCTCGTTGACTTTGCTTGTCAGAAGGTCGCAAATAGGGATCACGTGACCCCGGGACACTGCGACCGTCATAAATGTGAGTTAGTTACCAAGCATCCGAATCGCGTAACCGTGGGGATGCTCTAAAGGTCCCAAGTGTGAAAAATGGTCGTAAGTCACTTTTTCCAGTGCCGTTGTAACTTCGAATGGACACTAAACAAACGGTTGTAAGTCGAGGACTACCTGCACTTCCCAAAGGAGCCGCACCGCCTTCTCATCCAAGCTCCTGCAAATGCAGACCCCACGTTCTCGTTCCTGCCCCAATGTTGCTCTTGGGGGAAACCAAAGCCAGGGCTGCAAAGCTGAGCCGCAGGAAGGCCACAAGCCCCCCAGAGGCCTTTCCCGCATTTCCCAGAGAGGACCCGGAGGCACCTACCGAATCAGAGTAGGCCCTGTGGCAGACAGACGCAGGGAAGGACCATTCCACCTGGATCTTCTTCAGCAACTGCCCAGTTCCCAGGTTCCTGTGCAAGATAAAAAGTCCACCATAAGCTCAGCCCTGGAGGAGATCCCGGCAGCAGGGATTCAGGTCCCTTTGGCTGCCTGGCCGGGACGAGCCCAGCAGAGACCGGAGAAGACAGCCTGCTAGGTAGAATATCGATCAAAGAACCAATCCCGATTATTTCTCGAAGAAGGACGCTGACATCACAGCGGAGCGAAGTGGGGAAAACGGTGGCAGTTTCCTGCTCTCTCCTGCACTAAGTCTTTTTTCCAGGTAAAAGCAGAGAGAGGGCACCAGCTGTGCACAAAAAGGTGTATGGCATCAGCTAGCAGCTGCTACAGAGGGAGGATCACCTTGAACCTCCATCTGTCATCAGAAAAAACAGGTGTCAGGACTGCCATCTTCAGCTTCTTCGCTTTGCTGACATCCTGCCGTAAAGCACGGGAGAGGAGGGAAGGAATTTGGGGAAATAAAGTTAGAGCATGGGAATGGGAAGAGAAATAGGGGGCAGGGGAGACAGGCTGACGAAAACCAGAGGTGCCAAACCAGAATAAACCAGCCTGGGAATAGATGCCAAAATTATATCAAGAGGCGCCAAGCAGTTCTCAAAACATCAAATTATTGGACACTGATGGGACTGGTTGGTGCGGTGGTGCGGTGGGGGAGGCAGGGAAAGGGCGAAAAATGTAACCTTTGTGCAGGAATGCTCAGATCTTGCTTCACTTTCACTGCAACCACTTTAGTAAAAGAACCTATCACTTCAACCAAATGGAGTTGAGGGTCTTTCTTTCCTAAATGTCTAAGTTAGGGCAGGCCTGACACCAGGAAGGAAGTCTGAGTCTCTCGGATCCAATTGTGAGCATTTCTGGCATCCCAAACAAATCTGCTGGCAATACAGAATGTCAGATGGACGCTCTCAAGACATTCTGTATATCGAGGCAGTTGCAGGGATTCCAGTAAATATGTTCAAGTTCTCTTCATTTTTAGTATGAATGAATTAAATTAAACATTCCTAATTCATTTCTCCCTCTGTATTGAAATGGAATTTAAAAACTCATTTGATTCAGCACAAATATTTGTCTATATCTGCTGGACTCTTCCAAGGATTTTCAAAAAACGGTGAGCTGTCATCATTTCTATGCCGCAGATGTTATGGCCGTACCTGGTGAAAGTTCCTTGTTAGTTAGAACACAGAATCCCAGGGCTGGAAGAGACCTTGGAGGTTGTCTAATTCAACCCCCTGCCCAAGGCAGGAGCCTTACAGCATGAAGGGCTGACCAATTTCTTCTCGGAAACCTCCAGTGATGGAGCACTCACAACTCCAGGAAGCAAGTTACCGTATTTTTCGGAGTATAAAATGCACCGGACTATAAGATGCACCTACCTTTTTTGGTGAGGAAAACAAGAAAAAGAAATCTTCCTCAGCCTCCCAGCTATTTTGCCTCCTTGCAGCAAACAGCCTGCTTTACTTTTATTTTCATTTTCAGCATAGCTTGATTAGCACAAGAAAAAAAAAATGCTCCCAGCAATTTACCCCCTTGCAGCAAGCAGCAGAGGCCCCCACAAAACAGCTGAATCGGGAGGCTGATCCAATCAACTTGTGCTAATTAGGCTGTGCTGAAGCTGAAACGAGCTGTTTCTTCTTGCTGCTTGCTGCAAGGAGGTAACTGCTGGGAGGCAGAGGCCAGTGGGTGGGTGGGGCTACATTCGGTGTATAAAACGCACCTAAATTTTCAACCCCTTTTAGTGGGGAAAAAGGTGAGTCTTATACTCCAAAAAATACGGTAGATATTATTGCTGTTATGAACTAGCTTCTAGGAAGGAAGTTAAGGTCCCCACACTCTCCTATGCACTGCTAAACTAAAAATGGAGCCTTTTAATTTTGAATTTTTTTAAAAAAAGTTTTTTATTAATAGTTCAAAATTAAAAACATTGGACATAGATATGACATCACTGGTCCCAAACATCTTCCAACACTTTAAGTTAATACATAACTTACTATTATTATACTATGTTTAAATAACGTATAAGGAATATATTATTATATTATCATTAATATATTATGAAATTTGATAAATAGGGGTAACAGTATACTTCTGGAAATATGAATCAGATGTTTATTTTGGTACAATGGAGCATGTCAACTCTATTCAAATACTGAGTTTCAACTGAGAGGCAAGGCTGGACAGGACAATATTTAGCTCTGCCTGGTCTCAGCCTAAGGCTGTAAAAGTAAAGGTTCCCCTCATTCATATGTGCTAGTCGTTCCTGACTCTAGGGGGCAGGGCTCATCTCAGTTTCTAAGCTGAAGAGCCAGTGCTGTCCAACAATATCTCTGTGGTCATGTGGCCGACATGACTCAACACCAAAGGCCCATAGAACGTTGTTACCTTCCCACCAAAGGTGGTCCCTATTTTTCTACTTGCTTTTTTTTTTTTTACATGCTTTCGAACTGCTAGGTTGGCAGAATCTGGGACAAGTAACGGGAGCTCACCCTGTTTCGCGGCACTCGGGATTCAAACCGCTGAACTGCCGATCTTTCGATTGACAAGCTCAGCGTCTTAGCCACTGAGCCACCAGGTCCCTTTTTCTGTATGTATGTATACATAATTAAAATTTTTGTACTTGAGATATTAGAATTTTTGTTTTATTCCTAGTTTTCTGAATTACTTTTTTTCCAGTTATTTCACTCCTCCGCCCCTTTCAGTTAGTTTTCCATTTTTCCATTTATGCACTGAGCATTTTTTTGCAATAGCAATATAGTTTATACATACGTTTTTATGTGTTATCTACGGTAACGTCTTTGTTGAACTGAGTCAGAATTTTAAGGAGGAAAAAGAGCTGGGCCAGAGGAAAGTTCTGCGGAGCAGCCTGTGGGCTCACCAGAGCACGATGCAGTTCATGGCGGTCATTCCAAGCAGAGCCTCCTGCAGTCCAGCCACATCGGCAAAAGCCAAGACGGTCTCTTCCGGGGGCATCAAAGCCCAGCTCCTATAGCTCCTGCAACACATACAGGCTCTCCTGATTTTCAGAGTCTGTTTGTTGGATGGAAAATGAGTAGATAGAGAGCAATAGTATAGTATAGTATAGTATAGTATAGTATAGTATAGTATAGTATAGTATAGTATAGCATAGTATAGTATAGTATTAGTATAGCATAGCACAGCACAGCACAGCACAGCACAGCACAGCACAGCACAGCACAGCACAGCATTAGTATAGTACAGAATAGGGTAGAGTAAAGTGGAATATTAAGAATAGACTAGACTAGACTATACTAGAATAGAAGAATGGGATAGGGTAGGATAGGATAGGAGAATAGAATATAGAATGGGATAGAATAGGGTAGGGTAGGATAGAATAGAATAATAGAATAAAATAGAATAGAAAATAGAATGGGACAGGACAGGACAGGACAGGACAGGACAGGACAGGACTGAACACTCTATTGGCCAAATGTGATTGGACACATAAATAATTTGTCTCCGGTGCAAAAGCTCTCGGTGTACATTCAAACAACAAAGTGATAAGTCATAGATCATAAATTGTAAGATACAATCGTAATTTATAAGATACAAACAAGTGATGAATCATAATCAATAGGAGAAGGTAGTAGGAAAGTTGAGAAGAATAGCAACAGAGCCCTACTACATGGGTAAGTGTCTTCAGGCACAGGGCAGTGCTGACGGGAGTTAGGTGTTTAGCAGAGCGATGGCGTGAGGGAAGAGATTGTTCAAGCCCACCTCTTGTGGCTCCTGCAAAACCAACAGTTTCTCCTGATTTCCAACACTCCGTTTATAGGGTGGAAAATGAACTCACTGCCAGTGTGCTCAGCATGAGTATTACCTGCCTGCACCCTTGTCCAGATCAAATCTCGAGTTCCATTTCTTTCCCTGCTGTATTGATTTTGCCTATTACTTAGAGTCTTCCCCGAGAGCTTTACCATAGTCCTTCCTCACCTTCCCATCTCAGAGAAAGAAAAGACTTCCACTTCTTGGCCTTGCAGGGACCAACAGCTGCTGACCATCTTCCTATTGGTCAGACCGAGAACGGCGTTTATGTTTCCAGCTTTGAGCAGCTCCTCTTTAGCACAGCCGTCTTCAGAAGAATGGAGCAAAAGCCTGGAAGAACAGAAGTCTGCTATGATCTGGGGTCTATTTACCATGCAACAACAAAACCAGTCAACAAGCGGTTATCAATTACAGCAATGCAGGAAAGCTCTAAAATGGGAGTAATACACTAATAAAAATACCAACATGCCAGGGGTGAAATCCAGCAGGTTCTGGAGAACAGGTAGTGGAAATTTTGAGCAGTTCGGAGAACCGGCAAATACCATCTCTGGCTGGCCCCAGAGTGGGGTGGGAATGGAGATTTTGCAGTATCCTTCCCCTGCCACGCCCACCAAGCCACGCCCACAGAACAGGTAGTAAAAAAATTTGGATTTCACCACTGTAACATGCTATTGTGAAATAAAAACAAGCTGTGGAATTTGCCCGTCAAAGGCTTCTCATCTGCAATGCTGGATCTATAAATGGCAAATTTTGGACGCTGCACTTTCAATAAGATTACAGGGATTACAGAAATAAGGAAATGCCAAATGTCTCATTCTGCCACCAAGGGCGCCCACCAGCTTGGGGTGAGGGAGCATCAACACGCTGACCACATCCAGTTGTACCTCTCCACCCCAGCCCAAACCGAGACATGGCAGGAATACCCTCCTGGTACCCGGAGGGAGATGTTTGGTTCTGGGTGGGGAGAGATGGACTCAGCCCCATCCCAGCAAGAGGCAAGAAGCCACCTGATTATTCCAGGATTGAGTCCTCTTTGATTCCCGAGAGGATCGAGACTGGAGGGTCTTCTGAGACCCCTTTTCTCAAGGAGGGGATGGAGGCCGTGGCCAGGAGCCTTTGCTGCATTTTGAGGCTGATCTGGAATGGGATGTTCCAAGGACATTCGTTCATGTCCTTCTGATCTCTCCATGCCCAACCCCCCCCATCCCCCCAGATGGTCAGGAAGAGCCTGCTTAGTAGCAGGTGCAATAGAAGGCCCAGCAAGGGGGTGCTTTCCACGGAGGCTCCCCTGCTGCGGAAGAGTCGTATCCTCTAAGCAGCGACAACTTTATCAGGACGCAAGGAGAAAAATAATCTGCTGCGAACTCCACATAGGTGTCAGGAAAGACATCCAGCCAGTAAATTCTCAGCTCTGTTCAATCGCCCCGACTCCACCCCAATAAAAATGGATTACAGGGTCAGGAAAAAAAGGGGGAAAATGTAACTATCATTATTTCATTTAATATTTGTGGTAGGAATGAGATGGTGGAAAATTCGCAGAATTTGCAGAAACAAAATCACGGAAACTTCAGGTGCTTTCTCTTGTGCAAAGGGTCACATCTGTTAAATGCAACATTATATACAGTTGCTTGAAATACACAAAAGCAGCAAACTGCTCCTCTGGGGCATTAGATCTAATGGCCTGATTTGGTTCAAGGAAAAAAAAAATCTCAGCGAACCAAATTTTGGTGTTACTCTGAGAACGAAAGCCCACAGCATTATAAGCACTCAGAGTTCATTAGACTCTGTTGCTGAAATGCATAATCAGTCTCAAAAGCTTTATTTATATAAAAAAATGAAAACTACAAAAGAAAATGATGGGAAAATAGGGGAGGAAAAAGGGAAGAGAAAAATGTGGGAGAAAGGGAGAAAAGAAAATTTTGATGGCCGACTCCTTTTGGTGCAATAGAATAAGATAATAGCATCAAACCTCAACTTTTTACCTTTATATAATAAGATAGTCATTCCTATAACCACAAACTTATCTCATCGGCAAAACCCAAAATCAAAGTTTCATTTTTTTCCATCTCAAGCACGAAGTCCAAAAGCGGTTTCCAAGCAGAAACAAAGTTAATTGTGTCCTTTAATCAGAGCCGTCGATTTTGCCACCTCTGCAAACTCCACCAAGCTAAAATGCATAATCCACACATACCTTATCTCGGCTGTCTCCAGGCGCCCCAGCATTGCGCACACCACGCTGTGAGCCCCCGACAGGGGAACTATTTGGAGAACTGGAAGCTGGAAAAGAGAGCAGCAGGATCGACAGCCCTTCCCTTCCGAGCCAGACCTCCCCCCTCCTCCCCGGGCATAGCCTGAATACAGAAAGCAGCAGCGGGACCCTCGACCCGCCACCTTTCCCAGCACTGCACACAGACACAACAGCTTTGAGGGTTTCTGTTAGGGGCAGGGGTCTGCAACCTTAAGCACTCAAAGAGCCATTTGGACCCGTTTCCCACAGAAAAGAAAACACTGGAAGCCACAAAACCTGGTTGGGCGTGGCCAACTCGATGTCACTCACTTCCACCAGTCACATGACACCCCTCCCCCCCAGCCACACCTACCCAGACGGTCATTAGGGCAAAGAACCAGTTGTTAAAAAACACCATGAACCACAAAGTCCTTTTAACATATCTCTCTCTCCCCTCCCCCCCTCCCTCCCCCTCTCTCTGTCTCTGTCTCTGTCTCTGCCCTGGCCGCTTCTCCATCCCCCGCTGTCACCCTTACCTTCTCAGGCCAGGCGAGGAGTGACTGGGAGGGGAGGGCCAGACCGTGGTGGGATCACCTGACAGGAAGCCACAGCAGAAGGCCCAGAGTCGCATGTGGCTCCGGAGCCGCCGGTTGCTGATCCCTGGGTTAGGGCCATAACGAGGCAATACAGGTAGTCCTCGACTTACAACCACAATCGAACCCAAAATTTGTGTTGCTAAGTGAAACATTTGTTAAGTGAGCTTGGCTTCATTTTACGACCTTTCTTGCCACAGATGTTAAGTGAATCACTGCAGCTGTTAAGTTAATATTACGCTTGTTAAGTGAATCTGGCTGGTCAGTGATTTTGCTGGTCAGAAGGTCGCAAAAGCGGATCACATGACCCCAGGACACTGCATCTGAATTTTGATCACGTGACCACGCAAACGTTTTAAGTGTGAAAAATGGCCATAAGTCACTTTTTTCAGTGCCATTTTGCAACTCTGAACATGAATGAACTGCTGAAAGTCGAGGAATACCTGTATCCAGATGATTGCAAGGACCCACTTCAGGTAGGTGGATGCCTGGTTCTCACACAGACACTCACAGTGGGGTCTGCCTGTAAACCGG
Organism: Ptyas mucosa; assembly: GCA_012654045.1. Taxonomy (NCBI): domain Eukaryota; kingdom Metazoa; phylum Chordata; class Lepidosauria; order Squamata; family Colubridae; genus Ptyas; species Ptyas mucosa. Next base: position 16,145,198 of record WNWU01000025.1, on the reverse strand, counting down.
TTTGTTCTTCACACCTTGCCCAGGATGGCTTCCTCCTCCCCTGGTCACTCCCAGAGCTTCTCTCAGGCAGCCCAATCTGCAGAGTCTGAAGGAGGTGACCTGTTCTGACCTAGGCTTCCCAAGAGCAGGAAGCAGGCTCCTCCTCCCGACAAAAAACCCCTTTTATTAAATTACTGTAAATTCCTCTCACTTACATCCAGTGACGTCTTTCAAGGGAGAATTTACAGTCACAGACCTTATCTGGCTTGCAGAGCTGCCAGGCCAATATCTTCAAAACTTGGCAAGGAGTCTCTGAGAGTCACAACCAATTAAGCGAACTAATTGTCTCCTGCAAACTCCACTCCCCTTTCGCTCCTCTGGAAGGGGCCATTCATCGTCCACCTGTGGCTTTACTCCTGAGTCGGCCTTTGTTCCTTAGCTGTTCCCTTCTCCTGGCAGCTCTGTGCATGCACACACTGGGAACAGGGCCCCACTAACGTCTGACTCCAAAGGCAGCTGACAACTGTCAGACGGTCCTGGCCCCCTCTCTGCCTCCGACACACAGCACTCATCAGAGCCTTCCCCAGACTCCAGGACTGGCCCATGTTTGTCCCCCACCTCCTCACTGTCTTGAGTCTGCCACCAGCTCCGCTGACTGGCTGCTGGCAGGCCACAACATGACCAGGGTCCAGCTCTCAGCTGTTAAAGCCAAGAACTGCATGTTGGGTTTAGGGTTAGTTTTTCCCCATTCATTTATATAAAACAATGTATATATACTACATAATACATATAGAATAATACAAAACTAGTTTATACCTTTATAGCACCACACTTCATAAAAACACAAAGTAATGCAGCATTATTGCATATGATATTTCTATATCGTGCATGTTATATTGTCAGGACATTTATTTTAAGCTTACGGCATTTAGCCATAATAAAAAGAAACCATTCACAGAGCCAAGCCCTGGAGACCTTAAACCCACACCTAGGCAAGCAAACACCCACAATTTGCTAATAGGGAGGCAGTGCCAAATCTTTCACCAGTCTTCAGGTTGAAAAGACTGCAGCTGGGGAAGGGGGGGGGGGTGAAGAGTCACCCACCAGCAACAGGCCCAGGACAGCATCATCCCCAGGTAGCCGAAAAAGCATCAGCCTCGCTTACCTTTGTAAAGTGCCAGGTGTGCACCGTCCCCCACTGACCAAGTTCCAGAGGCCTCCACAGAGAAATGGACATTTCCTCAGCCGTCACAACGCACAATTCTGCGAAGTCAGCAGCTTCCCACCACACAGCGCTCATGTCCACCAAGCAGGAGCCGGAGCCATTCTGAGAGAGAGCGGGAGGAGGCAGGGTTATTTGGAGGAGCCGAGGCCGGCAAGAGCCAACCGGATGGACAGGGCCAGAGCATCCTGCAGCCCAGTGTGCATCCCAGTGCCCATGGTGCAGCCCAGTGTCTCCTCCCACCAGATTTGACCCACCCGTGCTCTCATGAAGGTCCTGCCTCACCAGAAGGACCCAACCCTTGAATGCTGCCACGGAGCTGCTGCCCTGCTTTGAACATGCTTTCGTGGCCTGTTTCATGAGACATTACAGGGAGTCCCCACCTTACGACCAGTCACTTAGAGACTGATTGAATTTACAATGGACCATACAAGAGGTACTTATGTCCTAGAACCCTGATGGCGAACCTATGGCACGGGTGCCACAGGTGGCACGCGGAGTCATATTGGTGGGCACGCGAGTGTTCCCTTAGCTCAGCCCCAGCGTGCATGTGCGCACCAGCCAACTGATTTTCAGGCCTTCCGGTCCCACCGGAAGTCGGGAAACTGGCTGTTTCCGGCCTCCGGAAGGCCTCTAGGGGGAATGGGGAAAGCTGTTTTTGCCCTCCTCAGGCTCCTAGAAAACCTCTGGAGCCTGGGGAGGGGGAAAAACGGGCCTCCCGTGCCCACCATGCCATCGCGTGCCAAAAGCAAGGGGAAGAGTAGGGGGGCTCACGTGCGCATGCGCGGGAGGGCAGGGCGCATTGAATTATGGATATGGGTACACGCAGCCGTGACCCCCCATGCTCCCCCCGCTTTCGGCACGCGACGGAAAAAAGGTTAGCCATCACTGTCCTAGAATCAAAGATGGTCATTTGGCCACTTGGTCCCTGGCATGCATTTATGTCCATTTGCAGCATCCAACAGTCACACAACCACAATTTGACTTTTTCTTTCTTTCTGGGAACTGGAGTTTGCTTCTGATTTCTGGCAAAAACGCACCCATTGCGGACAGTGGATTCATTTAACGTTCGCAGAATTGGATTAACGATTGCTGGGTTCGTTTTACTTAACGACCCATTGCAAAAACTGTCATAAAATCAGGTTGGTCGCATGGGAGCTTCAGCTGCTGACCATCATGATATCTGATGGAAATTCCATGTATGGCATTTTATGGGAGGGGAGCAGCATGTAAATGAACATAATAAATAAGCCAACAGACGATTACTAGCTGAAAGCAGGCTTCCTTGGTAGCAGGAAAGGCCTCTGCAGCTGCACCTAGAAGCCATTGGTCCCCAATGGCACTGGGGGGCCTGCGGCAGCTTCAGGCTTGCCTAAAGCCAAAACAACCGTCTTCTGCCCCGCGCCCACCCCTCCCCCCGGGAGAACCTGGCCAGCAAGAACTGCAGAACCCACTCAGCCCCAGTTTCCCTTCTGCGCCTGCCACAGGGCGATCCCATCACAGGACCAAGGAAGGGCTGGGGTGCTGCAGGAAAGGGCCCCAGTTAGCCAAATGCCCACTTGGCTGCCACAATGCCAGCCCAGTCAAAGCCACAGCAAGCTACAGGTAGAGCCCAGTGGCTCCATCTTCCTCTGTTTCAAGAGGAAACCTCTTCCTTCCCCCAGGGTAGGATGGGTGCCATAAATGCTCCATTATCAGGGTGACCCTGGGTTTCTAACGATACAAAAATGCTGGAGAATTTTTAACCATTTTTCTCCCTTAACCTTCAGTTTTGAAGTCATTTTCAAGCTGCCTTCTCTCGGAGTGCCTGCTGGTAACTCCCCCTGGACCTCTTCTGCTGGGCCACTCTGTGGAGAGAAATGGCAAGAGCATGACCATAGCCCCAGCCTGGTCACACTCCCACAGTGCCCTTTGGGAAGCAGCTGCACCCTGGAACGCGTCTCCCTCCACACCCACACGGGGAGACCAGACTCCCTCGCCAGAAGGTCGTTTCTCCATTTGGGGCTGATGGAAAAAAGGGTGGCAGGCAGGAAAGTTCACCAACTGAACTCAATTCTTCGGAAAGACAAGACCAGAATACTTTGAGCTGCAGCCATCTGCTATCCTGAAAAACACTTTGTGCAGAGAAGCCAGGCCGTTTCCCAAATTAAAACTCTTCGGCTTGGGTCAAGGAGTTCTAAAATGCCAGCTGGTGATTCGCCTGCTCCAAGGGGTCAGTTTGTTGAACAAAAGGGCAGTTGACAAAGTCAGGGTGATGGCCACTGACCATCACAAAAGTACAGCATCCAGGGCGCAGGAGGAGAGTAAAATTTACAAACTGAGAAATAAGCCAGAGCAGAATGACAGACCAAGCGACCGTTGGGACGAAGGAATGGGAAAACTGAGGCCAGAAGGGAGAGAAATAGAGAAAAAGGAATGGCCTCCTGTAAGGATGAGGGAGCAGCCAAGGAGGGTGCAAGGAGACATCCTCCACAGCAGGGGTCTCCAACCATGGCCACTTTAAGACTTGTGGACTTCAGCATCCAGAATTCCTCAGTCAGCTATGCTATGCTAGCTAAGGAATTCTGGGAATTGAAGTCCACACATTTTAAAGTTGCCAAGGTTGGAGACCCCTGTAAGTCCACAGCATATAAAGATTTTCATTGCAGCCCTCTTTGCATTCCCCAAGGTGGTTGTCTCCCCTCAGCTACCTGGATCTCCCAGATGCACCCCCTTTACCTGCCTGGGGGGCTCCTTGTCACGCTCAGGTGGCTTCTCCGATGGGCTGGCGGCTTTTTCCCCGGCCTTCCTGTTGATTCCAGCTGGGCCAGGCAAGTGAGGCTGCCCCATGCCCCTTCCTGGGTCAGGAGACACTGCCACAGCTGCTTGCGAAGGAGAGGCCCCAAGGGCATCTGGAGAGGATTCCAAGGGAGCCGGGGTTGCCCCCACCAGGGGAAAATCGGGGGTTTGCAAAAGGCTCTGTCCACCGTCCAAACCCGGGGAGAGGAGCAGCTCACGGGAAGAAGGAGCCGAGGGCCCCCCCCTCATTCCGGACAGGAGGATTTGAGGACCCTCCCCAGGTGGGCTCGTAGGACCCTCGCTGGATCCCCCAGCATCCCAGGCCCCCAACGGCTTCTCAGGGCAGACTTTGAGCTTCTTGGACTTCAGGTGGCCGAAATCCTCATCGGGCAGGTGGAACTCTTGGTGCGGCAGGCCAGGAGGCAGCCAGCCAAGGCGGGACCCCTCCCCACCCAGGGGGACGAGAGGCAGTGCCGCAGCAGCAGAATTCTCCACCATCCAGACGGCAGGAGAAGCCGGATCCGGGGAGCCCCCTTGCGGGCTGTGTCCTTTGTCTGCAAACGTGGGACAAACAAAAGAACCTTGCAAGACCCAAACCTCAATTTCTGAGCCCCCAAAGAATTGACTTCAAAGGCCGCCCCTTGTTCCATCTCTGCAACTCCTACGGAGACAGGAGGGTGGCCCATCCCCCCAGGCCTCCGAAAACCCTCGGCTCAGAGGCCCATTCGGTCTTCGAATGACGCCCAAGGCTGGTGTGCTGCATGTGCCTTTATTTTCAACTATAAGCTGACTGCCATATTTTTCAGAGTATAAGACGCACCTTAGTTTTTGGGGAGGAAAATAAGAAAAAAGCTAATTGGTGGGTGGATCAGAGTCTTGGAATACCCCCAATCAGCTGTCCCCAGAGGTGAATTTTAGCAACAGGTTCCTTGGTTGTGAGCTCTGTGCCTTGCTTTTTTTTTCTGCCTCTGAAACTTCTGAAACTCTGTTTCAGAAAAAAACTTTTTTTCCTGCTTCTGAAAGCCTCAGAAACAGCTTCAGGAAAAAAGCCTCTGAAGCTTTGTTTGGGGGCTTCTTTTCTGAAGCTTTTTTCAGAGGCTTCTTTCAGCGTCTTTCGCAGTATAAGACGCACCCAGATTTTCACCCTCTTTTTTGGGGGAAAAAGGTACATCTTATACTCTGAAAAATATGGTACTTTTCATTCCACCTCCCAATATACACCCCGCCCCAGAAAGAGTCCTGGGAGATTAGGCTCCATTTAGCCTGCCTGGGAGGCTCTGCCCTCCGCACAAGGGGGCTTCTTCTCTCCACCAGACCCAGAGTAAGCCCTGTAGGAAGGCCGCCTGGGACGTGCTGTAGGGGGACCCCCTTGCCTTGCATCTCAGGGAGGCTACCGGGGTCTCCAAGGGGGAAAAGGCCTCACCCTGTAGGACCAGCCAGGGGAATCCCCAGTCTGCTCAGGAGGCTCCCCTGCAGAGAGACACCGTTCCCCACCACCTCCCAGGTGTCTCCCACTGCTGGGTAAAGAGCTCTGGGCCACCTGAAGCTCAGACCCCTCCCCGGCTGGCCACTGGCCCTTCCAGCCCCTCCCTGCCTCTGTGCTTGCTGCTCAGGTGGCCACCGGCTGCCACAGGGTGAACATTGCTGCCTTTTTCTCTCCCCCAATGAAATCCTTCTGCAGGATGAACGAATGCTCGGGGGGGGGGGGAAATCAACCCTTCCAGGTTCTCCAACTGACCTGTGCTGAAGGAAGTCCTCTGCTGGGTCCTCCTTCTCAGCCTCAGCCTTCCCCTGCCCTGGCCGCGGCTGGACCCGGCACTCTCGAGAGAGACAGGTGGGGACCCAGAAGCCTCCCCTCGCACACTGGGAGTTGAGCTCAGTCGATCGTCACTTTTGGGGAGCTCCTGGGAGGGCTGGGTCGGCTTTGCCGCCTGCTCTTTGTGGGTCACCCTCCGGCCCTTCCTGCCCTTGCCCAGCTGGCTCTGAATGACCGCCTCCAAGTTCACCTCCTCCTGGTGCCTGGAGAGTCGCCGAGTCATGCGCACGTAATACTCGAGGGGAAACATGAGTCCCTCAACCACTGTGCAAGAGCTCAGCACCCCCTCGCTGGGGGAGACCCCTCCCAGGGGGGGTGACCCCACTTCAAGGCTGTGCCCTTCGTCCTCTCCACTTGTCTTTTTGCTGGGGGGGTCTCCGTTATCCATGTCATCTCTGTGCCCATCAGGAACAGTTCCGTCTCCTTGAGCAGCGCCAGGGGTCACCGCTGGGCCCGCCAATCTTCCTGGATCTTCCTTGCCGCCCCACCCAGGCTTCTCCTCTTCCTTCTCCTCGCTCTGCACACTGGCACATGATGCACTCGCAGCAGCCGAGTCCTCCAGATCAGAAACACTCTCTTGGCTCAGGGGGTCAAGTGAAGATCCTTGATTCGTGCGCGTCAGGGAAGAAGGAAGCTCTTGCGTTACCCCAGGAATATCGGTTTGCATCCGCATGCCTTGTTCAGAGTTTGGATTTGACATTGTAGGAGTAACATAGCAACTTCCTCCTTGGCTAGCCTGCAGGGAAGACTCGGGGGGGCTCCTCTGGCCAGGGTCTAAGAGGCTGCTACTCATCTTAAAGCCTGGGGATTCTGAGCCTTGGTCTGTGGCCCTCTCATGCTCTCCCTGATGCCCCTCCCACGCCGTTTCTCCCCTCTGGGCCAAAGAGAGCATTTCCCTCTGCTCTCCGGCAGTTCCAGTGATCGAGTGCAGGCTGCAGTTCCTCCCCAGAGGAGGCTCCACAGAATTAAAGAGCACCCTTCGGCCAGACTGATGGGTCCTTCTGGAGCCTGATGTTTCTGGCAAGCTGCCTTCCAAGGCCCTGGACTTAAAGAGGACAGGTGTGGCCTCTGCGGTGCTGCCTGGGTAGGAAATTCCAGCCTGACCCTCCTCCAGGGGCTCTGGAGATAGTTGATTGAAGACTCCTGCAAAGGACAAAGTTCTTGGGTAGCTTCTTGCAGAATTGAGCACCCATAACCCAGAGCGTGAAAGGGATAGAATGCTATAAAAGGAGTATTTTAAAAAGTCTTGTTCAAAGAGACATCAGGTGTGAGAAGTTGAGCTGTACCACACAAACAGCCTATTGATACATTGACTCTGTTCGGGTTTTGGAATCGAGAACGACGACTCTGTTTGTAATTACTTGCACTCTGGGTAACCTGTATCTGCACCACCATCCTCTCTTCTCTTCCTTGCCCCAACTGAAGTCCTGCGTCAGTCCAGCTACTCTCTGCATCTAAGGAAGTGAGCTCCGTCTTTTAATAAACCTTGTTTGTCAGCTGCCACCTCACACCCACTTATGCTTCTTATGCGGTGACAATCTGTCATGAACTATGGGGAGAGGGGATGGGAGGGGGGGATGTTTGGGGGAGAGTGAAAGTAACTTTTATTCCCCTCCCCTCACAGACACTACTTGCTGTATCTCCCTGAGAGGCTACTTCAAGGTCACCCAGCTGGGAGAAGAATGCAGTTGCATACCTTTGAAGTGACCAGTCTGAAAACATCTTGCTTGAACCTCTTTTTTTTGGGGGGGGGTGTCAGTGATGGGAAGCCGCTAAGGAAAGTAGAAGGAACCTTCCAGAAAGGGGAGGGAGACAAGAGGCAGCAGAGCCCAGAGCTCTATAGAGGAAGAAAATAAAGACAGCCCCTTCCTAGAATCTCCATTAGGATGAGAATAATAAAAGTTTAATCTAGCAAGAGTCTGTCTATTGTGTGTAAGCAGATAAAGAACTGAGCTCTGGCTATATTACCCTATGTCAGGGTGTCAAACTCAAGGCCTGTGATTCATGGTGATCTCTGGGCAAGGACATGGCAGCCGATTGTTGTTGCTGCTACTTCTGGGGGATCTTCTCAGCTCCCCAACCTGGTCTACAGTTGCGGCACCCCCAGAGATCTGATCAGAGGGGGTCAACTAGCTCTCAAGATCCATCAGAGAGACCCTCACCCCAATTCTTCCTACCAGAAGCCCGACAGATGCTGTCCCAGTGTTACCTGCATGGTTCTTCACAGCTTCCTCCTGTCCGAGCAGGTTTTGCTCTGTAACCGTTTTCTTGATGTAATTTTTAACCTTCGCAGCTCTCTCAGCACGCTGTGAAAACGAAGAAAGGTAGTAATCACATTGCTTTTCTTACTAGTCAATATGAAATTAGTCACAAGCCTTCACCCAATGAAGAGATTGTACCCCTTTTATTTACCCACCTGTAACCTGTGGAATGTTTTGTTGTATTCTCTTTTCAATACGGCCAATTTTTCTTTCAGCTGGAAGACAAAACGGTTGTTAAATAATTGGTATATTTAACTTGAAAAGTACTGTAACTGAAAGGTTTAGACAGCAGCCATATAATTCTATTTAAGTTTATGTCTATGGAGATTCTCAGTCCTCCAAGTCATGGAGCATTTGGAGGTTTATCTATACCGGTATCCTCAGGGTCACCTGAGTAGTGCTAATGGTTTCTGTAGTCTGCAATTTTTTCCCCCTCTGAAAATCCTACTCCCAAACCATTCAAAGGGTGTTTATCCCAAATTGGATAGCTAAAAGTCTATAGTGATTTTCAATCATCCAGGTCATGGTCGTCCCAAAGGTGCTTTTTCAAGAGGCAACTGGACTTTCCTGTTTTATCTTTGAAGACGTTTCGCGTCTCATCCAAGAAGCTTCTTCAGCTCTGACTGAATGCAAATGACCAGCTGTCTGCAAGGAGTATAAATCCTTCCATCCTCCACCATCCAGTCAGAGCTGAAGAAGCTTCTTGGATGAGAAGCGAAACGTCTTCAAAGAAAAACAAGAAAGTCCAGTTGCCTCTATTTAGGTTTGATTTGACAGTGAAGAACAAGCACATGCGCTCTCAGAAATTTCACAGCTCCCCAAGAAAATTCTAGCATTATGAACTTCATAGAGGATCTGAACAGAGACAGACAGGACTTCCTGGCTTCCATGAATTCATACTAGGTGTATTCCTGGCCCAACTGAAAGGAGCCCCACAGTGTGGGCTTGGTCTTCAAAGCAGGCAGCCTGAGGATCTGAAGAGGGAAGGCATAGTGGATCATTGCTTTGCTAATCTCAGATCACTTTCAGGTCGACATGAAATCCCTTTAGAGGTAGGAGATCCCTACCTCTAGATCCCTTTAGAGGTAGGGGACACGCAGGGTTATGGATCCACTTGATTTTTTAAGTAACTGGGGACATTCCCCGTGTTCTGACAGACAACTCCATTCTTCTGGACCTTAGAGGTAACAAGGGTGGTGGATGGGTGTTCTCAAGCAGCTTTACTCCATATGCGGATCCTGGTTAGATAAGGGACTACCCGGCTCCTCTGCATCTGTCTGGTTCATCAGACATCGTTGGCACATTCCTAGTGCCAATTAAACGATGACCCCTGCCTAGATCCTGCAAGCGCACCTTCTCTGTAGCAGTGCCAGCTCTCTAGAATGGGATTCCCCCTCCCCAAAGGACTGGCATTTTGAAGGGCCTTGAAAACCCAGATCTTTGGTAAAGACGACTGACACCCCTTAAGTTTTGTTTCCCTCTCGATTTTTCCTTTGCCATCATTGTTGTTTTAATTTGTGCTATTTTTGTGGGGTTTTTTAAAAATTGTTCTTTGTTTTCAAATGCTTTAACAACTGTAAACTGTCCAGAAGCACCGGGAGTCAAGAGGCCACGTAGATAGAATGGATTATTAGCTTATTGCACTCGGAACACTTCTAGTGTTTTGTGTGTGCTGTTTCATGTGTACATTATTTTTAAATGACCTGGAATCGTCCACCATCTGGTCCCACGGATTAAGTCCCCAATCAGGTCCAGTAAAGGCATTTCTTTATTGGCCAAGTGCGATTGGACACCCAAGGAATCTGTCTGTGCAAAAGCTCTCAGTGTACACAAAAGCCGTAAATGGTAAATGATGACTATAGTAATCATCAAAATACATTCATCATGAATCAGAAGGCACAAGACTGAGTGATAGTCATAGGAGACCATCAACATCAATGGTCCTAGGAAACTAAGTAAGAGTTTTGGGTTCCCAGTTTAGCAAGAGCCAGACGGGCGACGCTGCCTGCATTGGGGAAGGTCTCTTCTCCTCCTGCACGGAGCGGATCTCCCCACCCCAACAGAGCTCGCAGCAGCCCCGGGAAGGGCACCGGCTCCCTTTCCTGCAACTGCCCCGCCGCCACCGCCGGGGGAGAGCCCCCTTTCCCTGTCCCGGGGAGCCTTTTCAGCCCAGTTCAGCCGAGCAGGGCCCCGCACGCGCCACCCGCGAGCCTTTCCGATGGGCGGCGGCGTTTTCTCTCTTCCCCGGCAGCTTGTGGCGGGGAGTTCCGCAGGCTGCACGCAAGGCGGACGGGAAGGGAGGACATTCCGTAGTTGCCTCGCCCGTCCGCTCTCTCCCTCTCTGTCTCGGGAGAAGGCCGGGGGGTCGGCCGGGGCCGCCGCTCACCTGCTCCTTCTGCTGCGGGGTCAGAACCGCCGAGCTGGGAACCTCCATCCTCGCACTCCAGGTCGCTTCCGCGGCGCATGCGCGCCACCCTTTCGCGCCAAGTGCAAAAAAAAAACAAACCAACACGCTCGGGCCCGCCTCCCGCGGCGCCGCGCCCAATGGAAACGCGCGATACTTGGCGGCCGATGGGCGAGATGCGGCCATTGGCCAGGGAGTGGAAGGTTACGGAAGCCGCTGAGGCTTGGGGGGTGGGGCGTTCCCGCGGACGGGCCTTGCCGGGCGCCGCCATGGAGCTGGGCGAGATGCTCTACAACAAGTCCGAGTACATCGAGACGGTGCGCGGGGCCGGAGGGCGGGTGGGATCGGGCGGGGTCGGGTTCTTGGGACGCTCGGGGGAGGGGAGGGGAGGGGAGGGGGGGGGCGGCCTGGAGTGACCCTGCGGCCTTCCTTGCCAGGCCTCCGGGAACAAGGTTAGCCGGCAGTCAGTGCTGTGCGGGAGCCAGAACATCGTCCTCAACGGCAAGGTCAGACCACCAGCATGGAACGGGGCGCGGGGGGAGGCGGGGGTGGGGCCCGGGAGAAGGCCACGAGCACCTCCCTGCGGGGGGGAGGGGGAGGGGGCGGAAAAGCGCGAAGGGGGTAGGGTTCAAAGGTCAAAAGCCCCCAGCCCCTCCCGGCGTCTCTCTGCCCCCGCAGACCATCGTCATGAACGACTGCATCATCCGGGGGGACCTGGCCAACGTGCGCGTCGGGCGGCACTGCGTGGTGAAGAGCCGGAGCGTCATCCGGCCCCCCTTCAAGAAGTTCAGCAAAGGGTGAGAACTGCCCCCCCTCCCCTCCCCCACTCCCTCCCCTCCCCCACTCCCTCCCTCCAGCAAAGGCCACAGTCAGAAACACCGGTGGGTTTTATAGGTGTAGAAATTAGTCAGTCTCTCTCTCTCTCTCACACACACACACACACACACACGTATGTATATATTCATGTGTGTATATGTATACATACATGTGTGCATAATATATGTATATGTATACCAGTGATGGGTTTCAATTTTTTTTACTACCAGTTCTGTGGGCGTGGCTTGGTGGGCGTGGCAGGGGAAGATTACTGCGAAATCCCCATTTCCTCCCCATCAGCTGGGACCTGGGAGGCAGAGACTAGATGGGGGCGGGCCAGTCAGAATTTTTACTACCGGTTCTCCGAACTATTCAAAATTTCTGCTACTGGTTCTCCAGAACTGGTCAGAACCTGCTGAAACCCACCTCTAATGTATATGTATGTATGTAACAAAGACGCGGTGGCTCAGTGGCTAAGACACTGAGCTTGTTGATTGAAAGGTCGGCAGTTCAGCGGTTGGAATCTCTAGTGCCATGTAATGGGGTGAGCTCTGGTAACTTGTCCCAGCTTCTGCCAACCTAGCAGTTCAAAAGCAGGTTTAAAAAAAATGCAAATAGAAAAACCTTTGGTGGGAAGGTAACAACATTCCGTGCACCTTTGGCGTTGAGTCATGCCGGCCACATGACCATGGAGACGTCTTCAGACAGTGCTGGCTCTTTGGAACAGAGATGAGCACCACCATCGAGAGTCGGGAACAACTAGCACGCATGTGCGAGGGGAAACTTTACCTTTTATGTATGCATGTATATGTAAAAGCACATAAACGTTATAACATAAATAGAATAAATGAATGTTATATATAAATATATGTATTCTATTTATGTTATAATGTGCTTTTTATACATATAAATGTAACATTTATTGGCCTCCCATCTTACTCTAGGTCAGAGTTTCTCAACTTTTAAGATGTGTGGATTTCAACTCCCAGAATTCCCCATCCGGCTATGCCTCCCACCTCCTTGTAGGTGTAGAAATTAGTGTTGGGATTCTTGCATTTTTCCCCTTTCATCTGGCCTGGTTTTGTTCAGCGCTGAGCATGGAAGGGATGCTGGTGATGAAGCTCCCGTCTTCCTTTCTTTGCAGGGTTGCCTTCTTCCCTCTGCACATCGGGGATCACGTCTTCATTGAGGAGGATTGTGTTGTCAATGCGGCTCAGATTGGCTCCTATGTCCACATAGGCAAGAATTGCGTCATTGTAAGTGCCCTTAGCTGCTCAGCTTCAGGTGATGAGGAACTCTCTGGCTCAAATCTTACTGCTAGCATGGGTCAGTTTGTGCCATATTTGATGCCCTTAGCTAAACAAGCTGCTTCCTCTGTGGGAGCAGCAACTACAATGTTTGCTTACTTGCTTTGTGGCCCAACACAAGATCCTGTGTGACTGGGTATCCTGGCTTCAGCTCTTAGGGTTAAAGGTACAACAAAGTCAGGGGCTGTTTTGTCCCTTTGTTTGGAGGCTTTTCAGAGGGTGGGTGGCTTAGATCAGGGGTCCCCAATCCCCAGTCCATGGATAGCACTGGTCCATAGCCTGCCAAAAACCGGGCCATGCAAACAAGCGAAGCCCCATCCATGGGATGCAGGCAGCAGGTGAAACCTCTCTCCGTGGAACTGGTCCCTGGTGCCCAAAAGGTTGGGGGCCGCTGGCCTAGAGCTTCTTCCAAGCTCACTTCTACCTTGCTTCCCTCCATTTCTTGTGGATCAGTGGAGTTAGGACAGCAACCCCCGAAGCATGATGGTGCAGGTGACTCCTGGTCTTCAGACCATCTTGGCTACACGCCAGATAGTTCAGATTCCTGGCCTGTAACTGACATTACAATCGAAAGCCCCGTTTCTCCAGTTTAGCAACTTTAAAATATGTGGAGTTCAACTCTCATGATTTCCTAGCCAGCGTGAGATTCCTGGGAATCGAAGTCCGCTTACCTTAATGTAGCTTGAGAAATCCTCAGGAACTTAAGGCCTGATGCTGCAGAGCAGAGCACTTCCTGTTTAAAGCCAAGATGACATCTTCATGTCTGGGTATCCTTTTAGGGTCGCAGGTGTGTCCTGAAAGACTGCTGCAGAATCCTTGACAACACAGTGTTGCCTCCGGAAACAGTGGTCCCGCCTTTCACCATCTTCTCCGGCTGCCCAGGTAAGCTGGAAGGGGCAGGATGCGGGGTGGGGGGGTGGGGTGGGTGCGTGGCAGGAGGGCTGGCGAGTTGCTCATGTTCCTGTCCTCTCCAGGGCTGTTCTCGGGGGAGCTGCCTGAGTGCACGCAGGAGCTGATGATCGATGTCACCAAGAGCTACTACCAGAAATTCCTGCCCCTCACCCAGATTTGAGAAGCTCCTCTTCTGGCGGGGGGCTCCGGACTGGCATGGCCTATGGGTGCCCTGCAGGCAGCTGGCTCCAGAGCTGACCAGCAGGCTTGCCAAAAGCTTCCCGGTCAGGCCACCTTCCTTGTTGGTGATGTCCTCCCTCTTGGATTGACCAGGCCTTCGCCAGAAGTTCTTCTGGTTTCCTCTAGATGGTTGGAAGAGGCTGGCCTTGACCTGGCTCCCCTCAATGTACTCCATGATGATTTAACTCTAAATCCGCTTTGTTCTGTTGAGCAGGGGAGTGAAGCACTCCGTGCTTGTGGGGTGGGTACCGGGTGGGGTTGGTCTAGGAAGTTGCTGCTCTTGCTCTTGCTGGTCCTTCCCACTCGATCACAATCCTCCCTTGAGGTAGTCCTGACCAGCCTTCTTGCTGCCGTTCCTTTTGTTCTGGAGCCCCTTAGAGCTTTCCTCGGATGCTGTCAAGCCGTCTCTTCAGGCTCCAGTTGTGAAAGCTCTGCTTTGTGGGCTGTTAATCAAAGTGGATCTTTCCTCCTCCGATTCTTTGTGGGGTTCAGGGGTGACCTGAGCTGGCAGGGCCAGATCACGCCCCTCTCCAAGGGACCACAGCTGCACCCTCCAACCGAAGGTCACTTAGGAGAAACTGGGCAAAAGGAAAGGACCGTGGGGAAGATTAGTTGCTTAGGGGGAGAGCAGAAGCTGCTGCCAGGCAAATGGTCTCTGGGGGAGGTGCAGCCCCTTCCTTGCCCTTCCCTCTCTCAGCTCTTCCCAGTGCTTGCTTTGTCCACCCCCCTCCCCCCAATAGGTAAAGCAGCCTAGTTTGTCTGTCTTCATTCTTTGTCTTCTTGTGCTGCCACTTTCTGCATGTTAGACTACAGTTTAAGTTGCTCCAGGCTCTGTGTGTGGCCGCACTCGCACACCTGTGTGTGTGTTTCTATGTTCTTGGCCTGTAAGCCTCCACTGTGTATTAACCAACCAGGGACCATTTTGTCACATTGCAGGAACCCTTGTTCGCTGCACAGGTGCTCTCTGGTTTGTTGGCTTTTACCTGTATGTATATTAAAGTCTGAACTGCCCAACCGAGCATGTTGACAGTGGTCGTTCTCTCACATCAGTCTCTGGGGAGGACTGGTCGCCTGGCCACTCAGCTTCTCCATGTGCCCAGGAGGCCCAGTGCCTGGCATGGCTGGGATACCCTTGGATGAGACTCTGAAATGGGTTGTGCCCAAAAGTTAGCGAGGCCTCCTCTTTTTTCCACCTCTGGGGAAGGGCCCGTGGCTTGCCAAACCCGCCGTGAAAATGGTGCTGGGAGGAAACTACAAACAATGTTGTTGCAGACAAACTCCAAAAGTCATTCCACAATAAAATTTTGCTATATGGGATTTATATATTTTATTCCTCTAACAGCCCATCTCAACCAGTGATTCTGGGTGGCATAAAGCATAAAAACAAATTGAAAGCCATACAAAATAAACATACACGGTTGCCATGTAGAGCTATTGCCATGGATGTTAATAAGCCAAGGGACAAGGCCCTTAACACACTTGGGGGCCCAAGCACATAACCAAGTCCTCGCAGACTTAGGAAAGGCCAACAGGGTTGGACTCATTCTGAAGGGAGAATGTTCCAGAGGCTATGGCAGAGAAGGCACATCATTTGGTCCCCACCAGCTGACATGCCTTGGGTGATGGGGCCCACAGCATCCCCATCCTGACAGACCGAATTTGATGGGTAGCCTCAGGTAGCCTGGCCCCAAATCACGAGTGGCTTTAAAGGTGTGGGATCCTTGGTGCTCTCTGAGCTTGGTTGTCTTCTTGCAGACATTTCATTACCAAACCAGGTAACCTCATTGGTGTTTGTTGGGTAATGGAACATCTGCAGCTGGAACCTATCCCTGCCACGCCCACCAAGCCATGTGATGCCCACCAAGCCACACCCAAAGAACCGGTAGTAAAATTTTTTGAATCCCACTACTGCCTCCTGGGCAACCTTAACCAGCCAGGAGGGACACAAATCTATCACAGAGGTAGCTGAACCAGCAGTTGAAGAGCCCTGTCCACTTCCTCAGGGTTCTTCAGGATTACTTTGGTAGCCAGGGATCTACTGTCAGGCCTAAGCTCCAATGATAACACAGTGTGAGCCAGTTCAAGTCTTTGTTTGCTTATACCTGAAGGATAGAATTTTGCCAGACTAAAGTTGTAACCTTCAGGGGTCTCCAAACCAGTGGTGAAATGTAAAATTTACTACCAGTTCTGTGGGCGTGGCTTGGTGGGGGGTAATGTGACTGGGTGGGCGTGGCCAACTTTTTTTTTTAAAACTTTTAAAACCACTTTTTCTACAACCTTTTCGGCTGAAGAGGTTGTAAAAAAAATGCTTTTAAAAGCCTATGACGATCCCAGCTGAGCCGCACGATCGTCAGAGGCTTTTTTTTTCTTTTAAAAACATTTTTTCTTCAGACGAAGAGGTTGTAAAAAAACTGCTTTTAAACATTAAAAAAAAAGCCTCTGATTGTGTGCCTCAGCTGGGCATGGGGGGTGGGGCGGAAATGTTTGCTACCGGTGATCCGGTCCAAACTGGGAGCATTTCACCCCTGCTCCAAACTTGGCGACTTTTTTTTTTTTAATTTGATTTATATGCCGCCCTTCTCCGGAGACTCAGGGCGGCTTACAATGCGCTAAGCAATAGCCTTCATACTTTTGTATATTTTATACAAAGTCAGCTTATTGCCCTCACAAACTGGGTCCTCAATTTACCTACCTTAGAAAGGATGGAAGGCTGAGTCAATCTTGAGCCTGGTGAGATTCGAACTTGCAGTAATTGCAGGCAGCTGGTGTTAATAACAGTGTGCTTTAGTCCACTGTACTACCAAGGCTCTTTCAAGACTTTAAGACTTGTGTGGATGCATGGCTGGCTGAGGAATTCTGAGAGTTAAAAGTCCACAAGTTTTAAAGCTGCCAAGTTTGGAGAGACTTGTTCTAACCTCTAACACATATCCTGAGTTCAGACTGCAGCCTCTTGTCCTTGGCCCCTTTCTGGACTGTGCTGCTTCCTCCCTGGGAAGTGCTGGGCTACTGCGGACATTCCCTGCTCCCCTTTCTTCAGCTGCACATTCCATCACATCTAGTTCAATGAGTGCGTGATTTGTAAGAAGCACTTTGCACCTCATGCTGTAGCCGTCTGGAGCCCTTGTGGGCGATCCCAGTCCTCTCCTGGCCTGGAAAGGAATTGCAAAGAGTTGGTCCGTTCACCGGCTCTTCATTTTGCTGTGGTTATGAGTTCTGCTGTCAACACAGCCGTCTTTGGTTCATCTTTCCTCTTTGGAAGTCTCAACTCACCTGGAGGATGATTTAGGGCAGCATCTCCCCAGACAGGTCAATGGTTCTGGGGGTGTGGATGCTTCCTTGGCCACAACTGTCAGCTCTTCGTGTTTGTTATGAACACTATGTGTTTATCCAAAAATAAGATCCTGTCTTATATTTTTTTGAGCCCCGAAATAAGTGCTTGGCTTAATTTAAGGGATGTCTTATTATTTTGGGGCGCATGGAACAAGATGGGGTTCCTCTTGCCATCTTACCTGATTTCCAGCTCTGTCTCCCTAACCAGAGGAAATGAGGGAAACCGGCTGTGCAAGCGGTTAAATATTTTCTGGGCGGGCTTATTTTGGGGGGGAGGGGGCTTATTTCAGCGCATGCACTCAAAAGCCCGATTGGGCTTATTATCAGAGGATGTCTTATTTTAGGGGAAACAGGGTACTACTTTTATTATTATAAGACAACAGAACCTGGCAAGTCTGAATAGCTTCCCCCTCCCCTTGGCGGGGAACTTGGGAAGGTCCCGTCTGAGATGCTTTCTCCAATTACGTTTCTGCCCTGGACTCAGGTTTCATTTATCTGATAGTTGTCTTGGTTGCACTTCAAGGATATTCCTTTGCTCATTACACACTCGCCCCCCATAACTCGGAGGTTTCTTGCTAGCTTCAGTTAAATATATCTTCATACACGTACATTCAAGGTTTCTGGAACTCTGAAAATTTCAAGTAACTCCTTTATATACAAGGTGGCTGGAAAAATCTCTCAGATAATAATTCTAACAGCCATGGTGTGCAGTGGTTAGAGTGCAGTACTGAGGCTACTTCTGCTGACTATCAGCTGCCTGCAGTTTGGCAGTTTGAATCTCACCAGACTCAAGGTTGACTCAGCCTTCCATCCTTCTGAGGCCAATAAAATGACCCAGATTGTTGGGGGGTGATAAGCTGACTATAAACCACTTAGAGAGGGCTGTAAAGTACTGTGGAGCAGTATATAATTCAATGTTATTGCTAAGTACAGGTAATCCCCGAGGTACAATAGTTTGTTTAGTGACCATTCGAAGTTACAGCGGCACTGAAAAAAGTGACTTATGACCATTTTTCACACGACCGTTGCAGCATCCCATGATTACGTGATTCACATTTGGATGCTTGGCAATTGGTTCATATTTATGATGGTTGCCTTTTCCGACCTTCTGACAAGCAAAGTCAATGGGGGAAGCCAGATTCACTTAACAACCATGTTTCTAATTGAACAACTGCAGCAATTCACTTAACTGTGGCATGGAAAATGGGACAAAATTCACTTAGTAAATTTCTCACTTCGCAACACAAATTCTAGGGTCAATTGTGGAAATAAGTAGAGAACTACCTGTACAGAAGTCAGGAAAGAGCCGAATATCTGTTGCCCTTCTTACAACACATGCACACACAAACACATTAAGGCGTTGAAGATTGAAAGAAGGAGTTCTCTAAAACAGGCTGAAGGATGTCTTAGCATCCCAAGGAGGAAGATGCTTCAGCCATCCCCAGTGGGCAAATACCAGAGAACTTCCGATTGTTAGAGGAGATTCTTCCTATACCTGCACAAATTAAGAAAGTCCAGTTGCCTCTTGAAAAGCATCTTTGGCTCATTAAGTCAAGGGCTACCTATACCTTTGGTGTGTTGGAGGGTTTTAGTTGATCTGTGTACTATTGTAATGCTGTGTGTGGTTGTAGTAGTGTGTGGATTGTTGCAGGTACGTTTCTCATGTAACATCATGTTATCCTTTTCGTAGCTTTTTTCGATTGGCACTTTTTGATAAATTTGTATGAGTATCTATTGTGTTGGACAATGTACAGTCTGTTTCCTTTTTCTGGTGTTCTAGATTGTTGCAGTACATTTGTAGACATCTGAATAAAGTTCTCACACAGCTCCTCTTGTGGGAAGTTGGGTTGTTACTTTGCTTACGGGAGTCCTTGATTAGTGCACGTTGTTTTTCAATAGACTTGCATTTCTAATTCGCTGTCATTTCCTCTTCTGATGAGGATGTCAAGGTAGGGTGATGTGTCACTGTTTCCTTCTACCCTTTTCAATTTTATTTTTTTGGACATGTTATGGATTGTTTCATGCGTCTTCTCTAGCTGTCCCTTTTTTTATTACGATGAAAGTGTCAGTCACATACTGGACCCACAATTTGGTTGTTCATATGGGAGTGCTAGAGTTTCTAGATGCTGCATTACGGTCCCCACTAGGAGTCTTGAGAGGGGGCATCCCATCGATGTTCCTTTGACCTGTGGCTATATTTTTCTATTGTAGTTCTTTGGGTTTTTGTATGGATTGTCTTCAGTCTATGATACCCGTGGTTTGGCCTTTGTTTTTGGGGAGGAGGGGGATATTTTGGCCCTAATTTAGGTTAAAGTTGACTTTGGGATGAACAACGCAGGTCCAAGGCCCACATGCAGTAGTGGAGCTTTTGGAACATAAAGGAGCTGACTGGTTGGTTGGAAATAGAGCAGAACTGTTCTGACCCAGCCTTCGCAAGTAATGATAAGCTGCTCACTCTCGAGTAAAACAACCCCCTTTTTAAAACAGGGAAGTAATAGTCTTTTATTCACGTGGATAAACAAAAATCAAACGGAATTAGTCCCAACAAACCTGGTTCTGGCCAAGGAATCCGAATTGCTTGATGTCTACTAGAAAATGAACAGTTGTCTGTGACAACTGGCCCACCCCCAAACCCCTCCTATTTATTTCCCAGCCAGGGAGGAGCTGGCTAGCATTTATAACTTCTTTTCCCTGAGTGCCGGCTTATTGCTTTCCTTTGTTCTCCTCTTCTCTCTATGCATACACACATCTGGGATGGGCCCCATTGGTTCCACCCCCTCACTCAGCTCAGGCCCTGAAGACAGCTGCCTCTCCACCTGGGGGAGGACGGAAGGCCCCCAGCTCTGCCTCTGTTTCCTTATCAGAGCCTTCCAAAGGCTCCGAAGCTGGCCCAGCCCCCCCCCCCCCCCCCAACCTCCTCCTCGTCTGACTGCAGCTAGCTCTGCTGGCAGCCGACGGGCCACCACAAGAACATAGAACAATAGAGCCCTTCTCTCCATTTCTCACGTGGCCCCTCAGAAAAATTAGTTGCCCAACCTTGGTTTAAAAAAACAGAGAGAGACCTGAGGGAGCAGTCCATTGTCTTTTAATATGACCTTGTCAAGCTAATTCGCCAGTATAAAAGAAAATACTTTCTTTGCAAATTTAACATAAAGCACACTTGCTCCTTACATTCTCGCTACTCAGAAGCCCCTTTCAAGCAGTTTGGGTAAACTGTGTTGCTGGGTGGGATTTCAGACAGGAATAAATAGGAAACTGGCCACAGAGGCCCAAACATACATTCAATGTTTTTTTTGGCAGGAGGGACCAGATGTGGTTTTGTGGATGCGGCCGAAGGGTGTCCAATGCGGTGAATTTGCTGCTGTTCCTGTAGCTCTCGCTGCAGCCCAACACGAGAGGCCACTCCTGACCATCCTCCTTGCCTTCTGCTTCCTGCTTCTGCCTCGACTTGTCCCATCCTTTGCAATTCCCCAACGTTTTAAATAACCCATGAGAACTTTTAACTGACCAATACAAGTGTAAAATCCCCTTCCTCTGGCTCAAGCTGTAACTGTCCATCCTCCACTTCATTTACTGGCCTATTTTAGGCTGTGCTCTTTAAAGCAGGGGTCTCCAACCTTGGCAACTTTAAGACTTGTGGACTTCAACTCCCAGAATTCCTCAGCCAGCTGGTTGATGATGTATACTAGAAACAGCTGGCTGATGAATTCTGAGAGTTGAAGTCCACAAGTCTTAAAGTTGCCAAGGTTGGAGACCCCTGCTTTAAAGGATGCCAACCTCAAGTCAGCTGTTGTTTAAAGAGACCGATGTAACATGGCCTTCAGCTTTGGGCTGGCACTGGTCGATAGTTGCCCCACGGTGCCCACTCCCCCCATTAAGGTGCTGCATTTCCAGCTGGCAAGAAGGGCAGGAGGGATGTCAGCTGGGCCCTCGGGAGGAGAATGGCCAACCATTGGCCCTGAACGGCTTCCCTCATTTCCTACTTGATCATGGCTAAGATTGAGAACTTTGGCCCAACAAGTAATCTAGCAAAACAATTTCTGATTCTTTCTTTCCCCAACTTCTTCGCTATCTCTTTACCAACCAGCCTTCTTTCCTGTTTCCATCAAAGGTAGGTAGGAGATTTCCTTTCAACTAAAGCAGTCTGGAATATGATACAATGTTTGACAATAGCACCCTCATAAATAATATTAAAAACAGGTAAATGCATTTTCCCGAGTGTCAGAAATGGTGGATACAGCCCCCCAGAGTAGCTACTGAAAAGAAATAACTTCTTCTTGCGACTCTTAGGTAGCGGAGGCCACCTAAGGCTGTTTAACAGAGGTTTTGGGAAAGCAGATGGGGAGGGGGCTCTGGGACGGGGGATCCTGTTGCATGTGCAGTGCCTTCGCAGGGATTGCAGTGGGTGCCCTGCCAGGAGGTCCTGCCTCCTGCCCTGGCATCTCCAAACTTCCTCTGGCAAACCCCGCACATTGCTTTGTCCCCACCACGCCAGCAATGCTTAAGCGAGGCTTTTGATGTCACTTTGTCTTAAATAACTACCACCTACACGTGTGAGCACAATACCACTGCTATAAAAACAGCCAACATACAAAAATATACATTTTTTCCTCTTGTAAAAATCCCATATAAATTACTTATTATAATACACATAACATTAAACCGGCCACTGGAATATGATGGGATACATCGCGAGAAAGGAGAAAGGACGGGTACCTGCACGGACCAGCCGTAAGCATTCAAATGGAAGGGATTCCCCGGATTAAAGCCAAGGGACGACATGGAGGTGGCTGCCTGTGCTGGTGGTTTCCAGGCCTCCCTACGGGCCTCTCGCAATCCTAGTCCTTGTGGGACTTGGAAGAGAGCAGGGTGGCCAGGCACATTAAGGACCCAGCCTGCAATGGTCATCACAGTGGCCGAGCTCCGATTTGGGAGTTAGAATAGACTGATGACAAGTCGATGGGTTCGTTCTCCACCATTTGCATCTGCAAGCAACAGTTTGTGTGCACCAGGAACACAAACAGATTGTTTAGACCAGGGGTCTCCAACCTTGGCAACTTGAAGACTTGTGGACTTCAACTCCCAGAATTCCTCAGCCAGCTTTGCTTTGCTTTGCTGGCTGAGGAATTCTGGGAGTTGAAGTCCACAAGTCTTCAAGTTGCCAAGGTTGGAGACCCCTGGTTTAGACCCAGGGTGTGGAGCTATGACCCCTTTATGACTGGTGGACTTCAACTCCCAGAATTCCTGAGGCAGGAATTCTGGGAGTTGAAGTCCACCAGTCATAAAGGGGCCATAGTTCCTCACTACTGGCTTAGATGCTCATCTTCTTCCACCCAACATCGGAGCCATTCCAGCATTTCCAGGCTGCCACCTCACTGTGGGTCCTGGGGGTGGGGGCATGGGGGTCACTCGAAGACATGAGAACTAGTGGCCCACCTATGGTCATAATCCAGTGGCCTGTTTTAAATTATGATCTACAAGAAACAAAAATACTGCTTCCATGATATATTATCCTGCTCTTTAAAAGTTGCATGTGTCATTGGTAGCTAAGGCAAGCATAGATTAAAGTGCTGGCAGTAAATACAACTAGTAAACCATACGAATGAATGAATATGTAGATATATTCATATATTCATTCATGCATACTCAAAACACACATTCACACCAACAAACCCTATAAAAATAAACCCATCAGGTTCCTCAACAATAAAATTACGCCATCAACGTAATACACGTAAGCACACCTTTTGCGGAGAACGGCTGCAGGAATGAGACCTGGGGGAACCGGCTCCCAGCTCCTCTCCATGCAGCAAACTCCCACTCTCCCCCTTTCCAACCTGCTTAGCTTTTTAGACCCATTAAACGGTTGCTGCCATCTTCAAGACTGGCAGATGGAGGGGCTTCAACTGCGCAACACTGGTCAAAAAATAAGGGATCCTTTTTAAAAAAAAAAAACTTGGACTGACACTCTCTTTGGATTTATATACACAGCGTATACTTCATTCCACTGGGTTTGTCCTTTCCGCACGACATTCTTCTGTCTCCAAAGTCCAGCTTCTCCACACGATCTGCCCATGTCTCCAACTCTGCTCAGGGATGAAAGTCCTTTTACTCCAGGCTCAGCCTGGCCATTGCTCAGCCATGGTTGTTCGGCTCCTCCCTTGAGCAGACTTTCCAAAAAAGAACAGGTTGCATTACAAATATTTTCTCTCTCTCTCTCTCTCTCTCTCTCTCTCCCTCCCTCCCTCTCTCTCTCTCTCTCTCACACACACACACTCACACACAAAAACCTGGTTTTGTTTGCTGTAAAGCTTCTGTGAAAAATAACACTTTTTTTTTGTTGTTCTCACCCTCCGAGAGTCCTTTCCTCTCCCTGGAGGGGGTTTCACACCACACCTGACTTGGCCTTTTCTGGCTCCTGCACCCCCACCCCCCTCCACGCATGGAAACCAAGAGAGAGCTGTTCAGCCTCTGCAGAAGCCAAAAGTCGGGGAAAGGCCCAGTGTCACCTGGCAGTGTTGTGGAAGGCTGTGGCTCCGAGTGCCGGTTGGTGCCCCTGCGGCTTCCAGAGCCTACCTGCAGCCTCCACCAGAACGGACCAGAGTGACAGAGCCTGAGGCTGGAGTAGAAACATCTCCCGTCTGCTTTACTTGCTGGTGGGGTGGACTCGGTTGTTAGCCCGCAGAGGCCTCTTCCTTTTGGCCGCTGCTACCAGCGTCTTCTCTGGCGCCAGCAGAGCACCTGGGCTGCTGTGGATGACCCGGAAGGCCGCAGGGCTGCTTAGGGGTCGGGAGGGTAGGACAGGCCAGCTGCTGGGGCCTGGCTCGGAAGACAGGCAGGCAGGGGCGGTGCGGATGGGGTGGGAAAGGCTGGCTGGCCTCTCGGCCCTCAGCTTGCCCCTCCGCCTGGCCTGTCGGTTCCGGCTGCTCTCCAGCCGGCACTCCAAGCCATACACCTCCTCGGCTGCCCCGTTCACCCGGTCGAACTGGGTGAGCAGCGTCTGCAGGAGGGAGAGGAGCTGCTGGATCTCCACATCGAGCTCCATGCTGTCGCAGGTGCTGGTGGTGAGGCTGAGCCCGTCTAGCTGGCTGGAGGAAGTGGAGGCCCGGGAGCTCTCGGAGGCAGCACTGGGGGTGGCTCCCTGCAATGACCGGGAGTCTTGGCTGGAGGAGCGGGAGGGCAGCGGCTCCATCCCTTCGAAACGGACCTTGTGGCGGAACTGCGGGAAGAGAAGCATCTCATGAGCCATGGTGGTGCAGTGCTGAGAACACAGTACTGCAGGCTACTTCTGCTGACTGCTGGCTGTCTGCAGTTTGGCAGTTCGAATCTCACCAGGCTCAAGGTTGACTCAGCCTTCTGTCCTTCCGAGGTGGGTAAAATGAGGACCCAGATTGTTGGGGGCAAGAGGCTGACTCTGTAAACCACTTAGAGAGGGCTGCAAAGCTCTATGAAGTGGTATATAAGTCTAAGTGCTAGTGCTAATTTCCTTCCTTCCTTCCTTCCTTCCTTCCTTCCTTCCTTCCTTCCTTCCTTCCTTCCTTCCTTCCTTCCCTTCACAGTGGTTAAAATGCAGTATTGCAGGCTAATTCTGCCTACTGCCAGCAGTTTGATCCTGACCAGCCCTTGACTAGCTTTCCGTCCTTCCGCGGTGGGTAAAATGAGGATCCAGATTGTTGGGGGCAACATGCTGATTCTGTAAACCGCTTAGAGAGGGCTGTAAAGCACTGTGAAGCGGTATATAAGCCTAAGGGCTAGTGCTATCTCAGCAGTGGGACTCGACTCAACCTCACCTGAGTGCCCTGGAGACTCAGCGGGGCTCCTAAGTACCCTCCATCTGCGTTTCCCCAACAGCAAAATTATGTGAGCCATAATGGTGATGAAATGCACAAGGCACAGGAGAACTATAGCCCCACACAAAGACGCCAAAGCAAGGGCTTAAAAGTCAAGCGTAGAAAAATCCCCTGCCTTCCACTTATCCACTTACTCTTGTTTTGCCCCCTTTGGAGTCTGTGCCTTCAGCTGCAGCATCTGCACTCAGTCTGACCCTCCCTGTGTGGAAAGGGAGCAGACCGGAAGCCATGAGGTCAAGGTTGCTCTGGGTAGGCCAGCCTCTCCTCTGCTCTTCCTCAAAACGCCCAGCCGTGGGGCCTCCATGTGTGGGGAAGGACCTCTTTTCTTTCCCATTGAGAGGGGGGGGAGCATGGCTCCGGAGGGGAGGACCCTGCCCGATGGCCCAGGGTTGAAGTGCCTTTCATTTGTTTACATGGTTTAAAGTGCCATCTAGTCCCAAAGCAGATTTTATCGACATGTATACACCAGTGGTGAAATGTAAAATTTGTTACTACCGGTTCTGTGGGCATGTCTTGGTGGCGGGGTGTAATGTGACTGGGTGGGCATGGCCAACTTTTTTTTTTTTACTTTTAAAACCATTTTTTCTAAAACTTTCAGCTGAAGAGGTTGTAAAAAAAATGCTTTTAAAAGCCTCTGATGATCCCAGCTGAGTTGCCTGATCGTCAGAGGCTTTTTTTTTCTTTTAAAAGCATTTTTTCTACAACCTCTTTGGCCGAAGAGGTTGTAGAAAAAATGCTTTTAAAAATAAAAAAAAAAGCCTCTGATGATTGCATGGCTCAGTTGGGCAGGGGCAGGATTTTTGCTACTGGTTCTCCAAACCACCTGCCACCATCGTTACCGGATCAGGCGATCCGGTCTGAACCAGGAGCATTTCACCCCTGGTATACACACATCCGTGCCATTAGATTTAAATCAAAATCAATAAAGCAAAATTTTAAGTCACTCCAAAATTGCAAAAAAAAAATAAGTCCACTTAGCAACAAAACAAAATCTGGCAGCCCTAAATACCTCAGCCACCTCCTAAAATCCTCCTGATCTCCATGCAAGTTCACGTGTGTGTGTGTGTGTGTGTGTGTGTGTGTGTGTAAATTCAACAATGTGAGTGCTGGATCTAGATGGCAGCCGTGAGGGCTCGATGGTAAGAAGCTCTCTCCCTTTGGTGTGTCTCACACGTGCAAGGCCCCTAAAAAGGACGGGGGCTTCACTAATATGGTTGGAGCACCCTGTGATCCTGGCCTCCTGTCCCTGAAGGGCAGAAGGCCAGGTGCCCTTCTGGATGCCACATCAGTCGACCGTCATTTTTGCTAAAAGCAGCATGGAATGAACAGCACTTCTGTGGCAGAGGTGAGATTTCCACCTCCTCCACAGCTAGGAAAGCCCTCCGTCATGCTACTTGCCCAATTTGGGCAGGCGGAGAACCCAGAGACGGGACTCCTCCATGGAGAAAGCAGCCCAAAGGCTCGAGTCTCACCTGAAGGAAATACCGTGTTTTCCCGAAAATAAGACCCTGCCTTCTATTTTTTTGAACCCTGAAATAAGTGCTTGGCCTTATTGCCATGCATTCAAAAGCCCGGTTGGACTTATTATCAGGGGATGTCTTATTTTGGGGGAAACAGGGTAACTCCTTTCCATTTTGAGCTGGGTTTGACTTGCCAGACTAGCCAGCCTAGTGAGAGGAGGACGAGAGCCCCCAGAGGCTTTCCCCCAGTGGTGAAATCCAATTTTTTTTTACTACCAATTCTGTGGGCGTGGCTTGGTGGGCATGGTGTGGCTTGGTGGCTACGGGAAAGATACTGCAAAATCCCCATTCCCTCCCCACTCCTGGGGGAAGGATATTGCAAAAATCTCCATTCCCACCCCACTCTGGGGCCAGCCAGAGGTGGTATTTGCTGGTTCTCCGAACTACTCAAAATTTCTGCTACCGGTTCTCCAGAACCTGCTGGATTTCACCCTTGCTTCCCCTCTCTCGCGACCCCGGCAGTTCCTCACCTCCTTGGCTTTGCTGAATCCCATCCACATCTTGAGCCTCCGAAGAAAAAGCTCCACCATTTCGTAGTCCTGGGATTCGAAGGCTGGCCGGTACATCTCAAAACGGGTCTCACGGTAATGATGGATGAGCACAGCGGGGAAGAGCCGCGAGAGGCACCACAGCTGCAGCACCACGTAGCTGGCCCAGATGAGGTGGGGAAGCCCTGCAGGTCCCGGGAGGCTCTTGCCACTGTGCAGACCGGTGAGGAACAGCTGGATCCCCCGGCCGAAGCCGGAGAAGCCCTCGGAGGTGGAGGAGAAGAGCTGCACAGACACAGAGGGAAGCTGGTGAGCGGCTGGACAGGAAGGTCCATCCAGGAAGGCAGCCTGGAGCTCAGGACTCTCCTACCTCACATAGGTGAAGCCCAAATGGCCTCACAGGCGCTGGTTTGTGGATTCCCAGCCTCACTGCCCAAGATGTCAAAGAGCCTTGAAGCCTGTTTTTCCCACTCAGAATGGACAGAGAAGCCCAGTGCTTGCAGAGAGCAGCAGCCCATCTGCGCTCACTGTTAACTGCACCCAGCCTGGCCCCAAATGGCTGTCTTTGAGCCCCCCAACCCAAGATCTCATGGCATGGGTGTCAATGAGCAAAACGTCCTTTGGAATCCACAAAGGAAATAAAACTGATGCTGCAATGCATCTCTGTCAACGGCTACAGAATATTATTTTTAAAGCGAGCATTTCTGGGATATTTCAAAGATGGACTAGAGAACTTGAATTTCCATTAAAGCCAGGTTAATGGGCTTCATAGCCTTAAAAATGTTGGTTTATCTGTATTTACAGATTTAAGAACAAGCTTGATTTACCAAAAATTGTATTTAGGAACCACTGGACTCCCGAAAGAATGTATTTGAAAGGATGGGCATCAGAGATCCTATGTTGGGGGTGCAAAAATTTGAGGACTATTGACCTTCAAATGATATGTGGGTGTGTGATCATTTATCCCACAGGTGCTTTTTCATAAGGCAACTGGGCTTTGTTTTTCCTTGAAGACGTTTCGCTTCTCATCCAAGAAACTTCTTCAGTTCATGAGAAATGAGAAGCGAAGCATCTTCATGGAAAAAGTCCAGCTGCCTTTTGAAAAAAGCACCTTTGTTACAACATCACCTGGATGACTGTGAATCTGCATAGACATGTGATTTAGTATCCTGGGAGGCGGGATAGTACTTTAGAGTATATTACATTTATGGAAAAAATTTTGCAGCAATAGGTGTTACTATGGAAGAGATTATGGGATTTTTAAATTTAATTTTTCAAGGTTTCTCAAACATCTCAAACTGTTTTTCCTTTCAGAATTTCCATCCATGGGATCCTTCCTAATCTCTCTCAAAGCTTGTTGAAGTTGGCTCTCTTAAAGTCTAAAACACTAATCTGACTTGGTTCAGTTACCTGTGGTTGCATTAAGGTGAATTCAATATGACATGGTTGCTCTTCCCCAAAATTCCTACTCTTCTATAATCCCGCAATTATTTTGCCTGCATTAATAATTAGTCCCTATTATTTTTCAATAATATCTTGCATTGTACATATTACAGAGGGGAATTCCTTGGCAAACTGGGGATTGTTGACCAGTATATAATAGAGATTTTTTCCCCTTTTTCTCTTAGGTTTTTTTAAATTTGTCCTTTTAATTTTTTTAAATCCTTAAATCTTTTTTTCCTTTAACATTAAAACTTGTTTTGTTAAAAATAGAATAAATAAAAAAGCCACATCCTTTTATTTTTCTGCCAATAAAATGAAATAACTTGCTGGCATTCTCTCCCCACCCCCACATTCCCACCACCTGCCCCAATATTCCAAGTATGTCTGTATTTCTTCAATGGTTAGGAAATCCTCTCCTCCTGAGAAGCAGAAGGCAGGGACCGATGATTGAAAAAGAGACAGACAAACATCCTAGATGTGGCTTCACAATGATACAACATAGAGTTGAGCACCAAATCTTTATGGGTGGTGTGGGACTAAGACACCTCCGCAAAGAAGTCTATGGAGATTCTCAGTCACCCAGGTCATGGTTGTCCCAAAGGTGTTTTTTCAGGAGGCAACTGGACTTCCTTGTTTTTTCTTTTTAAGACGTTTTCCTTCTCATCCAAGAAGCTTCTTCAGCTCTGACTGGATGGTGGGGAATGGAAGGATTTTTATTCCTTGCAGACAGCTGGACATTTGCATCCTTTTAGTGTGTTGTTGGAGGTTTATCTGTGTCCTTGGGGTCACCTGAGTGGTACAAGTAGGTGTGGAGCCTTCTTGGAACCATTGAAAGGACTGTGGATGAGAAATGAAACGTCTTCAAAGAAAAAGCAGAAAGTCCAGTTGCCTCTTGAAAAAGCACCTTTGGGATTCCGCAAAGAAGGACACCTTCTCAGGAGTCAAGGGGAGACCAGAAGCGGCACATATGTCAGAACTCTTCCCTGATTTCAGGTGAGAATAAACTGCTGAAACTGAATCCAGGAGCCTGGGGAAGGGATCACCACCTGCCCCGGGAAAGAGTCCCAACCAAGGCTGAGGTCTCTGCCTGCAGAACGGGGCTGTTGCTGGTCAAGGAGGAAAACCTGGTCTCTCTTGGTAAAGCAAGGTTGTAGAAACCACATTTAGAAAAGCGACTGTGCCTCCATCTGGCCAGAAAACAAGCATTTTGCTAAGGGTAGTAAAAAAAGCATGGGTCAGGGGTCAAACTAGGGGAAGGGGCTTCCACAGGGCAGATTAGAGGAAGGGGGCCAGCTCTCCTCTCCCTCCAGATGCTGATACACTGGTGGGACAATGTCCCCTTAGCCCACCCCTCCCTATTTCAGGGTTTCCCCCATTACCAGGTAGCCGAGCTGTGTGTAAGCCAACGTCAGGATCGCAAAGGCCAAACCGGTGCCCAGCAGCTCCCCGGCCGATTTCTGCAAAGCTTTGCCGAATGTGGACCACTGTCGGATGAAGCGCAGCTGCTGGGAAGCCTTTGGGAAGCAGAGAGGGAGGCTTGCTTAGCAAGGGCTGGCTTGGCTAGGGAGTCGGTTGGGGCAACCTCAGCTCAGTTTAAGGCCAGGGTGAGAAATCCTTCCCGAAGGGGAGCGGGATCTGAGAGTCCTGCTGCATATTGTGCCAATGACTTCAGTTTCAAATATTGGAGCAGCGCTATCATGTCACCTCCTAGTTTATAGAGTCAGCATATTGCCCCCAACAATCTGGGTCCTCATTTTACTGACAGATGGAAGGCTGGGTCAACCTTGAGCTGATCAGGATCGAACTTCTGGAGTGAGCAGTGAATTAGCCTGCAGTACTGCATTCTGACCACTGTGCCACCACGTAGATGGTATAAGGCACGGGTGTCAAACTCGCGATGTCATGTTGCCGTCACGTGACGTTTCGTGATGTTTTTCCCATTCATGGAGCTGAGGTGGCCATGGCCTGCGCATGACGCATCCGGCCCGCAGGCCACCAGTTTGACACCCCTGGTATAGGGTGTCTCCTCTCTGAGCAGGGGGGTTTCTGAAGCTTTCCTAACAGCGATTCCTGCACCCTCGTGATTGAGGCCTGTTCCTACCTTGACTGTCAGCAGGAAGAGCAGAGAAGCAGCCAAGCAGCTGAAGGCCACGTGGAGAGAAGCCACCGGGTAGAAGCTGGTGAAGGCCCGCTTGTTCTTCAGGTACTTTGCCCACTGCCGCTCAGCCAGAGTGGCCTGGCTGAGGTGGATGACCACCGTACAGGTGGTGGCCAGGATGAGCAGCCACTGGCCGTAGCTGCTGAGCACAGCAAAGTAAGCCTTGCCTTCCTTCTTGATGGCCAGAGACTCGGAGACCACGAAATAGACCACCAGGATCATAAGGAAGACCTGGATGGGGAGGAGGAAGAGGACAGGTGAGCTCCCACGAAAGGTGGAGGTGGCCAAATCTGATAAGTCCCTTCCACACCTATCACTTCCTAGGAGAGTCCCATTGCTGCACCCTGAGTAGCAACATGGACTAGTGGTGGAATTCAAATTTTTTTTACTACTGGTTCTGTGGGTGTGGCTTGGTGGGCATGGCAGGGGAAGGATACTGCAAAATCCCCATTCCCTCCCCACTCCTGGGGGAAGGATATTTCAAAATCTCCATTCCCACCCTACTCTGGGGCCAGCCAGAGGTGGTATTTGCCGGTTCTCCGAACTACTCAAAATTTCCGCTACGGGTTCTCCAGAACCTGTCAGAACCTGCTGGATTTCACCCCTGACATGGACTCTCTGGAAAGTTAAGTTCATCGATTAGCCGATAGGCCATATCAAAATGCAGAATTCCAAGTACAAGTTATTAATAAAATCCTAAAAAAACAATTTAAAATTACATTGGAATAAAATATAATAATTTGATATCTAGAAATAAGATAAAATTATATTTCAGTGTCTCCCCTATAATCAATTTACCCCAATCAGTCCCACATATGCCGATCTCAACCAAAGTACTGGGCCGTGTTAAATGTTGTTTTCAAATGCATCAAACGCACATAAAGTATGTTGTTTTAACATGGGGGTCCCAGTGGGTCATTCTCTGGAAAGTATTCAGACACTGAAGAAAGTTGCTTCCATTTTTTTCAACCTCCTGACCATCAGAGAGCCTCCATTCTTTGGTGGCCCAGAGGAATTAGGGAGTCTCTTGGGGCCAAAAAGGTCATTTCCTAATCCCGGCCCTGGTTTCTCCTGCAGCGCCAACCGTCTGCCCTGTACAAGGAAGGAGGAGCAGGGAGAATTTTGGGACTGACCATCATGAGCAGCTGCGGGGTGACCCTCCTGCCAAGGGGGTGCAGCGGGAAAGGGGTGA
Source organism: Ptyas mucosa (assembly GCA_012654045.1). NCBI lineage: Eukaryota > Metazoa > Chordata > Lepidosauria > Squamata > Colubridae > Ptyas > Ptyas mucosa. The sequence continues at coordinate 16,113,503 of WNWU01000025.1, read as the reverse complement.
CGGTCACAGCTGGCACGGCATGTTTTGCCACGGGGAACTCCAGCCGGAGCGTGACGGCAGCATGGAGGTCCAGAACAGGGTGGTACTGGGTCATTTCCACAAAGACTGCCTGGCTCCTGCAAGAGATGGGAAGATGGGTCAAAATATCGCAAAGCAAGGAGCTTTGGGGGGATGACAGGGGGAGGTGCAAGCCTGCCTCCGTTTCCCACTTGAGTCTCCCCTGCCCTCATCACCCACCTGTTGCTGATCCAGTTGTTCTGCTGGAGGCCCTGCAGACAAGCGTTGCTTTCTTGGAGAGTCGTTCCCAATTCCTGGATGTAACCCCCACTGTCATAGATGGAAAGGTAGCCCCAGTACCAGGCCCTGAAATACAAGGGAGGAGGAGAGTCACGCAGGTCACGCGTGGCCGGAAAAGCCCCTTCTGTGCACCCCAGGATCCTGCTCTAGCCCTCTTCCAGGTCTTTGTAAACCTTTCCAATCATGATAAGCTCAAAAGACACTTTGGACACTTTTCTCCTAAAAGTTTTTCTGCCTTTTCTTCTTTGCTTGCGATTCTTGCCTGACACTTCTCACCTTCCTTGACTTGTTAGGGTTTGCAAAAAAGATGCTTCCTTCCATTTTATTTCTGGCATAATCTGGGAGGTCCAATCCTGACACTGCATTCTGCCCCGCAGCCCAAACCCTCTCACCCCATTGGCACTGCAGGTAGTCCTTGACTTACGACCACAATTGAACCCAAAATGGCTGTTCTTAAGTGAGACATTTGTAAAGTGAAGTTTGCCCCCTTTTATGGCATTTCTTGCCACAGTTGTTAAGTGAATCCCTGCAGTTAAGTTAGTAACACTGTTGTTAAGTGGATCTGGATTCCCCATTGACTTTGCTTGTCAGAAGGTCACAAAAGATGGATCATGTAACTGCCGGACAGTGCGACCATCATAAATGTGAGTCAGCTGCCAACTGCCTGAATTCTGATCACATAACCAGGAGGCTGCTGCAAAGGTTGTAACTGAAAAATGGTCGCAAGTCACTTTTTTCAGTGCCGTTGTAACTTTTTTTTTTGAATTTTTATTTCTTATACACATAATGTAAATGTACATTCTCTTATACATAATTGATCATACATATACATATTTTTCTTAAAGAAAGCATACAAATAAGGCATTTTAATTACATTCGGGGTTGCTCTTCTACTCTTTCTTTTTCCCTCGTTTCACAACAAACCTTCTTCTCCTTCTTCCTTTCCCTTCCCTCCCTCCCTCCTCTCCATTCCACAACAAAGGAGAAAGAAAGGAGAGAGGAGGAGAGGGTAAAAAGAGGAGAGGGGGAGAGAGAGGAATGGAAGAAAGGGGAAAGGAGAGGAAGAAAGGAGTAGGAGAGAAGGTGAGAAAGGGGGAAAAGTGGGAAGGAGTGGGGGAAAGGAAGGGGAAGTAAAGAGGAAGGGGAGGAGGAGGAGGAAGAGAGTGACGTTGTAACTTTGAGCGGTCACTAAATGACTTGTTGTAAGTCAAGGACTACCTGTATGGGGAAAATCTGGATAAGGGACTAAGATGCCATCTGTCCTGAACTCTTGGAGAAGAGATGGACCACAGATGATGGTAAGTCAGAAGGAAATGCAACCGGTCACACCCAAATAGAGAATGCTTTTTTTTCTTTTTACCTGTGCGGGGGAGGGAAAGGAAGCGAAGGGAGTGGCTCCACTCACCCAGCCAGGTCAGGAGGAGAGTAGGTCCAGAGTGGCCCCAGGTTGTCCAAGGGGCTCTTCCAGCCGGCCGCGTAGCTGGTGGTGTCAAAGCTGTTGGAACCGAAAGCGCATCTTCTCTTCGTTCCACTGAGAGCCTCTTCCAGCGAATTAAAGCATCCTGTTGGGAAAAGGGGGTGCCATGTTTTCTCTGCTGGTCCTACAAATTTGCTTCTTCCTGAGCCTCCTCCTTCTCCAAAGACAAAACCATCAAACTGCACTATTTCAATGAAGACTCAATCATGAGGGCCAAAGAAAGGTGTCTAAAGATTGAATCATGGCAACCAAACCGAACTTGGGTTTGGTCATCAAGTCACACTCCATTTTGTGTTGATTTCTTGGCAACAACGCCTAACCGGAAGTATCTGGTGGTTGTTTCGATCCTGAGTGTTTTTTCAACTTCCCAAGTGGGACTGCTTGGGATTTCCTGTTGCTCTCCTCCTCCAGTGACCAGCCAGGTCTGACCCTGCTTAGCTGTCTGGGCGATGCTCCTGAGAAGGCCTTTTCCCTTGAACCCTTTTATGATTCTCAACTCTGCTCTTCAAACCACAGGCAGGAGAGCGAGAAGTACGGAGACTTCATTTGTCTTTCAATGGGACTGAGAAAGGGCCTGCTAGGTAGGGAGTGCCCTCAAAGGAGTGGTAGGACCCCACTTGTCTGTTCTAGAGGAAAAGTGTCAAAGAGCCTGGAGGTCCAAGAGTGGCATGCAACCTTGGGGATGGTTGGTGGCTTGAGGTCTCTCTCTCTGCCTTTTTCAATTTTCACAATTCTGAACTTTTTAACTCTGCTTTTGATCATTTTTTTAAAAAAAACGGTGTCTCTTTTTATGCTTTTTATTTGTAAACTGCCCAGAGTCCCATAGGTGAGACAGTGGTGTAGAAATTTGACAAATAAAAATAAATAATTTAATATTTATGTTCTGATTCAGCCCAAATATCAGGAAAGGTTGCATATTGATGGAATCAAACAGAGGGTCCACGGCAGTGGTGGGATTCAAATAATTTAACAACCGGTTCTCTGTCCTAATTATTTCTTCCAACAACCAGTTCACCAAACTGCTCAGAAAGTTAACAACTGGCTCTCCTGAAGTGGTGCAAACTGGCTGAATCTGATCTGTGGTCAAGAAATCGTAGAGCGGGAGAGATAAAATCTGGAGCACCTGAGCAATCCAGAGAAGAGTCTTTGGTAGAACACGACACACAAATTAAGACTGTGGCAGGGAGGAAACTGCCCCCATTTCTTAAACCAATTATTTCTATTCCATACCCGGAACATGATGTACGGTTACTAATAGCAATAACAATAGCACTTAGTCTTATATACCGCTTCACAGTGCTTTAGAGCCCTCTCTAAGCGGTTTACACAGTCAGCATATTGACCCCAAACAATCTGGGTCCTCATTTTACTGACCTCAGAAGGATGGAAGGCTGAGTCACCTTTGAGCCTATCAGGATCGAACTCCTGGCAGTTGGCAGAGTTAGTCTGCAATACTGCATTCTAGCCACTGCGCCACCAGGGGTCACCACTAAACAGATGAAGCCCCGCTCGGTTCCCGCTTACCTTCTTGCACACGGATTTGCCGTAGTTGTGGGACCCCCAGGGTGATACCCGAGCTTCCCTGGGCAGACCGGTTTCGGTACAGAAAAGGCAAGAGTCCCTGTGTGGTCCAAAGCCAGAAGTCATCCAATCTGCGCCAACATGATGAAGGAGGAAAAGGAGAGAATGACTGTACTCAGCACAGAAGATGCTCGTCCCAAATTCAAAGTCCCTCCGGTCCCTGCCAAGCTCCGTTCCCCCTTGGCTGGAGTTGCACTTTCCATCCTTACCTTCCTACCCTCTCTTCCTGGGCCCAGAAGGGGGTCTCCACTGCAGCCACTGGATTCCAGGCCCAACAGGGCCGATATAAGCCTTCCCTGCCTGCTTTGCCATGGGGGCCAAGCAAGGCAGCCCAACCTTCTGTGAGGGGTGAAGTTCAGGCCCTGAACTGTGTGATTGCCCACCCACCCACCCACCTGTCCCCTCCTGGGGCTGCTCTCTCTGTGTCTGCACGGGGGAGAAGCTGGGGCAGTCCTTCCACGGGTCAAACTGAAATGGACCTAATTGCCCACATTCTCAATTTCACTGGTACCTTTTGTTTGCATTATTTGTCGGTCAGTTTGTCTGAAAACAAACATGGCAGGAGACAATATAAGTTCCAGTTCTGAATGTGACCTCCTAGCCTGCCCAATGAATCCTCACTCAAGGTCTGGAGGAGGGGGGGACGGGTTTTAGGGACTGCTTGAAGAGGGTCAAGATGGACAAAAGAGGCTGTTCAAAGGAAGGGAAGGGGCAACTGCTCAGAAGAGTCACTTTCAGAATCCTGCTAGAAGTAGATGTTCTACTGACAGACCCAAAGTCAGCCAGCCCCGTCGGAGGAAACAGGATGGCAGAGGCCCTCAGGGACAGGCAGTCCCTCAAATACCGAGGCCTGGATCAGGCCAGGCTGAGAGGTGAGAAGAGCACCCAGAATTGCACCTGAAGCCAAGTGGCAACCAGGGCAGCTCAGGACATTGTGAGGCTTGTCCATCTCGGTTTGAATCCTCTCCCCCCTCCTGTCCCAACAGAGAGAGCAGGAGAACCACTACAGATGATACCTCCTAGGCTTTGATTTCCTGCGGTCAATCCAGAATGATACCATTATCAAAGATATCAAAGGCCAGTGAGAGTTCCAGGAGGGCCAAGACAGCTCCACCATCCGCATCCCAGTTCTACAAGGGTCTTGAATGAGCCTGACTGATGCTGTCTCCAGACTTGGAACCCCACTCCCACCCTCTTCTTCTGCACTCTAAAAAAAACCCAAGCATTGGTCATTCTTGGGTGTGACCTGTTCTACAGGCACCTACAGAGCGAGGGAGGATATTCTGTGGTCGGCTGATCCCCCGGAAGGGATTGGTGAAGCTCAGTGGAGGAGCATCAAAACGTCTACAAAGCTAAACATGTAAATAGTAGACCATGCAGCAGAAATACCTCTTAATCTCCAGGAATTGCCTGATGCCAAGCTGCTGCTTGATGGACTTTTGCAAAAGAAACGCCTGGCTGTTGTGTGAAGGCCCACTGTAGTTGGTGAGAAGGATGACCAGCAGGAAGAACATGTAGACAAAGCAGTTCTAGGAGAGACAGAGAAAGGGGACTTGCCATTCTGCTCAGAAGAGCCCAAAGCAGCCCCTGCAGACAGGATCCCCGAACCAGGCGGGGAGAGGACATTCCTCTCTAGGATGTGGGTGGGGTTGCACGCCCACCCTCTCATGGCTCCCCTTGAAATCAGGACATCGGATTCCTGCTGCCAGGAGGGGAGATGACATCAGAGGCCCCATCTCCTCTTTCTCCTCTCCCGGGCTCTGGTCTCCCCTTCCAGATGACACCTCCCCGCTTTTCACCTTGAGCAGGCTGTGCAGAAGCTTGACCTTTCTGGCTTCCTCTTTGGCCTGGAAAAGAGCAAAGCCCTGAGGGGGCCGGACCTTCCCGATCTTCTCTGAGACATGTTCCACAAAGGGATGTTCCACCAGGGTGTCGTCTTCCTCGGGGTGCAGACGCTTGGCTACCAGAGAAAAGTAAAGGGCTTCCAGGAAAATCTGCAGGTACAAAAGATCAAAGCCCTGGAGTTGGAGGTGACGTTGCAGAGCACCTAATGCAACCCCCTGCTCAAGGGAAGATCTGTTAAATCGATGCCCTCTTTTTTGGCTAATCCATTACTATTTTAGAGACAGCTCCTGTTCACAATGCTTGTTGGACCACAAGGGGAATATGCTCCAGGCGCAACTGCGTATTCTCCCTTCACAGAACTGGCTCTCTGCCCTTCCGGCCTGGATCTTCCCAAGCAGAAGGTAAAAGGCTGGTCTGTAAATAATTCAGCCTCCAGGTCCAACTAGGAGCCGCAGGAGATCATTGTAGATTTTAGAAAGAGCCAGCATGGTCATACTCCACTCAGTATCAAGGATGCAGCTGCAAAAATGGTCAACAGTATTAAGTATCTGGGGGTGCAAATAACTAACAATCTGAACTGGTCTCTCTGCACATCATCCTTAGTGAAGTGTGCAAACCAGCGTCTGCATTTCCTGCGTCAGATGAGGAGAGAACATCTTTCTCCTGTCCTGGCCACTTTTTACAGATGCACGATTGAGAGCGTTTTAACAAACTGCATCTCTGTTTGGTTTGGTGGCAGCAGCGCCTCAGAAAATCCATACAGAGAGTGGTGAGGACAGTGGAGAAGATTATAGGAAGCTTGCTTACCGTTATTCAGGATACTGCTTATAAGTGCTATGGGCTTAGAGCTCAAAGCATTCTTAGAGGACCCCCCACACACACGATCTGTTTCTGCTGCTCCCCTCTGGGAGGAGTTTTCAAAGTATCTATAGCAGGACTACCAGATTCTGTGTAACACCTTTGTTCCCTATGCCATCTGTCTGGTATACTCACAAGGCTCGTTTTTCTTGCCATGTACATGTATACATCCGAACTAGGCTGTGTTGTTTCTCCGTGTCATATAATATATGTGGGTATATGCACAATTTTGTATTTATTTACTTATTCTGTCATGGTTATGTAGTGTATATTAGAGGTGGAGACCCTTTAAGATCTGTATGCAATGAAATTTCATTTTAATGTATGCCGATTAGTGTACATTCAAAGTGACAATGAAGTTATTCTATTATCTATTAGGTAGCTTCCTGAAAACCAAATAAGTTTTGAGTTGCAGCAGAAGTTCTCCACAATTTTGACAACTCAGTTTCTCTTGAAGGCGGGAGACAATGGGCAGAAATATTTGTTAGATGCCTACTCAAATTTTAGCATCACGAACATACAAAAGATGGAACGTAAAAATGAGGGGGAGGAAAGAATGGAATGCAGCCAGAGAGAATGGGAACCAACTACCAGAGGGAATTGAGGAGGGAACCTAAAGTGATCTTCTAGGTCTCGTCTTCTGCCAAGACTTACCTTGAGGGGTTCCCAGAGCAAAAAGGAGGAAAGGAAGCTAAAAATCCCTGAGATCAGCCACATGAGGGCCACGCTGGAGCTGAACCCCACTCCGATCCACACAGAGACCCCAAAGCAGACGAGGAGGAGGAGGAGGCTGATGGCGTGTGCCAAATAGGAGCACCAAGAGGGCAGCAGGCGCTTCCGGAGACTGTGGTCCACAACTGCAGGCAAGAAACAGGGTGGGGAGGTAAATCTTGGCACAATGCCCCAGGTGGCACAGGAGGGTAAGAGCCGCACTGAGCAGAGCCTTCATGCCACTGAAGGTGAGATGAGGCCTGCAGGAATCTAAATGCTGCACCCAACTGCTTTCACGGAGTAATTTCAGCATCCTACAGAAACGCAACAAAGGTACGAAAGATATGCAAAGTTGATCCCTAACTTTTCTGATTCCCTGCTTGTGGACGCCCCATCAGGGCAAGAATTTAAGGTCATGGCTTATTTAACCAAGAGACAGAAAAGTGAAACAGTCACAACTGAGTTGCAGGAAGAGGGGAACAGATGCCATCTAGGAAAAAGCCCAACCCAGCTCAGCTCCTGGAGGGCAATTCTAAAACCAGGGTCTCTTGGCATCTTGGCACTAAGATCCCACCAAAAAGACAGCTGTGAGACATCCTGCAAGTTAAAAACATGAGGTCTTTGTAGGCCTTATTTGGAGGGGGATGTGGGAGGCCTGAGGTGTTTTCTCGGGTGGACCATGGGGCCAGAACTAGGTTACCTGTTCGGGTTGATTTGGCGGAATGATTCAATTCCCGGCCTGGGACTGCCACGCTCTGGCCTTTCTCATTCAGCCTCTGCAACACGATCGCTTCCATCTTGTCTCCCGGCATGTTTGACCTACCGGAATAATCCAATGCAGGAACAGCTTCAAATATTGGCAAGAAGAAACTAAGACTTTTCAGGTGGGTCATTGCGGTGGCCTAGAGGTGGAGCTCTTGCCTCACAATCAGCAGGTTGTGAGTTCGATCCTAGGTAGAGGCAGATGTAGGGTCTCCTGCTTGGGCAGGGGGTTGGACTAGATGACCTGCAAGGTCCCTTCCAGCTCTGTTCATCTGTTAACTGTTAGCCCATCTTTCTCCTGATTCACCAGTGGGGAGGCCAGGTGCAAGCCAGCCAAGGAAAATCCTACGCAATGCACCACCCCCTTTTCCATATGTTGTATCTCTCTCACACACACACACAAACTCAACCCAGAAGAGTGGGAACAGGTACTTCTGAGAGCTTCCTCCCCCCTCCCCCAACACATCCCTTTCCCTCCCCACAGACTTACAGTCCAGAAAGGAGGTCTGTTTCCACCTTGGGGCAGTTTCCCACTTCCTGAAGATGAGAGATGCCACCAGCTCCATCTGCAAGAATCTGCCGTATCAGATCTTCATCTGTTATGGGAAGAACAAACCAAGTTCTCAGGACAAATGGCACCTCTGATGGGTGCTGTGGAGGGTGTGTGTGGCAATGGCATGGTCTGTCTTCCTACTAGGTTCACAAGACCAAGCGTTCCACCATACCAACAAGAAGGCATATTGCACAATTGCTGGGAAGAGAGCCCTCCCCTGTGAAACACAATATCCTCCCAGTCACAGTGAGTAGGGGCAGGTCAACCTCTCTGGGCCCTGTGTGGAAAACCCTATGGGAAACTTGGGAGGGGAGGGAGGAGTGATCAAGACACTGGACCATGTCTCCTCCACTCTGCTAGAGAGAAGTTCCCCAAGGATGGACTCCAGCACAAGTCCAAAAGCTCAGAAGACTAAACCTCTGGTCTCGGTGACTGACCCAGATTGGATCCTGCAACTTTATCCTGGGACATTAGATTCACCTTCTGCCAGGCTTGCCTCAGTCTATTCTCTCAGGAAGGTGAGACTCCTGACTCCATGTAGTTGAAGCAAAAGGACTTTTACTGAAAGAAACTGGAGTCACGAGTCTCACCTTCCTGAGAGAGGATACTGGGGCAGGCCTGACATTAGGTGGAATCCTGTGTTCCCGTCCAAAATACAAAGCTATTCTTTCCAATTCCCAATCCCTCCCCCCATGATAGGTTACAGCTCTCTCAGAGGCTTCCAAGTATGTTGCGTTAAGTTGGTGAGAGCTGGTCAATAGTCCAACTAGTGAACCCCAAAGAAGCAGACACTCTCGGGATCTTTGAATTCCCCATAGTATAACTTTATTGGATACACCATCTTGGAACTGCAGAAGTAAAACCAGCTCCGATTTCCCCGCTCAAAAGTTCACTTAAACAATAGGTTCCCTTTCTCCCAACCCCTGGGTGTTCACATTGTCCAATTATAAGACTTCCATTTGTTATGGGAACAGTCCATGTCTCCGTCTAGCACCTGCAACAGTGACCTTGGCGAGATTCAGGCTTTCACGGTCCGTAGATGAAAGCTGAGCATTCAATTTGCCGCCCTTCCTCCTCCCACTTGAATGGCAAAATGAAGGCAATAGAAGCTCAGAAAAAGTAAAGCGTTTCAATCTTGATCCAGTCCGCCAGCCAGCCAATGTGATGCCGGCAAGATGTTTTGAGAAACTCTGAGATGTCAAACTGGCAACATTCCTTTTGTTCTGACCCAATCCCCAAACACGACAAGCCCTCTGAACTTAACTCAAAGATTCCTTTATTAGGAGTGCCAGCAGCCCCGGCAGAAAGTTTCTCTCTTACTGCAGGCTAACAAGTCTGTCCGGCTGGAAGATAAATAATTGTCTGCAACATCTATTCATCTGTGCCCCCTACCTTTTATCCCCAGAGCTAGGGTGGGGCTTTGCTAGCAGTGGCTCTTCCTTCCCAAGGACCGGCCCATAGATTTCCACTGCTCTCCTCTCCTCTCCTCTGCCTTCTGTGGAGCCACGTCATGCATTGAACCCAGCTGTTCCTCATCAGCCACCTCCAGACCTGGAGGCTGTTGACTCTCCATCTGAGGGTTGACAGATGTCCAGGCTCCGCCTGTGTGTCTCTCTCTCTCTGCCAGTTCCATTCCCTCTTGCCCCTCGGAGCTCTCAGGCTGCCTTGACACTGACCCTGACTCCCACGCCACCTCCTCCTCCTCTGATTTGGCTGCTGGAAGGGTCGGCGGCCACCAGGCCACAACACCTTTCTCAGGGCAAATGGCCTTGAAGATCCTGATACAAGCTGGTTTGGTGATCCGGTCTTCCTCCATTGTCATTCCCCCCTCCCTATATCCCACGTTTGAAGTTATAGTAATAGCACCCATTAAATGCCCATCCTCCCTCCCCCCTCCTGCCTTTATGGCAGAGCACTGGCAAGGCACCAAGCCGGTGATGGTGGACCTGACACCTTCATTCATGTCTCCTCTGCACAAGCTGGTCCGCAAGATCCTCTTTAAGTCCTCTGGGTGTCCCTGTCATCCCAGTCAGAGGAATCCCCCCTCCCTCTTTCTTTCCTTCCAGTCTGAGAGGTTGGGGGACAACCACTAACACGTTTTGGCCTGGCCTCCTAATATGGGAGGAATCTCCCTCCTGAGGACTCTGAAAACTCTTGGCAGGATGGCCCACTGCACTCAATATGGCTTGATTTGGCTCAGCAAAGTTCAACAAACCAGCGTTTTAAAATCTTGATTTTAATGTCCCGTGGTGGATGTGAATAACATGTGAAGCTCAGAGTTTTTCTTGGCTCTACATTGCAAAGCCCTTATATTGCAGAGATATCCCAGAAAGAGAAGCTCCAGGATGTGGTCAAAAAAAGGACATGATGGTGCAATCGAGGTTCTGCCTTTTTCTATTGTGCACCACACACACGATGCCTATAAAAATCTGACGGAGCTTCAATCCCCTTGCAGGTACCCTGAGAACCTGTCAGAGCCCCTCTTGTTCTTTCTCTTGTGGCCCCTCTGATTCTTCACACAAGGTCCCCGTAAGGGCCAATTCTACACCAAATGTCAAAGTCCCTTGCAAGCCCACAGTGAAGTCCAGTGGCTTCTCCTCCCCCTTCTTACCGGAAGCAGAGAAGTATCTGGCTTGAGCCTGGGAAAAGGCCGGTGTCAGGCCGTCCCCCTCAGGGGCCAAAGGAGCCTCCAGGCCGAGATGACGACTGGTCCGCCCTCTTTTCAGCTTCTGGATGGTGTTGCCCATGATGGATGGGTCACTGAGCAGATCTGGCCAGTTGAGCAGGGCTTCGTTGGACTGCCACCGGATCAGGCTGGTCCCAGACAAAAATTGAACAGAGGGAAGCTGAGAACTCCAAGAATTCCACCTACAGCTCTCTGGCTGCTTCCCCTGCCTCCACATCTGATCTCAAGATTTGTACAGGTAGTTCTCGACTTACAACTGGTCACTCAATGAGCTTCGAAGTTACGATGGACCTCCCACAAGGTACTTACCACCCGCAATCCCTCCCCCTCCACTGGACAGTAAAATGGGTCCTCATTTTACTGACCTCAGAAGGATGGAAAGCTAAGTCAACCTTAAGCCTATCAGATCAAACTCCTGGCAGTTGGCAGAGTTAGCCTGCAATACTGTGCCACCAGGGCTCACCACTAAATAGATGAAGCCCCACTTGCTTCCCACTTAGCTTCTTGCACACAGATTTGCCACAGTCGTGGGACCCCCCCAGGGTGATACCGGAGCTTCCCTGGGCAGACGGGTTTCGGTACAGAAAGGGCAACAGTCCCTGCGTGGCCCAAAGCCATGCAATCCCTCCCCCTCCACTGGGCATTTGACAACCAGCTCAACTTTGTGGCTGTTTGCAGCATACTAAGTTCACAATTTTCAACATTTTTTTGCCAGTTTCCAGCATTTACTTCTGATTTCTGGCAAAAAAAAAAAAAAACCCCTCACTGGATAAAACAGATTTGCTTAACGACTGTCGCATTCACTTAAAGACCATTACAAAAAGAGTTGTAAAGTTGGGCATGGTCACGTGGTGACCTGCTTAACGACCACAATGACTTAACACGGTAATTCTGGGCTCAATTACAATCCAGGGCAACTTTTCTCAGCCTTGTTCCCATATGATTAAGCTCTACTTGCAAACAGCAGGTGGCAGCACTGAGCCAAGCTTGGCTGCTCTTAAAAGGCAAAGCTGTTGGTAAAGAGAAGCCAAGGAGGACCTACCTTTTCGAATCATCCAGGATCAAATCGGTTTTGGTCTCCTCTGAAAAAGCCTAGAAAGGAAGAGAGAGTGAAAGGGACAAGGGTTTAGTCCTTCAGATGCCCTTTCAAGACAAGGACAATCGAGAGCATCTTGTCACATGGCTTGAATGAGTGTCATGCCATTCCCCTTTAGCCCGACCGTGTCGCAACAGCCCTGCGATGTGGGCCGGTGAAGAACAGCTGAAGCTGTGGAGGCTGCCCAGCTGCACTGCTTTTATTCATTTCACAACATATTTCCCGTTTCTTGATTTTAGTGAGTGCTTCAGCTGACGGCCATCAAACAGGAGACTGGACAGCCATTTGGCTCAAATAGTATAGGATCTACTGCTTGAGCAGGAGGTTGGACTAGATGACCTCCAAGGTTCCTTCCAACTCTGTTATTCTGTTATACCCTATTACTGTCTGGTTTGGAAGCATTACTGCTTCGAACAGGAAAGCTGTGCAGAGAATGGTGAGGACGGGACTTCCTTCTATCCAAGACATGGCATATAAAGGATGCTTGACAAAGGTCCGGAATATTATCTGGATGCCACACATCCTCTCCAATGTGACTGGTTTTCTTTGTTACCTTCTGGGTAGCAGAACAACTAGATTCTGTAATAGCTTTGTTGAGAGCGGGCATCAGAATTTCATTTTTTAATCTTTGCCAGTGTGTTCACAGAAAAAGGAGACAATAAAGGATCTGGTCTGGTTTAGTCCTATCCTGTCCTTCATGGCTTGGGACCAGGTCACTTAAGGGACCATCTTCTCCGGTGATTTCTGCCGTCCAATTCGGTTGGACAGGTTGGGCACATTACGGGTCCCAACAGCCAAAGAATAGGGACAGGAGATGTGCCTTCTCTGCTATAGCCCCTGCCCTCTGGAACATTCTCCCCTCAGAATTGAGGAGGACTCCAACTCTCTTGGCCTTCCGTAAGGCCTTGAAGACCTGGCTTTGTGCCCAGCCCTGGGTCCTTGAGGATGTGAAGGGCCCCGTTTCATAGTTATAATGACATCTATGGTTTTTTTTCTCAGCTTCTATCTGTCTGTCTGTCTGTCTGTCTGTCTGTCTGTCTGTCTCTCTCTCTCTCTCTCTCTCTACCTATCTATATCTATCTATCTATCTATCTATCTATCTATCTCTATTTTTATCTATATCTATCTATCTATCTATCTATCTATCTATCTATGTCTATCAATCTATCTCTCTATCGTTATCTATCTATATCTATGCATCCATCCATCCATCCATCCATCTATCTATTGCAATGTGTTGTAATTGTTTTTAATTTTTTTATGATGGTTCACCCCCCAGAGTCCCTTGCCAGAGATGGGGGAGGGTTTAATAGAAATTAATGCCTGGCTCCTTCTTTGCTCTCCTCCAGGAACAGCCATCTCTGAAAGGGTCCCTGAGAAGATGGCTTCCTGGCCATCCAGAAGGAAAGACTGCAGAGGCAGAAGAAAAGATTCCCAGGACCGGCTAGACTGAGGTTGCAGGGGAGCGTGGAGAGAAAAGGGGAAGCCCTGATGCTCCTCACCTCTGTCCGAAGGCCAGGGAAGGTGATGAAGGAGCTCTCCAGAAGCGATGAGTCCAGGTAGTTGTCGATCTCCAGGGATTGCTGGTCTGAATGGGCCAGAGACTGGCTGATGTTCACCTGCAGGAGAGAAGGCTGCTTGAGGGAGGGAGTTGGGATCACCAGAGTGGGGAGACAGAAATTTAAATCTGCCTCAATTTGTCCCAAAGGTGCTTTTTCAAAAGGCAACTGGACTTCGTTTTTCCTTGAAGACATTTTGCTTCTCATCCCAGAAGCGTCTTCAGATCTGAATGGATGGTGGAGAATTCTACCAGAACTGAAGAAGCTTCTGGGATGAGAAGTGAAACATCTTCAAGGAAAAACCAAAAAAGTCCTGTTGCCTTTTGAAAAAGCACCTTTGAGACAACCATGACTCGGATGTCTGAGAATCTGATGCACGCTCTCGTTGCGAACTGGTAGTAAAGGTAAGTAGAACCTACCCCTGGTCTGTGTGTATACATACATACACATACACAAACACACACACACTCACACACTAACATGACAATATGTATATACACACATACTCTGCTAAAAGTAAAAGTACAAAAAGTAAACTGCAAAATCTCCGGACTGCTTACACAAGATTTATAAGCCAACTGGCATAGATTACCATTTTCAATGTCAGTGCCCACTTAGGCATTTCTTTAGACTAAAAATATTTGAAGAAAGTTGGACAAATCAGCTTAAGATCTTCCATAGTGAATGCTGCTGCTGATGTTGGTTTATTGCCCTTATTTTTCCAAGGCATCAAAATTGATGCAACATAGGAAATTAAACCCATTGCTATTTTTAGCTGCCAAGTTTCTTATTACAAAACAATGGAAAAAATATTTTTTCAATTGGAACATCACTATTTAAAAATCTGGAAAATTGCTATAAAAATTTAACTGTTGAGTCCTTGGAGATTCCTGTAGTGTCATTATAGTCAACAAAAGAAAGTGCAAATGTTACAAGAAAGCAAATCCCAACAACTTTATTCCAAGGAGATTGAAGTTTGGGCAACTTCTGACACTAAATATCTTTCAGAGTTGTCTATGGAGATTCTCAGTCATCCAGGTCATGGTTGCCCCAAAGGTGCTTTTTCAAGAGGCAACAGGACTTTCTTTGGTTTTCCTTGAAGATGTTTCCCTTCTTATCCAAGAAGCTTCTTCAGCTCTGAATGGATGGTGGAGAATGGAAGGATTTAGCAAAGAATATAAATCTTTCCATTTTCTACTATTCAGTCAGAACTGAAGAAGCTTCTTGGATGAGAAGAGAAACTTCTTCTAGAAAAAAGTCCAGTTGCCTTTTGAAAAAGCACCTTTGGGACATCTTTTAAGAGTTTGGGGGGCATTGTGGAACCCCTAAACCAAACCTTCCCTGTTCATTCTTTTGGGCTCCCCAGGTAGCAGGGCTGTTCTGAACTCCACACATGTTTTAAATGGACTCTCTTCCATTGTTACCTTGCTCCGTGCCATCCGGAATAGGAACAGGAGAACTAGATACAGAGGATAAACCACCAAACTGGAAACCAAGCCAACCAAGACTGTCTCGCCATTAACCGGGATCAGGGTGGAGATGGGCACCTGACTAAAAACAGACCAAAAAAAATGTCAATTGGAAGCTGTTTGTCCATCTGTTAATAAGACTCCAGAAAATGTAGATGGTACTTTCATATAAATGCTGTATATTGTCTTAAATCAGGGGTCAGCAACCTGCAGCTCTGGAGCCGCATGTGGCTCTTTCATCCCTCTGCTGCCTGTCGCTCAAAATATGCATCACAACCGCCAATGTGCGACACCCGCCGGCACACGATTTATTGAGCTTTTCAACCCCCGGTAGGCCAACCATGGATAAATCCAAGAAAAGTTTCAGAAGAAAAAAGAACGTTTAATTCAACTACATATGCTAGTTTTGTGGCCGCTCAAGAAATAGTCAGGGAAGGGAAGGGTTTTGTGGCTCCCGGTGTTTTCTTTTCTGTGGGAAATGGGTCCAAATGGCTCTTTGAGTGTTTAAGGTTGCAGACCCTGTCTTAAACTGTTAGGAGGAAAAGAACTTTTCCTGCTTCCGGGGGAACCCGAGCACCAGCTGCTGTTTTAGGAATCTTTCAATTTCATTATGTTGGGAGAATAAAACGGATGGCTCAGATGATGGGGGCTAGGCTCAGTATTTTGGCTTTATTAACTGTATGAAAAGTAATAATTTATATAGCAATATTATTATTTAATGCTAGAAATATACTGCAGTTCCGGATTTACAAATTTGGATCACTGAAACAGATTAGTTTTTTTTTAAAGAATCGCGTCTGTATGGATGAAATGGGAAGATCAGTCAACCAATGCTGTCCCAGGCAGCTCTGCTAATGACATGTTTAAAAATGAAGCTGCTTAATTTCCTGCATATAGTAGGAAGTTACATATTTCGGTTTTGTTTTTGTGTTTCTTTCTCTCTGCAGTTTCGTTCCCTTTTTATATTAAAAACAATAAATTTTAAGAAGAGAGATTTTTCACGTACGATAAAACAAAAACAAGAATATCCCAGCGGGTTTTACACTTAGTGTCCTGCGCAGAGGTTGCACCCGTCTAGATTTAAGCGTGTGGGCATCAAGACAGCAGGAAGGCCCTTTTGCAGAGAGGGGACACCCAGTGGGTCAATTTTGTGAACTGAGTGGGAAGGAAAGGAGGCACCCAGCTGCCTTCCTCTGCCCTCTTCTTCCATTACACCCAGAAAAAAAAAAGGACACCAAGGCTTGCAAGGAGACTTCCAGGTTCCTTCAGGATCTTGTTGACCAGCCAAAATTTGCCACAAACTGTAACATTTAATGTAGCCAAGAGGGGGGATTGTTAAACATGGCAGAGTGTCAGAGTATGAATATTCATAGACTGGAATAGGCAACAGATCAGCCAATGGGGGCTGTTTGGATAGACATGGTAACAGGTCAGCCAATGGGGACTGTTTGGAAACTGAAACATAGTATTCGCTTGTATGGAGCCATAAGAGACAGTTTGGAGTCTGGGCGTGGCTTAGACTTGCTGAACTGTATATAAGAGTTGGTTTGGTCTCTGTAATGGGAGCCTCTGTGCAATATATTAGCTTCTGTATCTCTCTACTCTGTATCTGAATATTGCTTCTGTGTTCCTGATATTGTATACTGAATTCTCCTGTACAGAATTGTATATAAAGAAGTTTCTTATATAATTTATTTATCCATTCAAATTAAGTTGTTGTAAATCTTGCCCTGCCTTGAGCAAACAGCCCTTTCCATGGGACTCAAAAGCTTGAAGATGGTGCAAACACTCGTTCTGGGACAGGAAGCCCTCCGCCTCTTCCCGTTTGGAGCCCCTTGGCTGATGCCTGCTGCTCTTCTCCCCAGGACCAACATCTGTCTTTCCTGTCTGTGGAGATTCTCCGTCATCCAGGTCGTGGTTGTCCCAAAGGTGCTTTTTTTTCAAGAGACAACTGGACTTTCTTTGTTTTTCCTTGAAGGCGTTTCGCTTCTCATCCAAGAAGCTTCTTCAGTTCTTCTTCATTCAGAACTAAAGAAGTTTCTTGGATGGGAAAACAAAACATCTTCAAGGAAAAACATAGAAAGTACAGTTGCGACTCGAAAAAAAGCACCTTTGGGTCTTTCTTTCATCTTCCTTCCACTCAGGGCAGGACTACTCAAGCTGGGCTCCAGTATCGATCCAGACCCCCTTTGGACTGGAGAGGGGGCCCTGCAGGTGAGTAATTGCTACTAAGATAGGGAAGGCTCTCCTGGGCTGGCTCTGGGGCACATAAAGACCCAGAGAGAGATTCACTGATGTTCTTCTGTTGTCAGTGAAGGCCACGGCCTCCTGAGCAGTTTAAACAGCCCTTTAGGAACTGGGGGGATAAACTGAATTCTGAAGAGGAAGAACAATTCTGGGCTGACATTTTTGGACCTTTCTTCTTCCCTCTTTCATTCAATCTTGTGCAGAAATTCTGGAAGGTTCTTCTTTCGGTGGAGGTGGAGCAGAGAAGGACCTGGCACTTGGAGCACATCCGATGCTGGTGGCTCACCTGAAGTTCGCATCTGCCACAACCCCGTACCACACGGCATTGGCACAGAGGAAGAGAAAGATGAGAAGGCAGCAGCATGATGCTCTCTGGACCCGGGTGAAGCGACTGCGAGGGGGCCGGTCCCACAGCGAGAGCCAGACATGCCTCTCAAAGAAACCCCGCTGCAGCTCGCCAATGAAGATCCGGAAGAAGCTCCTCAGGTCTGCCTCACCTGCGGAGAAAGAGAAATGGGTGAAAACCTGCAGGGAGGCTGTAGAGCAGGAGTGGGGAACTATAGAGCACGGCTGGCTCAGGAATTCTGGCAACTGAAGTCCACAAAAGGCCATCGTTCCCCATCGCTGAGGTAGAGCATGAAGCAGTAGAGCAGAGGTCTTCAGACTTGGCAGCTTTAAGACTTGTAGACTTCAACTCCCAGAATTCTCCAGCCAGCTGGCTGGAGAATTCTGGGAGTTGAAGTCCACAAGTCTTAAAGCTGCCAGGTTTGAAGACCTCTGCAGTAGAGGCTATGGAAGACTCTCCTCCTGTTGCCTGTGCCTTACGGGGATACACCGTCCACAAGAATGGGAATCTGCTGGAGGAAACTGGCCTGGGCTTGTTCTCATTCCAATCCACTCCACCTGAGGGATCATTGGTGCTCCTTTAAGCCTTAATGGACCTCTTGCTAAAGAGTGTTGCTCTCTCACATTCAGCCCTTTTGTGTTTCCCTTCCCACAAAAGGGGCATCTGCTTTGGGGCAGCCATTTTGCCCTTGCTGTGGAGACTCAAGCCAAGCATAGTTCACTCAGGCTACATCCCTCTGGATCCTCCTTCCTCTTCCACTAAGCCAGTTTCTCTCTCCCTCTCTCTCTTTGTCTTTTAATGATCGCTTGCATCAGGGTAGTCAGGGCAACTGAATGGAACTGAGTGTTTACTGGCCGGATGCCCTTCCTGTCACCAATGCAGAGTTTGCAGCTGATTGTGCTCAGAGAGAGAAATATCTGCCGCTACCTAGGATCAAACTCACAATCTCCTGATTGTTAGGCGAGAGCTCCACCTCTAGGCCACTGCACCACTCATCTATCATCCATCCATCCATCCATCTCTCTTCCCCTCCCTCCCTCTCTATATATCTCCTATTATCTATATCTATATCTATATCTATATCTATCTATCTATCTATCTATCTATCTATCTATCTATCTATCTATCTATCTATCTATCTATCTATCTATCTATCTATCTATCTATCTATCTATCTATCTATCTATCTATCCATCCATCTATCTATCTCATGTATATATGCTGCCCATTTCACTGTTACAGCAACTTGGGATGGCTTACAGCATGATTAAAAAGGTAACCCAAAAGAATTAAAACTTAAGGAAGATTAAATGAAGACTAAGAACCAAGAGGAGAGGGAATGTGGGGGTGGGGACCTTTTCTCTATCCAGGCAGCCACCCCCACTGTAGAGCTCCCCAACTGGGGCAAAGCAGTGACACAACAGAGGCTCCAGTGCCGGCTGACGCTGTCCTACTTACTGGCAGCAAAGATCTCCTTCTCCACCAGGCCGTCGTTCTCCAGGCTGTCCACAGCCAGCCAGTCGTTCACCAAGAAGTGGTAGCTCTTGTAGGTCTGCAAGTCTCTGACAATGACATGCTGCAGAAACCAAGCTGGGCTGAGCCCTGAAAAGCAGAAGGCAGAAGGAGAGACGATTCAGCCAGGCCAAATGTCTATGGAGATTCTCCATCATCCAGGTCATGGTTGTCCCAAAGGTGCTTTTTCAGGAGGCAACTGGACTTTCTTTGGTTTTCCTTGAAGACGAGCCAAGAAGGCTCCATATACCCATTTGCACCACTCAGGTGACCTTGAGGACACAGATAAACCTCGAAGTGGCCTCAACGACCCACTAAAAGGATGCAAATGTCCAGCTGTCTGCAAGGAGTATAAATCCTTCCGTTCCCCACCATCTAGTCAGAGCTGAAGAAGCTTCTTGGATGAGAAGCGAAATGTCTTCAAAGGAAAAGAAGAATAAGAAAGTCCAATTGACTCTTGAAAAAGCACCTTTGGGTTTAGCCAGGCCATTTTCTGAGTCCCCTTCCTATCACCAGGCTTTGGAAATGGCCACTAAGAACATCTGTCTCCTCTCCTCTCCTCTCCTCCCCTCCCTCCCCCTCTCCCGCACACAGCAGCTTTGCAAGGTGCAAATTCTCCCTTTATCAGTCTTTATCGCTCAGGTAGTGTTAACAAGTCAGAACTTTTTTACTTGTTCTCTAAAGGCAGGAGTCTCCAACCTTGGCAACTTTAAGACTGGTGGACTTCAACTTCCAGAGTTCCTCAGCCAGCAGGAGTTGAAGTCCACCAGTCTTAAAGTTGCCAAGGTTGGATAGCTGGCTGAGGAATTCTGGGAGTTGAAGTCCACAACTCTTAAAGTTGCCAAGGTTGGAGACCCCTGCTCTAAGGCAACCTTTCTGGGCTTATGGACCGTCAGCGGTGGTGTGTGTGTGTGAGAGAGAGAGGGGGTGGTGGTGGTGGTTCTGCACAAGCAGCACACGGCCCAGTTCCAAACAGGCCACGGCCCAGTACCTGCTCTAAGAGTCACTTGAACAATGCAATAAGCAGTATATAAATGTAAGAATAAATGCAGAAATAAATTCTGGGCTTCATCTTATGGAAAGAGCCGAAGGGGAAACAGTCACTCCAATGGCTGGATTTGCACAAAGGCTTGGCTAAATGTCAGCATGCTATGGGAACCCAGCCATTTCTCAGCAGCTTGTGTGAACCCTGTCAATATGTTAAGTGGACTTGTTTGTGCATCACGTGACATCCAAGCATAGCCACTGTCTTAGTTAACTTGGTCTAGAGGGGTTCGGCAGGTTGTGTGGGGAAAAAGGAGGAGAGGAAGACAAAATTAAAGATGGGCTGCCAAGCAAAGGAATACATGTTTATTGCCAGATGGAGAACCTACAATAGCTTGGAGACAGACATTTTCTCGTTATAAATTAAAAAGCAATAGCATTAACAATAACACTTAGATTTATACTGCTTCACAGTTCTTTACAGCCCTCGCTAAGCAGTTTACAGAGTCAGCATCTTGCCCCCATCAATCTGGGTCCTCATTTTACCGAATTTGGAAGGATGGGAGTCAACTTTAAACCAGTCAGGATTGAACTCCTGGCAGTTGGCAGAATTAGCCTGCAATACTGAATTCTAACCACTGTGCCACCATGGCTCTCTTGACCAATGAAGACCAATGAAAAACAGGGATTCCTTGCCCTTGACTTCATGTTGAACCGTAAGTTCTGTACTCCAGCTGCCCAGCTAACCTCAACACCCAGTCACATTTATTCACCTTTATTGTCGTGCCAGATCCGGATCTTCCACACGCTGCCCAGGTTCCGCTCTGTGGCCATCTGGAAGATGTCGAGACTGTTGCGGCGAAAAGCATTCTCATCATCCAGGTGTCTGTGTCCAGATTTGCTATCCATCCCATACAAAGTGATCCCCACATGGGCTGTCGTCCCTGGAAAAAAAAGGAAGGGAGGGAAGGGAAGGGAAGGGGAAGGAAGGAAGGAAGGAAGGAAGGAAGGAAGGAAGGAAGGAAGGAAAGAAGGAAGAGGAAGCAGAAGGAAAATTGGTTAAAATTGCAATTCTCTAAGTACCTCCTCAAAAGCTTTACCAGAGCACCTTATAATGTACAAAGGGGTCCCAGATCTGCCACTTGAATCAAGATTTGAAGCTGGCAGTTGGAACACAGCTGGGGCACTGCTATCCTAATCACAAAACCATCACCATGGAAAATATTGTAATCATCCTGATTTCTACCACCTCAGTTCAAAGACCTTGGAACAGATGGAGAAGATGATGGAAATAATAAATAAATGTTAACTCTTTCATTTACTTTTCATGTCGACATCATTCATTCATTTATGTACGTATACACATACAGACAAAACCCAAAATACACAACAGGTGTGAGAACTGATCCCTGGAGTTGTTGAAAGCTGAGCAGCCAGCCCATTATTTATATCATGTGGTGGTCTCAAAGAATTTAGAATGGGAATCTCAGCTTTCACTTCTAAATCCCAAAACAGCATTCCAGTGTAATGTCTAAAGGTTGAATCATGGCAACTGGACCAAACTTTTGTTAATCTGAGACGTCTCGTTGCTCATCCAAGCAACTTCATCAGTCAGAGCAAAATTAGTTAGGCAGAGAGTCAGAGAGTCGTTGGAATTTACCAACTCTTGCCAAACCAACTTCAGAAATTTCTCCCCACAATGGCTTGCAATATGTCAGTGAAGACTCAATCATCCAGGCCAAAAGGAGTCTAAAGGTTGAATCATGGCTACCGGACCAAAATCTGTTAATCTGAGACGTTTCGTTGCTCATCCAAGTGGAATGTAAGCGCTGAATGGAAGAGAAGGGCAGTCAAATATTGTGTCAGATCGGCCATCAAACTGCTTCAGCCTTACTTCACTTTGATGGCAATCCTGCCACAAAAAAGGGAGGAGGAGGGAGGAGGGGAATGTCAGGAGGGGGGATGACAAGAACCAGAGGGGCCAACCGGAGACAATGGTTGAAAGATCCAAGGACACAGGCATGGGAGCGGAATGCAAACACCCACCAAAGAGGTGGCAAACTTTAGAATTGTTACCCAAAACATCTAGTTTGAATACCATTGGACATTTAAGAAATGACCGGGGTGTGTGGGTGGGGGAAGGGGCTTGGAGAAGGGAAAATCATTGGGTTTACATGGGAATATTCAGATCTGGTTTTGCTTACACTGTAACCATTTGGCTTTAGTAAAAGTATACTTTCCTACAAATGGAGTTGAGGGTCTTTCTTTCCTAATCACCCAACCTGGGACAGGCCTGACAGATGGCTTTATAAGATCTCAGGATGTGGCCTTGGTGATAGTGAATTTCCCTAGCAACTTTATGGTGGAACAGATGTTGGTGCAATTCCAATTACCCCCTCACTAGGAGAAGGGTAAAAATTATACAAAGCACATGTCATGTATGTACACGCCCATACTTTAAACTGCATAATATGTATTCTATTGCCAGCCAAGACTCCCCATAACTCCCAAAACTCGCCCAGCCTAGTTCTGTAACTAAGTATTACAAAGAGACCCATCAAAGCACTTAAGTGAACAAAGACAACCATTTGCTCATGAGGTTTTCTCCTTGGATATCACAAGGCAAGGGTTTGGCTTTTTAAAAAATAAAATAAAATAAAAAAGACAAAAAATAAGACCTTACATCAGCCCCAAATGCTGTTGACAGCAGATGTAAGATGGCAGACCTTTTAATGTTTTTCTTCTGCCAACCGAAATCTAAAGTCAATAGAAAGTCTCATTTCCCATCACACGTTACAGCTGTTGGCAGCTGCATAGTTTATTCAGGGGAAAAACAAGCCATTCCACAGCTATGGGACAATCATTTCAGAACGTTACAAAACTATGAATAAGCTTTCAAATTTGCCAAACACGTTCCCCAAGCTAGTGTGAAACAAATTCTAGGCTGCTTTAACAGAGGGATACAATCAAGTGAGGTACTAATACCACTCGATAATGCCTTAGTAAGGCCACACTTGGAATTCTGCATCCAGTTTTAGTCACCACATTATAAAAAAGTTGTTGAGACTTTGGAAAGACTGCAGAGAAGAGCAACTAAGATGATTAAAGGCCTGGAGACTAAGACACATGAAGAATGGCTGCAGGATTTGGGTATGGTTAGTCTAGAGAAAAAGGGACACGGTGGCTCAGTGGCTAATATGCTGAGCTTGTCGATCGAAAGGTCGGCAGTTCAGCAGTTCGAATCTCTAGTGCCACGTAACAGGATGAGCTCCCATTACTTGTCTCAGCTTCTGCCAACCTAGCAGTTCGAAAGCAGGTAAAAAATGCAAGTAGAAAAATAGGGACCACCTTTGGTGGGAAGATAACAGTGTTCCGTGTGCCTTTGGCGTTGAGTCATACTGGCCACATGACCACGAAGACGTCTTCGGACAGCGCTGCCTCTTCGGCTTGGAAACGGAGATGAGCACCGTCCCCTAGAGTCAGGAATGACTAGCACATATGTGTGAGGGGAACCTTTACATTTATCTTTATGGCTAGAGAAAAGAAGGACTAGGAGAGACATGATAGCAGTATTCCAGTATTTGAGGGGCTGCCACAAAGAATGGGGGGGAGTGGACTTATTTTCCAAAGCACCTGAAGGCTGGACAAGAAACAATGGATGGAAACGAATTAAGGGGAGAAACAACCTGGAATGAAGGAGAAACAATGAGAACAATCGACCAGAAGTTGTGGGTGCGCCTTCACTGGAGGCTTTTAAGAAGAGATTGTCAAGCCACTTGTCTGGAGTTATATAAGGTATAGGGCCTCCTGCTTGAGCAGGGGGTTGGACTAGAAGACCTCTAAGTTCCCTTCCAACTTCTGTTAAATCTTGGGCCTGATGGTCTTGTCTCAAAGCCTGTTGGTGACATTTGGGCTAATTTGAGAAAAGAGATGGTGTAGGGATTACTCCCCAGGAAGCTTGCTCCTAAGCAGAAATTCTTTGCCAGACAATTCAGAGGTTTTTTGTTTTGTTTTTTAACTTTGGCAAATACAGGAATCTACTTTTCTACGGGGCACTTCCTTTACAGGATCAGATTGCAGGGACATTGGAGCAGCCACTGCCCCATTTGTGTGAGCCCGGGACTGTTGCCTCTCCAAACAGGAGCGCCGGATCCAATAGTCATTATCTTGCCAATATTCTAATGGGAGGGGATATTTGTTCTGGAGGTTTCCCCACAGAGGATGCCTGTGTTCCTTAACAGCTGCCAGATGTTCTCCATTCTGCCCTTGCTTACTGGACTCCGGGATATAGAGCTAGAGAGAGGAGGGACTTTTCCAGTCCGCTGCCCTTCGGATATGTTAAGATTGCTGTTAAAGCTTTCTCCAGATAGTCCAGGTCCAAATTAAGGATTGGCCATTATATGCCAGAAAATCTAGAGAGCATCATGCCAAACAGTTACTGCAACCAAAAGTACCATAATTCTATCACACATGATTCTCAGAGTTCTTCTTCAACAAGATTTATTAAGACGGATAGAGTAAAGATTTTAGCAACTAAACTATTTCCAGTTTTGACACAACTGTTGGAACCACCCAGAGTTTCTGGGAATTGGGTGGCAGTATTATTATTAATTTATCCCCCCAATTCATTCGGGTGGAGTCTGTCTTAGTAGTCAGCAAGGAAGTGGCTCTTTGCACCAATCACTTAGCAGGTTTACAAAACCACCTCCTGAGTCCTTATCAGTCTATGAGTGGACCGTGACATCTGGTTTAGAGCAGTGGTGTTCCAAAAACACGAAATAAAAGTCAAAAGACTTTGGTTTGGACCATTGCTACAACGTGACCTCACTGCCCATGTCCTTGCAGCCTCCTGACAGGTTGGAAATACACAGCATGACCTGCAGCTGAAAAAAGGGAATAAATTGGAGGGAAGTGCAAAATGAGCTCGACTGGGGAGTGGCATTTTAACATTTTATTTGGGGTTAGCCAGGTAAAAAAAGAGGCAGGGATTCAATCATGCAGGCAGTATCTTGACATCTTCCCCCGCAGCTGCCCCCCTCCATAGGTTCACTTGTACGTCCAACAGCCTCTCCAAATGATTTGGCTTTTTTTTTTTTGCTTGAGTTTGCACATATTATTAACTAGCTGGATGCCTGTGCTTCGCTATGAAACTATGTGATCGGGTGTGATAAAATTTAATGTAGAAAGTGTAACTCCGTAGCATCAGGGTGTGTTAATATAAGGCAACTGGCAGTTGGAACAGAGTGGGAGGAGGAGTAGAAAGTCCCAGCCCGCAGACTGGATGAGTCATGTGATGGCCACAGCCACGCCCGATTTAGCGAAGGGGTAGCATCAGAGCGTGTTAATATAAGGCAACTGGCAGTTGGGACAGAGTTCCTTTCAGGTGGGGAGGGAGAGTAGAATGTCTAGCTCCTTAGCATCGGAGCGTGTGAATATAATACTGTATATGAAATACTAAATGATCTGATGGTCATTTTGAAAAATCCTTTCTTAGTGAGCACCTAGAAGCCAAGAGGAACATATGGGCCAAATTTCAAGTTCGTAGGCTTTACTGTTCTGGAGATTTCGTGATGAGTGAGTGGTATTTGGCTTTTATATATATAGATAAAGAGAGGATTCATGAATTGGCAAAGTGCTCTACGGTTTTAAGAAAAACACAGCCCTGCCCCCAAGAGATGGGCAGAGAAGGGGGCCCTAGGGAACGCCCTCCCCCATGATATGGGGACAAAATCCAGCCTTATTCCTAAGGAGGGCTCATCTTCATTCCTCAAAGCCTAACCAAGTGGTTGATAATGAGGGTCACGGATACTCACCTGACCCTTTGCCCCAGCCTGTCTTCACCAAGATTTCGTATCTGTACAGCCCGTTCTTCCCACAGAAAGGGATCGATCCCACACGGCTGATGTCAATCAAATCCAATTTGTGCACAATCACAGCTGCCATGGAGTAAGTCACCAGACAGACAGCGCAAGTCAGCAGAACGATGTAGTTGAGCCCGGGGCCTGGAGGCTGAAGGGAAAGGCAGGGCACATTTCAGAGAATGGTGACTTCCTGCTGCTTACCAGATCAGTTTCAGCCAGTGCTTAAATCCACATTTCAGATGAGTTTTGGCAGTAACTGATCTGAATACATCTCCCCAGGAACTTACATTTATTACCACCATTAAAAAAAACCCAGGACCAGTTTAATTGTACTATATACCAGGGGTGAAATGCTACCGGTTCACTCCGGTTCAGGTGAAATGGTAGTGATAAACACTACCAGTTCATCACCTGGTAGTCGAACTGGTAGTTTAAAAAAGCTACCAGTTCCTCTGAACCGGTATTTCCGATGATCAGCTGTGCTGCGCGGTTTAGCTTTGCTAGGAAGCAGGAAATCCTGCTTTTTAGCAAAGCTAAATCTCACGCCACAGCTGATCCCCCGCTGCTGTTCTACTTACCTTCCCAAGCCTCCTTTTGGCGCGCATTGTGCACGCACACACAGCTTGCATTTGGCGTACAGCATGCATGCATGGCCAGCAAGCCGGTAGCAAACTGGTTCAGATTTCACCATTGCTCTATACTATTGCACCCTTTGAATATTTTGATGATGTCCAATAATGTTTTGTTACTATCCTCCCAATTGATCACCTCGACATTGGGCATTTGTGTATCTGTGTGTGTGTGCTCAATTTTATCTATTATCTATTGGGAGGAAATCAACGATACATTATTGGAGGTCATCAAAATATTCAAAAGGGTGAAACAATCATTCTGGCTGCTTCTGTGCCGTCTGGCTAGGAGTGGACAGAGACGCCCGAGAAACAGACTTTGATCCAGCTCAGGGGACAGGAGGGGACATTAAACCTTCACCTTAGAGAGAGCAATGGATTAAGGCTGGAAGTAAAGAGACCAGTGGTAGTACTCAGCTGGTTCAGAAAACTGGTAGTGGCAACCTACCGGTGGGCCTGCCCACCTGCCCCACCCCGCTCACCCACCCCAGCGGTATGCCATCCTATTTAGCCATGTTTTCTAAGCCGCGCGCATGTGTACAAGCCGTGCGCATAAGCAAAACGCATGCACGGAAGGCTGCAGGCACTCACATTTTCGGTGTGCGGCGAATCGGTTGTAAAATTATGTGAAACCCACCTCTGATGGAGACTCCCACCCCTACCCCCAAAGATTTCTCCCTTGCAAGGAAGGGCATATTCCGCCTAGAAATGAGGTTGCAGAAAGCGGGGTGAGGAATACAGATTACAACACTTACAACAGTTCTTTTAGCGACCGTTCAGTCACAATGGCAGGGGGGAAAAGTGAGTGATGACCGTTACGATTTCACACTGACGGCCGTTGCAGCATCCCCACGGTGTTACATGATCAAAATTCGGACGCTCGGCAACTGACTCCTCTTTAGGACGGCCGCAGCGTCCTCTGGGGTGTGTGTGTGGGTCATGCGATCCGATTTGGTGACCGTCTGACAAGCAAAGTCAATGGAGCAGCCAGATTCACTAAACCGTTGTGTTACTAACTTTAACAACTGCAAGAGATTCCCTTAACACAGTGTTTCTCAACCTTGGAAGCTTGAAGATGGGTGGACTTCAACTCCCAGAATCCCCCAGCCAGCCAGCTGTTACAAGAAAGGTCGTTAAACGGAGCAGAATTCACTTAATTAATGTTCTGGTTTAGGAACAGAAAGTTTGGGCTCCATTACGGTTGTAGGTTGAGGACTACCTGTTCAATCCTCAGGTTTTATAGGAGAACTTTAGACACCTCAGGGAGCTGATTTTGTGTACAATTTCTACAGGCGCATCTGGCTGAGGGTCTCCAGGGCACCAGAAGCTGCAGAGACACTCTGGCCACGGAGAGGAGGAGGGGTGATGGCAGAAGGGGTGAGGGATACAGAGGATCTGGTCTCTCGTAATTTCTCCGAGTACACAAAAGGAATCCATTCGAAGGATCTAGAGCAGGGGTCTCCAACCAGGGCAACTTTAACCCTGGCAGACTTCAACTCCCAGAATAGAGAAGCTTTGGGCTGAAATGTTATAGAAGGGAGTTTAGACAGGACAAGAATTTGCACACTCGTTGCTCGTGGACAATTTGAGATTTCTGGGGTTCCAAATATCCCCCCCCCCCCAATAATGGGAGAGAAGCATGCCCAACTCTTGAAAGAAATAGGAAGTCAAGGCACAGGGAGGGCACAACAGTTTGCACAAGAAAAGCCCTCCCAAACAGCAGGGGATAGGAAGGAACCGATCCTTGCCACTGGGACAGCCACCGAAGATGCTTAAGGATAGCAACAAGTGAAAGGAGGAAAGACTTCAGGTTCTGCTTTTGGATTAATTCTTAATTATCTTGAGCTGTGGTGGCATAGTGGTTAGAGTGCAGTACTGCAGGCTTCTTTTGCTGACTGCCGGCTGACTGCAATTTGGCAGTTCAGATCTCACCAGGCTCAAGGTTGACTCAGCCTTCCATCCTTCCGAGATTGGTAAAATGAGGGCCCAGATTGTTGGGGGCAACAGGCTGACTCTGTAAACCGCTTAGAGAGGGCTGTAAAAGCACTGTGAAGCGGTACATAAGTCTAATAGCTATTGTTATTGCTATCTTACAGTACATGGTGATCATATTTTCTGGGAAGAAATAAAGGGCCACTCTAACAAAGGGGCAAATCTGAAAGAAGTTCATAAGGATTAAAATATATATATTTTAATTTGAAAATGTTTGAAACTTTGCTTTACAAAGGAAAATCCAAGAGCAAAAAAAAGAAAGTTTTGAAAAGTTTTGTAAAAAAAACTTTTACAAAAAAAGCATATTCTAATACAAATATCTAAAATCAAACAATATATGTAAATTTATTTTTAAAACCATTCAATTTCCGTATTTTTCACATGGATGCCAAAGATTGTACATTAAAGCAGGACCATTTGTGCGGTAAAAGTTAACTGATCGAAATGAAGGGCAAAGGTTTTTTTTAAAAAAAAATAAAATAAATTTAAAAGGCAGCTTCCTGAACTGAAGGACTGTCTCTTGTGATCAAGACAGATGGTCACCGTATTTAGAGGTTTGGCCCCTAAGCTGTTTCTGTTGACGTGGCCAGATGGAGAAATTTCACCTTTCCATTTGTGGCTGCATTGCCCATTCCACAGGAAAAGGCTTTTAAGGAAGGATCGGACCCATCCGCCAACTTTCATGCAAGAGGAGAAGTGAGCTGCTTTGACCCAAAAATAACAACAGCCACCGCCAAGGTACAACAAATTAAAAACAGAAGCAGCGCGTAACACCAACAGCATCCATCAAACCTCCATGGCTTAACTCACTGGCTTTATGAACTGCACAGAGTGCGAGGGGACGAAGAGGCTCGCCCCGAAAGCAGTCAGGTGCTGGGTTAAGCACACGGCCTTCTCTGGAGTGGCCCCCTCCAAGGGAGCCATGCCCTCCGTCTTCCAACGGGCCTCTTCCGCGTTGAAATACTGGCACAGGGAGCTGTATAGACCCAGAGTCACCTCCACGGGGGACCACACGAAATGGTTAGTGATGTTCAAGTGATGGTCTCTCACTGTGTCTGCAATCCTAAATCAGAGAGGGGACAGGTCACTTGGTGGGGCAGGAGAGGCCACTGGCTCACTTGCACCCACTTATCATCCAGCAGGCCAGTTAAAGGGGGTGGAAAAGCTTCCTCACCCGCCACTCTTTTCTGCATCCCCTGCATTGGCCATGGGTGAGCTCGCAGCACTAGAAAAGTGCACCCCAACAGGTGCCCACTACCTCACTTCATCCCCGGGAACCAGGTCGTCTCACTTTGGCCCCGGAGGTCCCACTCACCCTGGGGGAACAAAGATGGTGTAGCGCCGTGGGTCGCCCAGCGGCCCCTCCTTCATATCCTCCAGTGAGATCTCCTTGGAGGCCGTGCAGTTGTGCTCTCCGGATTCAGGGGAGTGGAAGAGACAGACGGCAAGAAATGGCTCCTTTTCCCGGGAGACGTAACGATCTGGCAGAGAGGAGACACGGTGGGGGGGTCCCAGCTAAGAGAATGACTTCCTAGCCAGAGGGTCACCAGTCTATCCATGCGTGGCTTTTTTGAAACCAGGAAGGGCTGAGAAGCAGAGAAGCAGGCTGAGAAGCTTGAGCAGAGTCTGCTATCTGGGAGAAGCTCTCCTTGGAGAAGGAGACATTTTGGAACTCTTAAAGAGGGCTGTCTTTCCTTCCTTCCTTCCTTCCTTCCTTCCTTCCTTCCTTCCTTCCTTCCTTCCTTCCTTCCTTCCTTCCTTCCTTCC